>JARBWK010000011.1:54513255-54766137 GCA_030556195.1 Anolis apletophallus | reverse complement strand
GGGCTGCTATGAAGAAGATGGAACAAGTGTGGTTTCTTTTGCTCCAGGAGGAAAAACCTGAAATACTGGTTTCAAAGAACAAAACAGAAGTTTCCAAATAAACACAGCTTTCTGGTTTTGAAAAATGTTCAATGGTAAATAGATTAGAAATGGAAGGTGGTGGACTTCCTATTGTTGGAGGGTTGTAAACACAGGTTTGATGGGCACCTCCCAAATGTGCCTTTAGTGTTTAACTTCTGTATCGGCAGGAGCCAGATTAGATGGCCCTCTGGGGGGATTCCTTCCCTAACTCTGTGTTTCTACGATTCTGTGATTAAACCTTCTGGGGGCATTGATAAGCATAATGTCCGGACTGGTTACAAGCATAACAGCGGACTCGGCTCAATGTGGGTTTCTTGCTGCCACTGGAACGGCTGTCGCTGACTCGCTAACTTCCACACCTTTGGGTCTGCTCACTCCATGCACGCCCCATGCCTCGCGACCTCATCGGTTGGGCTCGCCGCCTCTGCACCTGGGCCAAGATCCCTTCGACGTGGCCAGCTAGTTGAATCCATCTGTCGATGTCTCCCGGGTCATCTCGGTGAAGACACCACTCCAGGATCTCCTTGCGCAACCCATCTTTAAACAGCTCCAGCAGGGTAGCTTGCGACCACTCAGCTACTTTCCCGGCGAGCCCCATAAATTCTTCAGCATACTCAGTTACTGACTTGGCACCTTGGGTCAAGCACCTTAACGCCTCCTTCGCTTTGATCCTTTCCAAAGGATCTCGAAATCTGTTCTTGATGGCAAGCAGGAACCTCCTCACCGACCCCAGGCAGGGATCTCTTCGATCGTGGCACTGTACATACCACTCTGCAGCTCGACCCTTAAACACAGCACCAATAGCTCTAACTTGGCTGCTTTCGCTAGGATACAAATGTCCATAATCTTCCATATGGTCTTGTACTGCTGCAATAAAGAAGGCAACTTTAGATGCTTCTCCCTCAAATTCCACACGCAATGGCTCCTTTTTCATACGGCCTCCAAATTCTTGAGAAGCCATTCTCGGCCCCGGCAAACTTCCAGGCCTTGTAATACCTCTTCCCATCCCGGCTGATGGGACCCTCGGGCCTCTCCTTGGACTTCTCGGACAGTCCTCTCCCATCATCCTCACTCTCGACGGAGATCTAGGACGTGCCGGGATAGGATTCTCTCGATCTCGGCTTTGGTTCCTCACCCCCGAAGGAGATCTAGGATGCTCACCGGATGCTCCATCCATCCAGGTATAATAGGTAAAATCTCCACCTCCCGGGGCCTGCCACATCGATTCTCTCTGGTCCTTCTCATCCATCCTCTGGGACATCCGGCTTACCATCTGCACAACTGCCTCCAATTTGCAGTTCAACACATCGATCTCCGATGGTGACTCCGGCTCTGGGGTCGCACTACCCCCTCCTGTTGCCAGGTTCAACAGTTCGCTCTGAGACCGCTTCACACGATCTTCCTGGATCCCTTCCAGACGAGCGCCCCTGCACTCCTCCGCCTGGTCTTCCGAGCGAGCCTCTCGGTGCTCCGCTTGCCAAGCCTCACTCCTCTTCTTCGCTCTGCAAGCCACCATCTCCTCCACCCGAGCTTGCCACAGTTCTTCTCCTTCACGGAGTCTCCTCTCCCGGGCCGCCAGCTCGGGACACATCTGGACTTCCTACTCGGTCAAGAGTGGTCCACTCCCACTCCTGAGTTCTCCGGATTTCTTCATTATCATCTAAAATCCAGCTGTCCAGATACTTCTCCTCGTTCCACGCCAACCTCGCCATCGCTGGGATAGTTGGTCAGGGGCTTTAGCTTCTGTAACGACTCTTCAATGCACGGTAGGGATCACACGTAGACGTCGTTTTGGTCCTACACGATTTTATTGAAGGTACGGCACCCGTGAAGCTAAAGCGCCGGCCCGCCACCCAAACACACCTTTTATACTCCAGTGCCCCTCCCCTACCCATTGCAATGTCCAAGCAATGTGTCATCATGTTCCGATGAATCAGCAATCCCAGTAGTCCATAGGGGCATGACCCCGGGGTCACAGGAGCGACGTCATGAGTCCAAATGTCCAATGTCCAAACCCCGGAGGAGTTACCTCACTTCCTCCCAGGCACCTGGAAGTTACTCCACTCCCAGGCTGACTCAGCAGTCCCATGCACACATGGCCAAGGTCACTCCAGGAACTGGGCCAAAGGTCGATGCTGCCTCATGACAGATTGGGAACCTGACCTTCCCCAAAGCTCAGGTTCCCCAATCCTGACAGACCAATAGCGCTATTGAACTTGGATTATAAAATATATGCTAATATTTTAGCCACCAGGCTAAAAGAATTTCTAAACAAATGGATATCACCAAAGCAAACAGGCTTTCTTCCAAAGAGATACATGAGGAAAAATATTAGATCAATAATTAATATAATAGAATTTTTGGATAAAAATGTTGGCGAGAAAACAGCATTGGCCTTCCTCGACGCCGAGAAAGCATTCGACCGGATTAATGTAGCAACCCAGTTCTCTTTCGTGCCTGGGGGGCAGGGGGCAGCACTGGGGGTCCCACTTGCATTAGAGCCAGCCGCAGCTGATGAGGAAATGGAGGAAGGGGTTAATGAGTTAGCTGGGCCTTCCTCTCCCACAGAGAGCCTGGCTTGGGATGAGGGATGGCCTGACGGCTACGAAAACTGGGAAGGTCAGGCTGATTCAGAAAGTGTTGATAGCGATGATTGTTATGAGAAGCCAGGTGGGTTCGGGTCACAAGAAAGAATTTGGGCTGGAAAACACAGGAAATCCCGACCAGGGAAGAATGGTTTATGAAAGTGATGGAGACCATACAAATGGACTGGCTGACGGAAAGATTGAGGAATAAACAGAATCAGGGGCTCAAAAGGACGAACTGGGAGCCAATTAGGGATTACTCCAGGAAAGAGTTCAACGTCGACCTATTATTGGATGACTAAAAATACAATGCTTCTCTACTCAATTATAGGATGGATGGAATGGGGACAATAATTTGAAGGAGATATAGAAGAGCCAACCAGGAAGAAGATCCCGCTTTTCACTGAACTTTGTCTACACACACTATTCACCCTTGTATAACTTATAGTTAACCTGGAGGCCATTTCTGGGCGCCCCGGGTTGTACTTTCTATTCTGTTTATCTTGTTTTACGTTTCTATTTTCTTTTATTCTGTATTTTAACTGTTGAAAATCAATAAAAATTGATTTTTAAAAAAAAAGAAGAAAGAATTTGGGAAACAGGGGAGGACGAGGCCATGGAAGCAGAAAGGGAGTTTGACTCTCATGAAGATGGTGAACCAGGTGCTGGGAGGCAAGGACGAAGCTTTGATAGGAGACGGAGCATTGAGGCTAGCAGGAGGGGCTGGCACCGCAGCCTAGAGCGGCCGAGAGGTGCGAGGTCCCGTAGCACAGATTGGAGGAGAAGCCTAGAGCGTCGGGGTCCTCGCCAAGGGGATTAAGTATAGGATCCGTGGGAACGGATCCTCAGTAGCTCGGCCACTTCTAATCTAAGTGAAGTGAAGCGAGCGAAGGACCACAGAGCCAAGTTGCCGGCTCGTACCATGCCAAGACGTTTCTTGGGCCCTGTTTGAACTTTGCTTTGTTCCTTGATCCGCCTTGTTTTGCGGAGCCTTTGCCAAGCATTTTGCCAAGACCTTTGCCTTTGGATTTTACTACAGACTCTATACTTTTGGATTGAAGTTTTCAATATTTTCATGGACAATTACCTTTTCATCTGTTCTTTATTATTCAATAAATAGTTAGCTGATTACCGTCTCTGTGTGTGTGATTAAGGGGCCGGCCGAGTCCTTGCATCGTGACAATTAATTGGAAAATAATAGAAAGTCTACTAGCGGAAATAGATATTGGTTACAACTTCACTTTAGCGATAAAGGCAATATACAAGTCCCAACAAGCATACGTGTTAGTCAATGGACAAAAATCAAAAAAAATACCAGTTAATAGAGGTACAAGACAGGGATGCCCCCTCTCACCTTTAATATTCAACTTTGTTCTCGAGCTATTATTAAAAGACATAGATAAGGATAGGGAGGTAAAAGGCCTGGCAATTAGGAACAGACAATATAAGATATTCGCATTCACGGACGATTTGGCATGCGTAATTGCAAACCCCTCAGAAAATATGCACAAATGGATTGAAAAAATTGGAAATTTTGGGGAAGTATCTGGCTTCAAATTAAACAAAAAGAAATCTCAATTGTTAGTCAAAAATATAGAACATACAGAAGTGCAAGAACTACAAAAGAAATTCGGCATCCCTATTGTAAAACAGATAAGATACTTAGGAATAAATATTACAGCTAAAAATTGCCAACTGACCAAAAATAATTACGAAAAAACATGGAGAAGGGTCAAAGAAGATTTGGACAAATGGAAAAAATTAGACCTTTCATTGCTGGGAAGGATTTCCACGGTTAAAATGAAAATCTTCCCTAAACTTACCTTTCTGTTCCAAATGCTGCCAATTTTGAAAAATCAAACCTTATTAAAAAGGTGGCAGTCAGATCTGACAGCATTTATCTGGAGAGGGGGAAAGCCTAGAATTAGATTAAAGTATCTTCATTTACTTGTGCGTACTCTCTGAGAGAGAACCTCCTGAAACTAGTCTACAGATGGTACATTACCCCGGCCCAATTACACAATATATATAAGACAGGCGAGGACCGATGCTGGAAATGCCAACTAAATAGAGGAACATTCTACCACCAATGGTGGTCTTGTGGGGAGGCCGTGAAATATTGGAAAAGGGTGCATATATGGATAGAAGAGGTTTTGCAAATGAAAATTGAATTCAAGCCAGAGTTGTTCTTGTTGAATATTATAGATTCAGAAAAGATGGGTAAAGACACGGAAAGACTTCTTACCCACATTATAACGGCAGCTAGGATCATCTGGGCCAAGCACTGGAGAGAGAACACAATACCGGACATTGACGAAATCATCTATAAACTCCTTGACACTGCTGAAATGGACAAGCTGACGGTCCTTCTGAGAAGAGCCTCTACAAAACAGTTTGTAGAGTCATGGAAACCTTTCATAGTTTATGTTAAAACAAAGAAAAAGGAGGATTTAAGAGGCTTCTGGATTTAGATTTATAAGATTTACAAGTCAGATTAAAGTATGAGCCCAATTATAATTATTATGGCTCATTACTGGCGGGTGAAGTCAACCTGTTTGTTGTTTTATATATATGGTTTTGGTTTTTTTTCCTTTTAGGTGTGTTTTGGCTGGTTGGTATTGTCAATTACTACCCATTGTTACCCCCCTTCCCCCTTTCCTAACCCCTCTCCCATCACTATGTCGTGTGGAATGACTGTTATATGTTTTTCTTGTTAGTCGATGTATTTTAACCAATAAAAATCATTTTTTTAAAAACATAAGCATTAAAACCATCATTAAAACATATAAAACCTTTAAATCAATGATTTAAAATCACACACTCCTATATCTTAGTCCATGGCTGTTCCAATTTGACCATTCAGCCTCTGTTCCAAAGCCTGCAAAGAAAATGCTTAAGAAATGTCCCAATGATTGTTGAGCTCTTTCGAGTGCGCCGTTGGATATGGGATGGTACGCCGAACTCAGTCCTTGTTCTGCCCCCAATGCTTTGATGAACTGTCTCCAGAATCAAGCTGTAAATTGCACACCCCTGTCACTAATCACCTTTACCGGACAGCCATGTAATTTATAAATGTTATTTATGTATAGGTCTGCTAACCTTTCTGCTGAGGGCAACTTGGCCAGTGGAACAAAGTGTGCCTGCTTGGAAAACAAGTCCGTGATTGTCCATATATATTTGCAACCTTTGCTGGCTTGTAACTCTCCCACAAAATCCATTGCAACGTGGGACCAGGGGTACGCTGGTTCTGCTACTTTTTGTAACAACCCTCTTGGTTTCCCAGTAGGGGCTTTGTTGATAGCACATGTGTCACAGGTTTGTATGTACTGTTTGGTATCACCCCGCATCCCTGGCCACCAGCATTGTTTTGCTAATAACATTAGCGTTTTGGTTAGACCCCAATATTCTGCACTCTTACTGTCGTGGCATCTATCAAACAGTCTCAGTCTCAGATTTTCTGGGATATACAGTTTAGATTTCATGAACCAAATACGATTTTGGCTTGGCACTTGCCTTTATTATTGCCCAACCACTCAACAGACTCGTAACTCTGTTTAAGGTCCTTTTCCCACTGTCTTTCCTTCGATTCCATGCTCGCCTTCTCCCCCTCCCCTCTTGGACTGGGACCGGGTTTGTACCACCATTCCCCACTGCTCTTTGGAAAATATGCTCCCTTGGGTGTGGGTTGGACCCCTATCACGCTGGGAGAGCCTGGAAAGGGCGTCTGCCAGGACATTGTCCTTCCCATGGAAAAACTTTAGGCGGAAGTTAAATCTGGAGAAGTATTGTGGCCAACGAATCTGCTTCGCTGTGAGCTTTTGAGGGGTTCTAAGGTATTAGAGGTTTTTGTAATCACTCCAGTTCTCAAAAGGGACCCTAGACCCCTCCAGAAAATGCCTCCAGGTCTGAAGCGCAAACCTCACTACAAACGCTTCTCGTTCCCAGATGGGCCATTTTTACTCCGTCTCATTAAACTTCTTAGATATGAAAGCATAAGGTTTGAGCTGTCCCTGATCATTGGCCTGCATTAGGACCGCCCCATAAGCACTGTCCGAGGCATCGCAGTGGACAACGAAGGGCTTTTCTTCGTTAGGGTGTGCTAGTAGGGGCTCCTGGGTAAATGCCTCTTTAAGAATTTCAAACGGCTCTATTGTTGGGATTGCTAGATTTTAAGATAGAGAAAAATAAGGAAAAGTTATTTATATATTGTATTTCCGCAGCTAGAATAATAGTAGCAAGAAAATGGAAAACAGAAGGGACTCCTACAGTGGAAGAGTAGAAGATGAAAATTATGAACATTATAAATATGGACTGCCTTACTAGATCACTGGCAGAGAATAATAAAATGAAATACACCGATTGGATTTTGATTATGGAATATCTGAAAAAAAAAGACAATATTGAATGGACAGTAATGGCTTAATAACATCTAGATCAGATAAAAGAATCTCGATAATGGCTGGAATTATCAAGAACAGAACTGAGATATATAATCTAAGGGGGAAGGGGAGGGAAGTACAGATTTATGTGAGTCTGTGTAAGTATGTAAGATACGTGGGTCGGTATGTTTGTATGTTTGTAATGTGGTGTTAAATGTTTTAATGTTTTTAATATTTTGGAAAACCAATAAACATTTATTTAAAAAAAGAATTTCAAACGCCTCCTGACATTCATCTGTTCATATCAACTTGGCCCCTAGGGATTTCATTTTCCTGGTTTTACCCCTCCCTTTGGTTTTAAAAGTTCCGTAAGGGGCACAGTGATGGTTGCAAAGTCTTTAATAAATGTTCTGTAAAAGTTTGCAAACCCCAGGAAGGCCGAGTACCCGTTTTGTGGAACACAGAAGATTAATCATGGAGCTATGGACTCGGCATTTTACAAACATTGCAAGGAAAAACATCACTCCGCAGCCTCTTTAAAACTGAGAATCCTTGAGAGGATTAATGCTTTACCACACCAGAACTCCAACAACTTGTTAAGATCAGCTGAAATCAAATGGACCCTCCTCCTCAATTCAGAATAGCCCAACGGGCTAAATGACATCAACTCTCTCAATTCACTAATTTAACCCTCCTATTTAGTATATATACCCCTGTTACTGCTGTCTCTTACCTTTGGGTCACCTGTATGTAAGCTACTTAGCCCGGGTTATACTTGATTCTCATTGATGGTATGTATACCTCGTTATTGCGGCTGTTATTCTTTGATTTCTTGGGGCGTTACCCTTGCTTATATTGATATTTTATTTCAGATATTGGACGCCTATGATTATATTGGATGTATTGATATTGCCTTGAAAAAACCGCATCAAGCGGTGAAACAGATTTTGTAGGCCTATACATATATCTGCATTTGTATACCGTCGGCCTGTCACTTCTACTACTCCCTGAGGACGTCATTTGGTTCCTCAGTGTCCACCTCCTCCACTGGTCGCCTGCCTAGAAGACTTCACCACTCCAGAATTGTGTTTTCATTCCTTTCGCATTTGCGACTCTCTGGGAATTTACAATCCATTCGCATTGGTGACTTTCGTTCCCCATCGGGGGCAGGATTGGAACTCTTACAAATACTCATGGTTGTGAGTTTTCGGCCCATTTGGGCTACATCAATTTTTTTTATTTCTATGAACTCCATTAGTGATTGTTTGGATACCCCCATGTGGGATTTTCTTTATGCTTGCACCCATTTGGGTAATGTATTCCCTATGATATATGATACTATTGCTATGAATATTACATATCTTTATTGACGTCTATGACGATTGTTTCTTTTTGTGCTCTGTGACCCCCCCCCCCCCCGGGTACTGTTTCATTTGGCTGTTAGCCCCTGAGCATTGTTACTACGACGTAGGTTCTCACGCCAGCTTGAATGTAAACACTGTCAGATATCCGGATCCCGCTGGCCAAGGCCTGGGCTGCGGGTATTGGTTTCTGACACCTGAAACCAAAAATAGGATTTGCTGCCTAATGCAATGTGCAGCCACAAAAAGTGGAGTCTTTGTAATTTGGCCCAAAAAAGTACACATTACAGCAGCTGCCTACTGAGAATTCCTTCTTTAAAAACAAAAGTGTTTGAGCAGCAAAGCTTCCACCAATGGGAAAGAAAACCTTGGGATGGATGTATGCTGTAGAATGAATCCACTTTAACTCAATGCTATGGGGGATGTAGTTTGGGATCATGGGGGTTACCAAAGAGTGTGGATGCCTCAACAAACTACAAATCCCAGCATTGCCTAGCATTGACCCAGGGCAATTACATTAGAGATGAGGTCCCTCAAAGAAGATCTGCATGCGCTCCTGAAGCAGTTTCCCCTTTTGCTTTGGCTCAGCACTAAGATTGCCATATAAAGTAACAAGTTACTCAAAAAAGAACAAAGTAGCCAGAGATGTAATAGTACTATTTGCATAGAAAGAAAAAAAAGAGATGATGTGTTAAAATTCAATAATTCAAATCCGATATTTCGCAATGGAAAGAAAATAGCAATACTTAAGGAATTTCCATCCTCGACTCAGAAGAATTGAAGAGACTGGGAATAAGATTCAGATAGAAAAGGTCAGAAGGAATAATGGTAATGTACAAAGAAGAGAAAAAATTGGCTGACTACAGAAGAAAAGGCCAAAGATTTCTATAACAAATTGGAAGAAGAAAGACAGTATAATTACCATAAAGAGAAAAAAAGACCCAAATGAAAAAAATGAAGAGACCAAGAATAGTCTCCCCAGAAAAAGAAGACCCTGATTTGGACCCACCTCGAATGGAACTAGAAGAGGGAGAAGAGGAGTAAGAAGTCAAAGATAAAGATGGAGATTCAAATTTACTCTAATAATTTGAATGGACTCAACTCCCCGCAAAAGAGGAAAAAATATTTAATCACATCAAAAAAGGGAAATATGACATCTCGGCCTTACAAGAAATACATATTTGTCAGAAACATACATCACATTTAATCAATACAACATTAGGAAAGGAATAATATTTTCATCTTTAGAGAGAAAAACCGAGGTGTAGTAATCTATGTAAATCCAAGACTATCTCCTCAAATAGCTTTCAGAGATGATGATTGGAAGAATAATTGGAATCATAATATCAATAAACAATTTGTAAGAATTAATTTTGACCCAAGAATTTGACAATCTCATGATAATGGGTGACTTCAATGGAGTCTTGGATACTCAAATTGACAAACAAAAGGGGAAAAAATAAAAAATAAAAAAATTGGAAAACTACCATTATTTATTTATTTATTTATTATTTCGGCTTAATAGACCGCTCTATCCGAAGCTCAGAGCGATTTACAGCACATAAAAACGACATCATAAAACCGATTTAAAAACCCTATGCTTTTTAAAACTGTATAAAGACATGGACCTGCAAGACATATGGAGAACACATAAAGAAGAAAGAGATTATACATATTATTCTAATAGACACAAATCATGGTCCAGATTGGTCATGATCTGGACAACAAACAGAATTGCTACAAAGGTCAATAAAATTAAAATCTTACCCAGAATACATACAGACCATTCTCCATTAGAACTAAAAATGGATAATAAACCCAAACATTGGAGATGGAGATTAAGTGGCAATCTACTAAAAGAAGATGACTTAATAGAGAAGAATAAAACCAGTATTTCAGCTCAATGAAACACCAGGTATGCCAATCCAAAAAATATGGGACGCTTGCAAAGCGACTATGAGGGGATATTTAATACAACAAAATACATTTATAAACAAAAAGAAAGAAGAGGATATACGATCTATTATGGAAGAAATGTCTAAAAAAGAAAAGGAACTCAAAACAAATCCCAAAAATAAGAAAACCCAGGAAACTTTAGAAAAACTAAAGAAACAATTAAGTTATTTGGAAACAGAAGAATTGGCTAAAAAATTAAAATATATTAGACAAAATCATTTTCAAAATGCCAACAAACCAGGAAGATGGTTGGCATGGAAAATCAGGGGAAAAACACAAAAACATCATATAATAAAAATAACGGCACAAGGAAAGGATTATTTAACAGATCAAGACATTGCTGATCAATTTGAGAATTTTTATAAGAAATTATATATCAGAGATTCGATTAAAAAAAGAAGACATTGTACAATATGTAAGTAAACAGAAATTAAAGAAAAGACCATTATAGAGAGATGTTGAATAAAGGTATTACAATAAAGGAACAAAAAGCAGATAGTTTTAAAGCTCCAGGTCCAGATGGATTCCCAGCTATATACTATAAAGTATTTGAAAACGAATTAGCCCCTACATTATTAAGAATAATGAATCAAGCTTTGAAACAACAAAAAATTCCTGAAACAGGGGAAAGTGCAATTATCACTATGATTCATAAAGATAAAACAGATCCTACAGATGTCAGAAATTACAGATCTATTTTGTTATTGAATTCAGATTACAAATTATACACCAAGATTTTAGTGAATCATTTCAAAATATTTTTAGTTGATTGGATAAAAGAAGAACAATTGGGCTTTTTACCCAACAGACGAATTAAGGATATTGTCAGGACAATTATAAATTCAATAGAATATTACGAAAAAAATAATCAATTAGAAGCAATAGACGCTGAGAAGGCTTTCGACAATATTAATTAAGACTTCTTCCTGTTACTAATGAAAGAATTAGACATGGGCTATAATTTTACTTTGGCAATTAAAACTATTTACAATAAACAAGAAGCCATAATAACAGTAAACGAACTAGAAACATTTTTTTTAGAATAACAAAAGGAACAAGATAAGGGTGTCCTCTTTCACCACTCTTATTCATTTTTTCACTAGAAATATTAATGAATAATATAAGAGAAGACAAAGAGTTAAAAGGAATCTCAATTCATAAAGAAAATTACAAAATAAGAGCATTTTATTTTATTTATTTATTTATTTATTTATTATTCCTTCTTATATTCCGCTCCTCCCAGCAGGCTCGGGGCGGATCACAGCATAAAAACCCGGCTAACATGAGGCATTCATGTCGCCGTACAATAAAAGCATAAAACATACAACATTGTCCCGAGATTAACAGTTGTGTCAAATCCTGGCATTCCAGTGTCGGAGTGTTGGTCAGAGAATGAATACGTTCGGCTAATTCAGCTAGCCGAAGGCCAGTCTAAACAGGGCGGTCTTGCAGGCCCTGCGAAATGGGATGAGCTCCCCGGCGGCACGGACATCATCTGGGAGAGAGTTCCAGAGTACCGGTGCCGCCACGGAAAGGCCCTTTGCCTAGTCACGGACAGATGGCAGGTGCGGACCGATGGGATTAGGAGAAGATTAGACTCCCCTGAACGTAGTGACCTCGGGGGGTACATATGGGGCAAGGCGGTCCTTTGAAGGTTAACACCAACACCTTGAAGGCAATTCGGTACTCAACAGGCAGCCAGTGCAGTTGCCGCAGAATGGGCGTGATATGCTCCCTCACCGGCGTTCCGTCAGTAGCGAGCAGCGGCATTCTGCACTAGCTTGAGCTTCCGAATTGTCGCCAAGGTGAGGCCAACGTAGAGGGCGTTACAGTAGTCTAGTCTCGAGATGACCGTCGCTTGGATCACCGTGGCCAGGTCATCCCTGGAGAGGTAGGGTGCCAGTCGCCTAGCCTGTCGTAGGTGAAAGAACGACGCCCTGCTGACCGCAGAGACCTGAGTCTCCATGGTCAGCAGGGGGTCCAACTGAACACCTAGGCTCTTAACAATCGGCGACGGATTAAGCCGTTCGCCATCCAGGGTAGGCAACCGGCACTCACCCCCAGGCCGACCAGGCCACAAGATCTCCGTCTTGACGGGTTCACCTTCAGCCGGCTGGCCCGCAGCCAACCAGTCACGGCTTCAAGGCACCGATGGAAACAATCGGGTACAGTATCCGGCCTGCCGTCCATTCTCAGCAGAAGCTGGGTGTCATCTGCATACTGATAACACTCCAGACCAAAGTCGCGGGCCAGCTGGGCCAGGGGGCGCATGTACACGTTGAATAATAAGGGGAGAGGATGGCCCCTGGGGACCCCACAATCAAGTGAGGTCCTCCGGAGACCCCCGCCCCCTCCACACGTTGTCCCCGGCCCCGGAGGAAGGAGGCCACCCATTTAAGGGCAGTCCCCGACCCGGCACCGGCTAAACGGTGGGTTAACAAGGCATGATCTACAGTATCGAAAGCTGCCGTCAGATCTAACAAGACGAGCAGAGCCGATCCACCCTGGTCCAGCTGGCGGCGAAGTTGGTCTGTAATGGCGACAAGCACGGTCTCTGTCCCGTGCCCAATACGGAAGCCGGACTGGTAGGGATCAAGTCCAGCTGTGTCTTCCAAGAACTGCTGCAGCTGATCCGCTGCTGCCCAGATGACATCATCTGCATTATTGAAAATCCATTGTAGACTATATAAAAATGGCTATCTACAATAGAGGAATTTGGAATTAAAACTTAATAGGAAATAAACAATGCTCTTAACCAAAAATATAACAAAGAAGAGGCAAAAGGAACTAAGTAAATAAAACTGGCATCCAAATAACCAATAAATAAAGATATCTTGGAATAATCATAACTCCCCACAATTCACAATTACTCAAAAACAACTATGAGGACAAATGGAGAGAAATTAAAAACGATATGGAGAATTGGAAACACTCGAATTTGTCGTTGATGGGAAGAATTTCAGTGATCAAAATGAATGTTTTACCAAAAATGCTTTCCTTTTTTCAAACTATATCCTAAGAAACTTTCAAATATTCCAAAATTGGAATAAAGATATATTAAAATTTGTATGGAATGGAAGGAAACATAGAATCAATTTTCTAAATTTAACGGATGATAAAGCAAGAGGAGGATTTGGATTACCAATTTTAAGATTGTATTATGAAGCCTGTGGAATGATCTGGTTAAGAGATTGGTGTACACTAAACGAAGATAAGAATTCAACACTAGAAGGTTTCGACCTCAGAAGAGGGTGGCATGCGTTTAACATCTACATGAAGCCGCTGGGGAAGGTCATCTGGAGTTTCGGAGTGCGGTGTCATCTGTACGCAGATGATGTCCAACTCTGTCACTCCTTCCCACCTGCTACTAAGGAGGCTGTTCAGGTCCTGAACTGGTGCTTGGATGAGGGCGAACAAATTGAAATTGAATCCAGAAGACAGAGACACTCCTGGTCAGTCCAAAGGCCGAACAGGGCATAGGGTTACAGCCTGTGTTAGACGGGGTTACACTCCCCCTGAAGATGCAGGTTCGCAGTTTGGGTGTGATCCTGGACTCATCGCTGAGCCTGGAACCCCAGGTTTCGGCGGTGACCAGGGGAGCATTTGCACAGTTAAAACTTGTGCGCCAGCTGCGCCCGTACCTTGAGAAGTCTGAAAATAGGTTTTTATTGAGTTTTCAAATAAAACAAGTTACAGTAATAAAACATTAGGACATACAGGAATTGGAGGGAATTAATTTTCCCTCCGTCATGAAAGGATATAAATAAAGAAGGAAGGAGGAAAAAAAGAAGACATAGAGAAGGGCAGAAAACACCTGCCAAGGAAGAAAGGGATAGAATAGCAGTAGAAAAGTGTGCAAAGTTAGAAGAGAGGTCATAACAATATAAACTGAAATATATATCTTGCTTGATATTCTTCCTTCTTGCAATATGTATTACTTCCAAGAGACCTAAGATATAGAAAGTAAAGACAGATTATCTATCTGGCATTTTACTCGATATCACATTCTTTTTTACAATATTTTCTAATTAAACCAAAGTTTTTTGTAACGTTTTCATTTATGTTATTTTTTTTCTCTTAATTTTTTTGGGAGACTCTCCATTTAGATTATGTCGATAATCTTCAGAATCCATTCCTCTTTGGTTGGACTCTTATTTGACTTCCAATATTTTGCGTAAATCGTTTTAGCAGCTGTAATTAATAAAATAAAATTTTTCTCTTCAATTTTGTTTAAGGTAGGATCGGCTATTCCCAGCAAAAAAAGATTCAGAGCTCCTCGTAATTTTTCCCCCTAGTATTTTTTCTATTTCTTTATGGATCACCCTCCAGTATTTTTTAGCTTTCTTACATAACCACCAAATGTAGAAAAATGTACTGTTCTTTTCATTACAATTCCAACAATTTGGTTTTACGTTTTTATATATTTTGGCTAGTTTCACTGGAGACATGTGCCATCTGTAGATTATCTTTATCCAATGCTCTTTATAGCTATAACAATACGAGATGTTTACGTTATTCCTCCATATCCTTTTCCAGGTTTCGGGATTAATATTGAATCCAACATTTCTTGACCATTTGGTCATATACTCTTCTGTATAGTTACTCACATTTTCCCAGCTCAGGAGTAATCTATAGATTTTGCTTACTAACTTTTGTTTTTCCTTATTTAATAATTATTCTAATTCACTATATTGTTGTTCGAAGCCTATTTTTTTGTCTTCCTTAAAGATGTTTCTTACCTGAATATAGGGGAACCAGTTCGTACTGTTATTTTCGTTATCCATTTGCTGTTTGGATTTCAGAGCAAAGTCTGAACCGTTCCAGCGGAGCAGATCTTTGTATGTAATCCATTTTACGTCGTCTAGCTGCCTGATCCTATATGCCTCAATCGGGGAAAGGCAAAAAGGGAATTTTTGAAATATTATTTTTGGTGTTTTGTCCAAATTTTAAAAAGAGAACTTCTAATGTAATTATTTTTAAAATTTGAATCCATTTTAGCTTTATTATAGCAGAGATACAAATAAACTTTGAAATTTCCCTATTCCAGAAGTTAAATTGGTTCTCTTTTTTAATGATGGGTAAATTTGTAAATAAAAAATTCATTTTGGGGAGAACCATCATTTTAATACAAGCAATTCTGCCCAGAAATGATAAATTAAGATTTTTCCATTTTGTTAGCAAGGTGCTAATTTCTTTCCATTTGGGATCATAATTGTTTTTATAAAGCTGGGAGTTTTTTGGAGTAAGATGAACCCCGAGATACTTTACTTTATTTGTTGTTTTGAAGCTTGAAATCTTTTCTAATTCTTGTTTTTCCTTTTCATTGAGGTTTTTTGCCAGAATGTGTGTTTTGTCCTTATTGACCTGCACATTTTCCAAATCGTTCAATCTTCTCCAACTACTGCAGAATCGATTCGCTAGGGTTTTCAAGAATTTGCACCAAGTCATCCGCGAATGCTTGGATTTTGATTTTTTTTCTTTTTTAATTTGAAGTCCTTTTATGTTGTCATCTAATCGGATATCGTTCAAGAGTAGTTCTAACATTAAGATGAATAAAAGCAGAGACAGTGGACAGCCTTGTCTCATACCTTTAAATATTTTAATTTTTTCAGGTTTTTTGAAATTTACAATAATTTGGCTGTTTGCTCCGAATAAATTGCTCCAGTTATATTTTCTAGTTGATGGCCTAAATCCAATTCCTTAATTAACATTTTTTTAAAGTTCCAATTAACTTTGTCAAATGCTTTTTCCGCGTCAACAAAAATAAATGCTACCCTTTTATTTATATTTTTTTCGTAATATAATTCTGATATTAGAATTTAATTGCCTT
Source organism: Anolis apletophallus (assembly GCA_030556195.1). Taxonomy (NCBI): domain Eukaryota; kingdom Metazoa; phylum Chordata; class Lepidosauria; order Squamata; family Anolidae; genus Anolis; species Anolis apletophallus. Next base: position 54,749,945 of record JARBWK010000011.1, on the reverse strand, counting down.
CCTGGCAAAAATCCATTCTGGTCCCTCTTGATCCATTTGTTCAAAAACTTTTTCAGCCTTTCTGTTATTATTGATGCAAATATTTTGTAGTCTACGTTGAGTAACGCTATAGGCCTATAGTTGGCCGGATCAAGGGGGTCTTTTCCTGGTTTTTCTATCAGGATTATATTTGACTCCTTCCACGAGTCCGGAATTGTTCCTTTATTTTGTATATCATTGAATAGTTTATACAGAAAATCCACTAGCTCCTCTTTGTGCATCTTATAATATTCGGCGGTAAAACCATCAGGTCCCGCTGATTTTCCTACTTTAGCCTTTTTTTATTGCGGTTTCAATTACATTTTTTGATATTTTCTTGTTTAATGATTCTCTATCCTCCTCCGATATTTTTTCCATCTTATGCTTACTTATGTACTCCTGAACTTCTATGTTGTCAAAATTTCTTTGTCGTATAATTCCTTGTAGAACCCTTCAAAAATGTTTCGAATTTCATCATCCTTGGTGTATATTTTTGACCTATTTTGAGCTTAATGATGTTGCTTTTTTGCTTTTTTCTTTTAATTGCCATGCCAACAACCTCCTGGGCTTGTTTGCCGACTCAAAACATTTTTGTTTTACATACTTGATATTTCTTTCGATCTTATCCATTTCATAAATTCCCAATTGTTTTTTTAATAGGTTTGGTTCATTTCTAATCTTTCTATTGTTTGGTTCTTTCTTTAATATCTTCTCATTTTTTCGAGTTTTTGATATACTGCTTGGATTTTTTTGTGCATTTTTTTCTTAATTGCTTGTAATTTAAGGAAATAGCCTGGTGTCCCAGATGATGTTATTTTTATCATTGTCATGGCAATTAATTTCAAAAAAATCTTTTAGGGTCTTTTTGCTTTCTTCCAATTCCTTCTTATCGTTTATTATATAAGAAGGAAATTTCTAGCAAAATTCTTTTTTTTTCATTAAAGAGTTCTAATTCTATCTGGGAGTGGTCGAAGAAAAGTCGCGGGCAGATCTTTGCTTTTTTCATAAAGATTGATATATCTTTTGAAACCAAAATGTAATCTATTCGGGACCAAGACTCGTGTCTGTTCGAATAAAATGTGTAGTCCCTTTTGCTCCTATTCATCATTCTCCATGAGTCAATTAAATTCAGCTCCTCCAACATTTTAAAGAAATTTTGGGGTAATTTGCTTTTCTGGTTTTTCTTGTTTGTGTTGTTCGTTTTTTTAATCAAGTTTGGGGTCAATAGCACCATTAAAATCTCCCAGTATTATACAGCTATCAAAGTTTTGTTTGCTTATTTTTCCCCGAGCTCTTTAAAGAAGTTTGTTTTGGCATCGTTGGGTGCATACACATTACATATCAACCAGGTTTTTTTTATCTCTTTCAATGGTCACCACGATATATCTACCCTCTTCGTCCTCCAATACTAATTTTGGTTGTAACACTGGGTCAATATACAAGACTACCCCTCTTTTTTTATTGGATGCCGCCACAAATTCTTGGCCCAATGCTGAATTTTTTAAGTAATCTATTTCCGATTTTTTAACATGGGTTTCTTGTAAAGCTATTATGTTAGCTTTCTTTTTCTTTAAATTAAGAAATGTTCTTCTCCGCTTGCCCCCATTGTTTAACCCGTTGATAATCCAAGAAATGCACCTAAATGTCATCTTATTCTAGATCCCCGTTTGTCTCCCCAAGGTTTCTTTGGTCCAAAAGTTCTTCTTCAAGTTCTCCCTCTTCGGAATCGGAGTCTGATCCTCTGTCTTCTTCATTATCTGTGGTAGCATCTTTAACTGGTGATCTTTCCTGCCGATATTTTAATTTATCCTTATTCATTTCTTTTTGGACCCTTCCTCTCTTAGGTTCTCTCCGTATTTTCGCAAAAAAGTCTTTCGCTTTTTCTTCAGATGTTAGCCAGAATTGCCTTCCTCTGTAAGTTGCCATAAGACCTTCAATTTTTCCCATCTGAATTCAATTTTATTCCTGTTAAAGATATCCGTTAGGAAAAAATATTTCTTTCTGCTTTCCAAAATTTCCTGGGGAAGTTCTTTTAGGATTAACATTTCTTTTCCTTTATATTGACCTTGCCTATTTTTCCACCTTAAGAGTTCATCTCATACTTTTCAGGGTGTAATTGGCTATTACATCTCGAGGTGTTTTGTTATGTTTTGTGTAGGCGGAATTAATCCTGTACACTCTATCAATTTTCCCTTCTAAATAAGATTCGGGCGTGTCTAGAATTTTGGCAGTAATTGCAGTAATTATCTCTTTAACTTTTTCTGCCTCTTCCTCTTCAATTCCTCTGAAGCGAACTTGAAATTCCTTTTGGGAGTAATCTAGTTGAGATTGGCTTGCTTCTAAATTAGTAGCTTTCATCTCCAAATTCTTTGTTCTAGTCGATTCTCCTTTTTCTTTCTTCCTTAAATCATTGAGGTCTTTTTTTAGATCGTCCATCTCTTCCTTCATTTCTGCCATTCTTGCATTGGTTTCTTGTACATCTTTTTTCATCACATTCATTTCACCTTTAATTTCTCTTAATTCTACTTAGAGTTCATCTCTCATTTTCTTTCTGTCTTCATCACCTCTTTGTAATATCTTCCTTATGTCTTGCATTTCTGTTAAAAGTTCTTTTAATCCTATCTCTCCCATTCCAGCTCCTGAGCCTCTTCTAGTTGGCTCCCCTCTTCTTTCCTTATCTTTGTCTTGACGTCCTCTTGTATACATTGTGGCAATTTTTACTAATTTCAATACTCAATTCTTATTCATTTTTTCTCCCTCCTTTTCCCTTTTTCTTCTTCTTTGATGATGTTATATACTATGGTCTGTCATTAGGTTTATTTCTCTCAGGTTAGCCTTCGTCGATCTCGATCTTCAAGCTTCTCTTCTCTTCCAAAATTCCCGCCGTTTGTATTCCCACACACTCATGCTCCGTTCCGTTTCCCTGCTTCGTCACTGCAAAGTTTTCCTGCTGCTTTTCAGCGCTTCTTTTCTGTGACTGTGATTGTAGTTTCTTCTCTGTGTTTTAGTTTGACTGAAGTCTACACTTTACACCCCGGAAGTCCGTGTAGGAGGACGGCGATCTTTAGTCAGAAGGAAGCCTCCTTCTCTGTGCTCTCTTTGCTCTATGAGCCCTCCAGGCTCCTCCCCTTCCTGTCTTCCGTGTCTTACACATCCTGTCGCTTTCTTTCTTATTCAGATCTTTAAAGCCACAGGTGGCTCTTGGAAGATACTCTTTATAAGTTATTCAATTGATAATTAATAATTTATTTTATTTCTTCTTACTTTGTCTTCTGTTATGTCCTCGTGTGGAGGTGTCTCGCCGGATTCGCCAGAGGTAGTCCCTTCGGATCTTTCTTCAGCTCCCCATGCCGGATTCGGTCCCTTCAGGGGACCAAACCGTGAATGTATGAGCTCTGGGTTTTGATCCTGGACTTGGCCCTTCTTCTCGGGCGCTGGTGGAAATTTTACCTTCCAACTACCTTCTTTCGGCTTCGTTCTTGGGCAAACTATCAGAAGGAGCCTGCCTAAAATGCGTCCTCCCCCGCCATAGCCAGAACCGGAAATGAAATATAAAGGTTTAATTAGATATATGAAATGACGACAATGTGACGGAAACTGATTTCAACATGATGCTGAGACTGCAATTGTATGTTTTTAATTGTTAATTTGTTGTTATATGGTTATTTTTTGGTTTGTTTGCTTGTGTTGTATTGAGGGCAGAGACTGCCTTGTGTAAACCGTCCCGAGTCACCTTCGGGCTGAGAGGGGCGTTATAGAAACGTGACAAATAAATAAATAAATAAAATACATGTGGTATGATAACAAAAAGAAAATAATTTTGGTAATCATTTTGTACGCTCTGCCCTATTCAAAATTTGGGAAAATTATAAACAAAAATTTTATCAAAAAACACCACTATGGATTTCACCTTTGGAAGCAATACACAAGAGAGAATGGGGCAAAGAAGGTTGGCCAACTTATATTTTATTTATTTATTTATTATTTCGATTTGTATACCGTCCTTTCCAGATGGCTCAGGGCGGTTTGCAGTGTATCGAACTACTAACAGGCATAAAACATAACAATTTAAAACAGTACCAAATAACAGTGTAAGAACAGACAAGATTGGAACAGTTCCAAATAGGACAATTCCACCCTCCCAGGGATGTTATAAGCTAAAAGCCTGCCGGAACAGCGCGGTTTTACATGCTCTCCGGAAAGCCGTTTTAGTTCACCAATTGAACGAACGTCTGATGTTTGTTCCACAAACAAGGTGCCGCCACGGAGAAGGCTCTCTGTCTAGTTGAAGACAGACGGATAGTGCGTAATGATGGAATCTGTAGAAGATTGAGGTCTTCTGAACGGAGGGATCTCTGTGGAACATATGGGAGTAGACGGCCCCTCAACATGCAGGAGGGAACATGCAGGAGGGATGGCTACCGGGCGGGGAGTTCCTATCGGGGTGGTGACTGGGAGGGGAAGATGCGGGAAAGGGAGACCCAAAGGATGTATTCGGCCTAGAATTTGTGATGGATCTAAATTACCAATTCGATCTAGAAACGAGCGTTCTAAATTTCCAATCTGGCCAAAAATTTGTGCAAGAACTTTAATAAATTTAAATCGGGCTCCTGACAAAGTTAAGCTGAGTACCCAGGAAGGCGGCCCCTCCCAGTTGAAAGTGGTGCTGTTTAACGCCAGGTCAGTCAATGGAAAAACATCAACAATACAAGATCTAATTCTTGAAGAACAAGCTGACCTGGCTTGTATAACGGAGACCTGGCTGGACAAGGCTGGGGGGGTTAATCTCTCTCAGCTCTGCCCACCGGGTTATTCCGTACAGCACCAAGCGAGACAGGGAGGGTGGGGAGGGGGAGTCGCAGTGGTCTATAAGGATTCCATCCCCTTGACCAGGTGCCCCATCCCGCAATCAACCACGTTCGAATGTGTCGGCCTAAGGGTTGGTGATCGGGACAGGATAGGGATTCTGCTAGTGTACCGACCACCCCGCTGCACTACAGTCTCCTTACCTGAGCTATCCGGAGTGGTCTCAGGCTTGGCCGTGGAGTCCCAACGGCTCATTGTGCTGGGAGACTTCAACGTCCATGCCGAGACCCCTCTATCAGGAGCGGCTCAGGACTTCATGGCCGCCATGGCAACCATGGGCCTGTCCCAGCTAATATCAGGTCCCACCCATAGTGCAGGACACACGTTAGATCTGGTTTTTTGCCAGGGATGGGATGAAGGTGGCGGAGTGGAGGAACTGACCATCATTCCTTTGCCATGGACCGACCACCACCTGATCAGGTTTAGACTCACTGTGCCTTTCCACCTCCGCAGGGGTGGTGGACCTATTAGAATGGTCCGCCCCAGGAGACTTATGGATCCGAATGGATTCCTGACGGCTCTTGGGGTTTTTCCCGCCTCCTCGGTAAGTGACCCTGTTGAGGCTCTTGTTTCTCTCTGGGACAGGGAGATGACAAGGGCTATTGACACGATCGCTCCAGAACGCCCCCTCTTGAGTAATCGAGCTAAACCAGCTCCTTGGTGTACTGAGGAGCTGGCAGCGCAGAAGCGAAATAAGAGGAGGCTAGAGTGCGTGTGGCGTCGGAAGCGGAGCAGATCAGCTCGTGCGCGCCTGGTCCCCTTTTTGAGGACTTATGACGCAGCAACAAAAGCCGCACAAAAAACATCTATCGCGGCCAAGGTGGCCGCCGCGAAGAACCGTCCAGCGGAACTGTTCCGAGTCGTTAGGGGTCTTTTAAACCCGCCACAGTGTGAGATCCCTGACGGCTCGGAGGTACGCTGTGAAGAATTTGCTAAGGCCTTCGCGGGTAAAGTGGCGCTGATTCGTTCCGATTTCGATACCACTTTAACGGCAGTCTCTGAGGATGTGACACGAGCATCTGCTTGTCCGGTTTTAATGGATTCGTTTCAATTGGTTCAGCTCGAGGATGTGGACAGGATCCTTGGAGAGGCGAGGCCCACTACATGCATCCTAGACCCCTGCCCATCCTGGCTGATCAAGGAAGCCAGAGGGGGTTTGGCAGAGTGGGTGAAGGTGGTGGTTAATGCCTCCTTACAGGAGGGCAAAATTCCAGCCAGCTTAAAGCAAGCTGTGATTAAACCGCTGTTGAAAAATCCATCACTGGACCCCACTAAATTAGTGAACTATCGGCCAGTTTCCAATCTCCCTATTTGGGCAAAGTCATGGAACGTGTGGTGGCTTCGCAACTCCAGGGGTTCTTGGTAGACACTGATTATCTTGATCCGGCACAGTCTGGCTTTAGGCCGGGACATGGTACTGAAACAGCCTTGGTCGCCTTGGTAGATGATCTACGCCGGGAACTCGACAGGGGGAGTGTGTCCCTGTTGGTTCTGCTGGACCTCTCAGCGGCTTTCGATACCGTTGACCACGGTATCCTTCTGGGTCGCCTTGCAGACATGGGGCTTGGGGTACTGCTCTGCAGTGGCTCCAATCCTTCCTGGAAGGTCGTACCCAGAAGGTGTCATTGGGTGACACCTGTTCGGCTCCACAGCCGTTGTCCTGTGGAGTCCCTCAGGGTTCAGTTCTGTCCCCGATGTTATTCAACATCTACATGAAACCGCTGGGAGAGATCATTCGGAGTTTCGAGTAAGGTGTTATCTGTACGCAGATGACGTCCAGATCTGTCACTCCTTCCCACCTGTCACCAAGGAGGCTGTCCAGACCTTGAACCGGTGCCTGGCCGACACGGACTGGATGAGGGCTAGCAAATTGAGACTAAATCCAGACAAGACAGAGGTCCTCCTGGTCAGTAGAAAGGCCGAACAGGGCATAGGGTTACAGCCTGTGTTGGGGGGGAGCTTTTGCACAGTTAAGACTCGTGCGCCAGCTGCGCCCGTACCTTGGGAAGTCTGATCTGGCTACGGTCGTCCACGCTCTGGTCACATCCCGAATAGATTACTGCAACGCACTCTACGTGGGGCTGCCTTTGAAGACAGTTCGGAAATTGCAATTAGTCCAGCGGGCGGCAGCCAGATTGCTAACGGGAGCTACATACAGGGAGCATACCACCCCCTGTTGTGTCAGCTCCACTGGCTGCCGGTCCAATTCCGGGCTCAATTCAAAGTGCTGGTTTTGACCTTTAAAGCTCTATACAGTTCTGGCCCAGCCTACTTGTCCGAACGCATCAGCCGCTATGTCCCACCTCGTAATCTAAGATCATCCCGGAGAGGCCCTGCTCTCGCTCCCGCCTACGTCTCAGATGAGGCTGGTGGGGACGAGGGATAGGGCCTTCTCGGTGGTGGCTCCCCGCCTGTGGAATGCGCTTCCTATGGATGTACGATCCACCACATCCCTCCTGGCCTTCAGGAAAAAAGTAAAATCCTGGCTGTGGGACCAGGCATTTGTACACCAGCACAAGGCAGCATTTTAGATTGGTTTTTAATGGAAGTGGGTGATTATGGCCAATGTTTTTATGGACTGAACATTGTTTTAATCCAGAGTGAATGTGTATGGTGCTAATGTAGTTGTATTTTAATGTATTTTTAATGTATTTTAATTGTTGAAGGGTTTTGGGGTTTTATATTGTGATTATGTGGGCATCGAATTGTGCCGTACTGTAAGCCGCTCTGAGTCCCCCCTTGGGGGTTGAGAAGAGCGGGGTAAAATCCCGAAATAAATAAATAAATAAAGTACACCAGCCCCAGACCATGCAAGGCCTTGAAGGTCAATACCAAAACTTTGAAGATGACCCGGTGCTTAATTGGTAACCAGTGCAAACGCTGCAGGGTTGGAGTGATGTGAGCCCTGGCTGGTACTCCAGCCAGGAGTCTCGCTGCTGCGTTCTGCACCAGTTTGAGCTTCTGGATAACCGACAAAGGAAGGCCAATGTAAAGGGCGTTACAGTAGTCTAGCCTCGAGATGACCTTTGCCTGGATTACCGTGGCTAGGTCATTACCTGATAGGTAGGGCGCCAGCCGCCTTGCTTGCCGCAGATGGTAAAAGGCAGATCTGCTGACAGTGGAGACCTGAGCCTCCATCATCAGCAGAGGGTCCAACTGGACCCCCAAGCTCTTTACTAGGGATGACGGGCGTAATGCCTCGCCGTCCAACACAGGCAGCTGGAGCTCACATCCACTCGGGTGACCCAGCCAAAGGATCTCCGTCTTCAAAGGATTCACTTTCAGCCGACTGGCCAGTAGCCAGCCAGTCATGGCTTCAAGGCATAATTGGAAACAATTGGTCCGTCCGTCCATCCTCAGCACCAGCTGGGTGTCATCCGCGTACTGATGACACTCCAGACCAAAACTCTGCACCAGCTTAGCAAGGGGCCGCATGTAGATGTTGAAAAGCAAAGGGGAGAGAATGGCTCCCTGAGGCACCCCACAACTTAAGGGGAGCCTCTCAGAAACCATACCTCCCCTCTCCACTTGCTGGCCACGACCAAGGAGAAAAGAGGACACCCATTTAAGGGCAGTCCCCCTGACCCCCGCCATGGCCAGACGGTGGGTTAACAATGCGTGGTCAACGGTGTCAAAAGCTGCCATAAGATCTAATAATACGAGCAATACAATAAAATCACAAGAAGAAATAAAACCCTCATATGGAAACATAACCAGGCTTTAATATAGAGAAATTTTAGAATATTACCATAAAGATAAGAAAATAGGCTTCACGGAAAAAGAAACAATATGGGATAAAATCTTATTAATGGAAAGGAAGATAATAACGAAGATTTATAAAATTCTATTACAATGGTCTACGGAAACAGAACAAGTGAAAGATTGTATGATAAAATGGGAAGCTAAACTGTAGAAGATCAATAAAGATGGAAGTATGGGAATCAATGTGGAATAAAAGATTAAAATACTGTATACTTATTCAATGGATCTCAAGGAAAATTGGTATAAAATGATGTACCAGTGGTACATCACCCCAGAAGAATTGGCTAAATATAATAAAAATATAAAAAAAACAGATGTTGGAAATGTGAGAGAGCAAAAGGAACGTTCTTCCATACGTGTTGGGGATGTAAAAATGCTAAATTATATTGGAAAAAGATTTACAAAATTACACAAGAAATACTAAAAATGAAATTTCAAATGAAACCACAATATTGCTTACTGGGGATATTGAACAAGAAAATTGGTAAAAATGAAGATATCCTGTTTAATTATATGACTACAGCGGCTAGAATTGTATTTGCCAGGAAATGGAAGTCTCAAGAAATCCCAATAGAAGAAGAAGAATGGAAATTAAAGATATTAGACATAAGAAATGTGGCCAAATTTGTCAGGCTGCTCCAGGTTCAAAGAAGCATCACTCAGACAGCTGCCGGTAAACACCACTTTTATTGGAGGTCACAGGACATTTGAAGCCAAGAGTGCTCTCCACCACCCGACCCCCTATATTTATACCCCCTGACTGATGTCACATCGTGGGCCCCTTGCATCACCCAGCCAGCTGACGCCACCCTGTGGGCCCCTTGCATCATCCTAGGGAGCCTTGAGTCAGTAATGTCCCCTGCTGTCAGCTGTGCTTTGTTTAGTCTAGGTCTGAATCCGGATCCCGCCGGCCTTGTCCAAGGCTGCAGGTATCGGCTTCTACTGTGATACACATGGCGGAGTCTCCAAGGCCAGAGCTCCGAATTGCTCTGGCCTTTGACTCTGACTTATTATTTGAAAACAAATCAAAGCAAAACCAAAACCTGTCAGGCCGCGGCCAGAGCCGTTACACAATCAAACAGCCTGGCCTTGGCTGGCATCAAGATAAGGAGGTCAGCAGTGGCCAGATGGCCAACATTGGAATGTATGGGCCAAAAGGCGGGAGGTGGGAGTTTATCAGGGGAGTTTATCACTGAGCGTTTGGGCGCGAAAGCTCAGATTCCTCTTTGTTCTTCTTGGAGTGTGGATCTAAATAAGCCGTGTCCTTCGGAAGAATCCTTTGTGAGCGTGCTTTGTTTAGCTGTCCATTCCAGGACCTGACAAAACCCTATAGACTGGACACTTTTAAACAACTTTTTTAACACTAAATGAAAAGATGCAAACGATAGAAAACGGAGAGAACAACTAAATATATATACAAAAAAGATTACAAGAATTGAACAACCTTACAAGGAAGAAATTGGAAGTCAACAACCATTTTTTTCTCCTTTTTTCTTTTTTTCCTATTTCTATTTTTACATTTTGTGCTTTTTTTGGTTCAGGAGTTTTCTTTTTTTAATTCTCACTGTTAAAAAAAATTCACTCTTAATTTTCCTTCTTAGACGACACAGCTGGACTTGATCCCTTCCAGTCCGGCTTCCGTATTGGGCATGTGACGGAGACGGTGCTTGTCGCCATTAGAGACCAACTTTGCTGCCAGCTGGACCATGGTGGGTCAGCCCTGCTCGTGTTGTTAGATCTCACGGCAGCATTTGATACAGTAGACCAGTCTTTCTCAACCAGTGTGCCGTGGCACACTAGTGTGCCGTGACGGACCTCCTGCTGTGCCGTGAGAAAAGCTCTCTGCCCCCCTTCCTCCCCCCTCCTGCTGAACTCCTGCTGCTTGGGGGAGGAGGAGGAAGGGCTGGGCAGTGGCGAAGAAAAAGAAGAAGGGACCGGGGCGCCGCCTCCTTCGGCCGTTTCCCCAGCCAGCCTCCAATCTGCCATGACTCCCACCATGACTCTTGCCTCTCGCTCACTGAAGCCACGTGGAGGGGGAGCCTGCCCACTGAAGCCCGTCCACCGCTCATGCTCCTCCTCTGTAGGAGAGCTGAAGCTGGGGGGAGGGGGCGGGTATGGCATGGCCTGTAGGAGAACTGAAGCTGGGGGGAGGGGGAGGGGCATGGCGCGGCCTGGCTCTGCCCCCTCCCCCGGCTTCGGCACTCCCAGCAGCTGCTCCAGCCTTGAGGAGACAGTGCCAAGCCAGCATTGTGCTGGCTCTGGCACCGCTGGCTTGGCACTGCCCCCTCAAGGCTGGAGCAGCTGCTGGGAGAGGTGAAGCCGTGGGTAGGGGGCAGGGCATGGCGCAGCCTGGCTCCACCCCCTCCCCGGCTTTGGCACTCCCAGCAGCAATTCCCAGCCACCAACCCCCAGCCGTTCTTTACTGTGTTAGAGTGTCATTTTGTGTCATTTTGGTTGGTGGTGTGCCCCTGGATTTTTTAATGTTAAAAGTGTGCCGCGGCTCAAAAAAGGTTGGGAAACACTGCAGTAGACCATGTATTACTGACCCACCGTTTAGCCGTGACAGGAGTTAGAGGGACTGCCCTTAAATGGGTGGCCTCCTTCCTCCAAGATTGGGGACAACGTGTGGAGAGGGGGGGTAGCCTCCGGGAGACTCCCACTTAATTGTGGGGTCCCTCAGGGGGCTATCCTTTCCCCTTTATTGTTTAACATGCGTCCGCTGGCCCAGCTGGTTCGTGATTTTGGTCTGGAGTGTTATCAGTATGCCGATGACACCCAGCTGGTGCTGAGAATGGACGGCAGGCCGGACACCGTACCCGATTGTTTCCATCAATTCCTTGAAGCCATGACTGGATGGCTGCGCTCCAGCCGGCTGAAGGTGAATCCATCGAAGACGGAGATCCTGTGGTTGGGTCGCCCTAATGTGGGTGAGTGCCGGTTGCCTACTCTGGATGGCGGACAACTAAGCCCGTCATCCTTGGTAAAAAGTCTGGGGGTCCAGTTGGACCCACTGCTGTCCATGGAGACTCAGGTCTCCACGGTCATAAGAATAGCATTTTTCCATCTGCGACAGGCTAGGCGGCTGGCTCCTTACCTATCCAGGGACGACCTGGCCACGGTAATCCATAATCTCGAGGCTGAATTACTGTAACGCCCTCTACATTGGCCTTCCCCTGTCAACAATCCGAAAACTCAAGCTGGTGCAAAATGCTGCCGCTCGATTTCTGGTGGGAGCAACGGCAAGAGAGCACATTACTCCCATCTTGCAGCAGTTGCACTGGCTACCAGTTGAGTACCGAATTGTTTTCAAGGTGCTGGTTTTGACCTTTAAGGCCTTGCATGGTCTAGGGCCAGTGTACCGGAGGGACCGTCTCACCCCGTACGTTCCCCCGAGATCACTATGCTCAGAAGAGCGAAATCTCCTGACAGTTCCATCAGTCCGCTCCTGCCACCTTTCTGTAACTAGACAACGCGCTTTTTCCGCGGTGGCCCCGGCACTGTGGAATACACTGCCGGATGATGTTCGCGACATTGCAGAGCTGGTTCCTTTCCGGAGGGCATGTAAAACAACTCTGTTCAAGCTTGCCTTTAACTAAATCCTCCGGACTCTCTGACTATGCTCTTAAACTGACCAAATGTTTTATCTGTAACTCATGTATTTTTATGTGCATTTTATTTGTATTTTATGTTTATTTTAATCCGATTGTATGTAAACCGCCCCAAGCCTGCGGGGAGGAGCGGTATACAAAATTGAATAAATAAATAAATAAACCTAAGTATGTATGTTCCAAACAGCATAAAATCAATGAGACATGGTCTAATAACATGCGTGCCATGCCATCCCATAAGATGTTTTTATTGGATGAATACAAAAGCTGGGTGATGATTTTTTGTTTAAAAGCAGCATCAGCAGCTCCACTTCAGAAGCCAGAATAACAACAACAACAACATAATATAATATAATCTTTATTTATATCCCGCCACCATCTCCCCAAAGGGGCTTAGGATGGCTTACAAGGCATTCCAAGTGCAATATATAACATAAACAGTACATGACTATAAAAACAATGTCACATATAAAGTTATAAAACAACTGCTATCAACACATAAAATAAAATAAAAAACAGTTTAAAATGCAGACCATCTGTAGTTAAAACTAGCTGCCTTCAAATCACAACTGAGCAAGGCTGAGCTTGAGCTGGGAGCGCAGAGAGGACAGGGAAGACACGGCCAGCCCCGATGGCATGTCTGTTTGGGAGAGACTGCCTCTTCAGCCACTCCTGCCGAGGACTATCAGGTGGATGCCCATGGTCCTCCAGGGGAGACCGCAAACCGACGGGGAGCCCAGAAACAATGGCACCTCTTCCCTTAGAGCAGCCCTGCAGGTGTTTTGGACTTCAACTCCCAGAAATCCTAGCCAGTTTACCAGCTGTTAGGATTTTTGGGATTTGAAGTCCAAAACACCTGCAGGGCCGGCAGTTGGACAGCCCTGCCTTAGAGCAATCATCATTGGACATCACCAGAATCTTGGCAGGCGGGGGAGGATTTCACCCTTGGCGCCGCTGCCTGTCTTTGGCTCTGCGCCAGGAACTCGGTGCTGAGGCCAAAATGGTGGATGGCCTTGAAGACGGCGAGAGAGAGCGGGCCCACAGCACAACATCTGGCATGGCGGACAGCCTTGGAATCACCATAGAACAACAGCCACTTCCTTCTTCATGCTCCAAAAGGAAGGGCCGCTCACGCAGGCGCAAGCACTGCCAGAAGCAGAACTGGCATCCGTCAGAGCAGAGCCCGGATGCCCCCTCCCTCCCTTCTCCGGAAGTGTTGAAGAAGAGTCAAGCGCCTCTCAGGGAGGAGATCCAGAGGCGGAATGATCAGGGTGTTGCCAGAGAGTGAGTAAAGGGATCTTTGAAGCTCACAACGCCATTCTTGGATCGACAGCAGACGAAAGGAGGGTCCCAGAAACAATCCCAATGCTGGAGCTGAAAGATATCCCCTTAAGAGAAGGAGGGGTAGAAGAAGATTCAGGACAAGGACCTTATGGGGCTTGGGCTTTCAGAGCTGTGCGAGATCAGACCTTTCCAAAGGTAGCCAAGCCTGGCGAGGGGTCTAAAAGACTGGAGCCGGATGCTGATCTGGTGGGTGACCCACTGCCGACACCTATGTCTGACAATCGCATGAGGTCCCCCCTTCTTGGGGGTTTGATGGCCCCATTTAGAGAACAGACTTTGAGGCAGTCAGAGGTCTCTTTTACTCCTGCCCCAGGTCAAACTAGAGACAGAAACTTTGGCTTGGCCAAACCTAGCTTTTCAGGGGGCGAGCAGATGGCCGGGCACTTAGACATTCAATACCCAAAAGAAGATCTGGGTTGGGGAATTCCGGTGATCTCTGGGAAAGGGAAGTTCGGCAATAGCCACAGGCCGAATGCTAGAGGGAGGTGGAGTCGGCCCCCCTCTGACCTGCGTGCTATTCCCAAGTATCTCCCCTCCAACTCTGGTGTTAATGAACGGAATAAGATCTCTACTATCAGGGATTTTCTCCTTGATGCTAATACTGACCTTGCATGTATTACTGAAACTTGGTTACAGGAGGGGGACGAAGTCCTCCTGCAGGAATTAACATTTCCGGGTTATATAGTAACGTTCATCACCAGAGGACGACCGGGAGACAAGGGGGGGGGGGGTGGCAATGCTGGTCCGACACAAGTTTGTTTTCAGAATGGTTCCAACACCGAACATCCCAGGTATTGAGTGTGTCGGCCTTGTGTGGGATTCACAGGAGAGCATAGCCTTTCTGTTGGTGTACCGTGCGCCTAATGCACCAACAGACAGCCTACCGAAGCTGCTGGAGCTGGTATTGGAGTGGGCCTTGAGGTTCCCCAGGCTCATTGTCCTGGGGGACTTCAACGTCCACGGCGATGCTGCCTCTTTTTCAGTAGCAGCGGAGGACCTGGTGTCTTCCATGATGACACTTGGACTCTCACTCTGTAGTTATAGGCCCACACACCAGGCTGGTCACACCCTGGATTTGATCTTCAGTGCTGGAATCCAAGTGACCCTAACCTCTGTCATAGAGGTTCCATGGTCGGACCACTGTATTCTGGAAATCCAGTTGGAACTGGCCACCCCACTCTGTAAGGGCACCGAACCGATTAGGGTTCACCCGAGGAGACTTATGGAACCCACAAGTTTCCTGAATGCTCTAAGGGAATTGGAGCCTGCCAGTGACTCAATTGAACTGTAAGTGGAGGCATGGAATACCGCACTTTCCAATGCACTAGACGAGATTGCCCCCAGACGCCCTCTCAGACCCCGCAGAAATCAATCACCTTGGTTTACCGAGGAGTTGCGGTCGATGAAACGGGAGAAGAGATGGCTAGAGGACGTGTGGAGGGGACTCCGTGACGGAGACTTGAGATCAGCTTATAAGCTATTTAAGGAGGCTTTAGGGAAGCCAAAAAATCTCATTATACATCACTGATAGAGTCTGCTAACTCACACCCAGCACAATTGTTTAAGATTATTCGGTCACTAATGACGGTTCCTTTTTTTCCCAATCTGAAGCTTTTATTTTATTGTAGTTTTAACATATTCACTATTTAAACATTGTTATACTTAACACTTTCCCTTAACAACTTGTACAGAACATGTATGTCTTAATGCCTATAGTATTTCATCCTTCGGCTTCATTACATATTGTCCTATCACCCAGTGCTGAACCTTCACCTCGGACCAGACAATTATAATACTTATTTCCAAAAATCGGTTGTTACTATTACATGTTTGGTCCCTTTACCTTCTATATATACATTTTGCATGTTATCAAACTGCTAGAGTGGCAGAAGTTGGGTCCTAACAGTGGGAACTCACCCTGCTCCCTGGATTTTATCAGCAAGTTCAGCAACTCAGTGGTTTAACCCGCTGTGCCACCAGTGCACCCAAAAAGGTCTTTATTTTTCAGCAAAAGGAGAGCAGGGAAGGAAAGCTGCCAGCCTAGCTTCCCTTGGAAGGGAATTCAGTTTTTAAAAAGTACAAGCATCTCACAGAACCACAAATCCCAAAATCTAACAGGAAAAAGCAGTTAAAGTGGTATCCACATATGTAGTATGGGATACCCCTAGTACAATATCCTCTCTGATTGGTATTTGTTACAAGCTTCTGTCTTCCTCTTTCGCTTAGTGAGGATGAAATCCCAGACATAGACTGATTGCCTTATTTAAGCTTCTCTTTTCTGCTTCTATGGTTGGGTCAGAGGCTGAGAGAAGACGCAGAGCTGCATGGCCTTGAACTTACACCTATTTGTCCCGCCTTTTACCCTTCCCTTTTCTTCTCTCTCCTCAAATTTTTATTGATTAGCCAGAAGCCATATCAAATACACACAGAACACAGACACATTGCAATGATTCTAAAAACATTCTGAGGAGAATTCTAGACCATTACATCAATTAAACCCCTGTTTTGCCCAGCAGGGGGGATTCTAAGGGAGGTGGTAACAATTCACAGGTCCTCATCTCCAACACAATTTATTCCAATTGCATCTATGTAATCAGATCTTAGTTTCATGGCTTTACAGAGAAAACGAGCAGTAGCATCTGTTATCAGCTTGTTGGAGCCGGCCAGCAGAAGTGAGACTTTTGCTAGAGGGTCCCAATGATTTTTTCCCACAAGAAATATCTCTAGCAGTTGTTTTCTCTCTATTTGATAGATTTTGCAATAGAGCAGAAGATGAGTTAGATCTTCGATCTCAGGGGCACCACAAATACAGATACGCTCTTCATAGGGAATTTTCTTGAACCTCCCATATCTCACCATTGAATCTAATTGCTCAAACCTGGCTCTAGTGAAAATTTTCCTTAGGTGGTGTAACCTTCCTTGCTGTAAGTAAGTGGTTAATTGGAAGGATTTCTTAAAACCACTCAACCATCTCAGGGAAACGGTAGACCCAAAGAGTCTATATCGGTTTGGGCCGCAATGTCATTAATCGTTGACGCACTTCTTTGAAGTGCTTACTTAACTCTTGACCAGATAGGTGGACTGGGAATATTACCTGATTGCCGCACCTTCTGGTGTAATCAAACAAATGGGCCGCGCCCGATTTATAAGAACTGCTAGATTGTTCCAGCAAACATAATTTTGGGAGGCGAGACGCCTCCATCTCCATGACCTTGAGCCAGTAGTTAAAGGCTCTGATCTTAGATTGTGTGCTAATAGAGAACATTCCCAACTCCGCCCTAACTGCCACTGCCGGGAGCTTCTATCGACCCCTAAAAACCACTTCAGATGTTGAGCTTGGGCCTTATCCAGGAGGGAGTATCATTTGCACCCCAGATTTCAGAACCATAAAGAAGCAGCGGGGAAATTTTGTGATTGTAAACTTTCAGAAGGGGAACGAGGGAGCCCGGTTGCCGTTGATTCAGCAGCTTTAAGAGTAAGCTCGTTCTGCCCTTGGCTTTAGTTGAACACCTGTGGAAATGATTGTGCCATAGACCATTTTCTGCAAAGTCTAATCCTAGGTAAGTGAAGGATCTAACTTGTTCTAATTGTTCGCCTTCTATTTTCCATTTCATTTTGGGGGCGTTTACCAAAGATCATCGTTTTTGATTTGGTTTTGTTTATCTTTAGTGCGTTTCTAAGGCAGTAGTCACTAAGTTTTCTTAATAACCTCCTCATCCCTATTTGGGTGTAGGAGAGTAGGATCATATCATCTGCATACAGAAGTGAGTTGATTTGCAAGTTAGCTACTTTAGGCATATGGACATCCGCCCTCTAAGCGAATTTGGAAGGTCATTTACATACAGATTAAATAGCAGGGGGGCAAGAATACATCCTTGTCTGACCCCTTTGCCGGTGTTAATAGGGCCAGTTCGGTCACCAGCAATACCAAATCTCACCGTCACCTGAGAATTATGATATAGGGCTTTGATCAGCAAAATCAATCTAGGGTCTGCATTCATACATTGGAGTTTGTCCCAAAGGATTTCCCTATCAACTGAATCGAA
The DNA here is from genome assembly GCA_030556195.1 of Anolis apletophallus. Lineage (NCBI taxonomy): Eukaryota > Metazoa > Chordata > Lepidosauria > Squamata > Anolidae > Anolis > Anolis apletophallus. The sequence goes on along the minus strand of JARBWK010000011.1, from coordinate 54,732,301 downwards.
GGCCGCTGACAGATCTATAAAAGCGGCGTATAGTCTATTACCCTTGGCTAGGTATTTGGAAATCAAGTGATTTAGGACAAAACAATTATCCATTGTCGATCTATTGTGTCTAAAGCCAGACATATACATATTCTATCAATTTTCCCCAAATCTTCCCAAAATCATCTTTTTAAATAATCCTCTTTTAACCTTTATGTTTCCTGTCAGTGTATCATTTATTGCAATGTCCCAGATCTCCTGATACCACTCTTTCAGTTGACATTCCCCTCCTTCTTTCCATTTTTTAGCTATTAACAATCTTGCTGCTGTTACCAGGTTGGCAATTAATTCTTTTAGGTTTTTTTGTATATTAACATTATCAATAAATGATAGTAGTGCTATCTCCGGTGTTCCTGTTATCTCTGTTTGGGTGATTCTTCTTATTTCTTGAAATACATTTCCCCAAATGTTTTGAACATATTTACAAGACCACCACATGTGTATATATGTGCCAGTTTCTTGACAGCCCCTCCAGCACTGCTTAGAATGCTTCTTGTCAATTTGATTTAGTCTAATTGGTGTGAGATACCATCTCCACACCACTTTGTAATAATTCTCTTTTTTTCTTTTTTACTGACATATTTTTAAATATACGCATGTTCCACATTCCTTTCCAGTTTTGAGGGTGTATTACTTTATTACAATCTGACTCCCACATTCTTTTGAGGTGGTCCTGCTCCTGGGCTCCCTCCAACAGCATTTTGTAGATATTTTTATTTATTTATTTATTTATTTGTTCCATCTTATATTCCGCTCTTCCCTGCAGGCTCGGGGCGGATAACAATATGAAATTCGGCTAGCATGTTACATACATGTCGCCGTACAATAAAAACAGACATAAAACCACATAAAATAGCAACATAGGTCCCGAGTATGGTAGTGTTACACATTATAGCAATCCCTGGACTAGGTACTGCTTATACAGATGAGTACGTTCAATGTTCGCCTAGCCGAAGGCCAGTCTAAACAGAGCAGTCTTACACATCCTGCGAAACGGGATAAGCTCCGTGGCGGCTCGGGCGTCATCCGGGAGAGAGTTCCAAAGAACCGGAGCCGCCACAGAGAAAGCCCTCTGCCTAGTTGCCGACAGGTGACAGACGCGGACCGATGGAATCAAAAGCAAATTCAACTCCTCAGAACGTAGTGATCTTGGGGGAATGTATGGGGCAAGGTGGTCCCTCAGGTACGCAGGCCCTAGGCCGTGTAAGGCCTTAAAGGTTAGTACCAACACCTTGAAGGCAATTCGGTACTCAATAGGTAGCCAGTGCAGCTGCCGAAGGATGGGCGTAATATGCTCCCTTACCGACGTTCCCGCCAGCAAGCGAGCAGCGGCATTCTGCACCAGCTTGAGTTTCCGAATTGTCGCCAAGGGAAGGCCAACGTAGAGGGCGTTACAGTAGTCTAATCTTGAGATGACCGTCGCTTGGATCACCGTGGTCAGGTCGTCCCTGGAAAGGTAGGGTGCCAGTCGCCTAGCCTGTCGTAGGTGGAAAAATGACGCCCTGCTGGCCGCGGAGACCTGGGCCTCCATGGTCAGCAGGGGGTCCAGTATAACACCCAAGCTCTTAACAACAGGCGATGGACTAAGCCGTTCGCCATCCAGGGTAGGGAGCCGGCACTCATCCCGTCCAGGTCGACCGGGCCACAAGATCTCCGTCTTCGACGGGTTCACCTTCAGCCGGCTGGCCCGCAGCCAACCAGTCACGGCCTCAAGGCACTGATGGAAACAATCGGGTACGGTGTCCGGCCTGCCGTCCATTCTCAGCAGAAGCTGGGTGTCATCAGCGTACTGATAACACTCCAGACCAAAGCCGCGGGCCAGCTGGGCCAGGGGGCGCATATACACATTAAATAATAAGGGGGAGAGGATGGCCCCCTGGGGGACCCCACAATCAAGTGGGGATCTCCCGGAGACCTCCCCGACCCCCTCCACGCGTTGTCCCCGGTCCCGGAGGAAGGAGGCCACCCATTTAAGGGCAGTCCCCCCGACCCCGGAGCCGGCTAAACGGTGGGTTAGTAATGCGTGATCTACTGTGTCGAAGGCTGCCGTCAGATCTAACAAGACAAGCAGTGCCGATCCACCCTGGTCCAGCTGGCGGCGGTTGGTCTGTAATGGCGACAAGCACGGTCTCCGTCCCGTGCCCAATACGGAAGCCGGACTGGAAGGGATCAAATCCAGCTGTGTCTTCCAAGAACCGCTGCAGCTGATCCGCTGCTGCCCTCTCAATTACCTTGCCCAAGAAGGGCAAGTTGGAAACTGGCCGGTAATTGGAGGGAGCCGAAAGATCTAAATTCGGCTTCTTCAGCAGCGGTCTCACCATGGCCTCTTTTAATCCCCGGAAGACTCCTTGCTCAAGGGAGCTATTTATGATCGTGCCCAGGGGCCTCGAGCCCCCTCCTGGCACGCTCTAACAAGCCAGGAGGGGCACGGGTCGAGGGAGCATGTAGTTGGTCTCGCAGCAGCAAGGACCGTGTCGACAGCTGCTGCGGCCAGCAGTTGGAAACGGGTGAAGGTGGGCCCGCCGAGTGGCGGCGGGGTCTCGAGTTCGCTAACTGTATCAAAAGTGGCTTGTTATACCTTTTATTCTTTCAGTTCCTTCTTTACTCCCCCTTTGGTTAATAATTTCTTCAAATTTGGTAAGTTCTCTATCGCCCTTATATTTCTTTCTTATTTCCCTTAACCATCTTTCAAGTTGTAGAACTTTATACCATCCAATATTCCCTCCTGATAGCTGGTCCTTTATCTCATCTATATTTTTCATCATTGATTCCCAATCTTTTAATTTTGTTATTCCTTTTTCCTTGAATTCTCTTTCTAACTCCTTTTTGAGATTTATGGGGAAATTATCTGTAATCAACACAGGAGTTATTGGGGAGATCGGCGGTATTAATTTTTCTTTATACTTAGACCATATTTCCAATATTTTTTTTAAAAAAGGGGGTTTTCTATTTTTTTATACCATTTCTTCTCTAGGTTCCTAGTTTTCCCTATAAAGAAAATATATTCTAGTTTCATATCTATGTCTTCACTTTCTTCTTCTAACCATTCCAAATCCTTTTGACCCATAATCCCTTCAACAATATACCTTAACTGATTGGCTATATAGTATAATTTTAAGTTGAGTATTGCCACACCTCCCTTCTTTGGTATTTTATACCATTTTCTTTATTAATTCTAGCTCTTTTATTCTCATTGCAGAAGGTGTTTATCATATTCTGCCACTTTGCAATTTCTTCAGCTGTGATTTTAATAGGTAGCATCCTAAACAAAAAGTTTATTTTGGGTAGTATTTTCATTTTTATTAAAGCTGTTCTACCAAACCATGACAATTTAAGCTTGGCAAGTTTAGCCAGGGTATCCTTCACGTTTTTCCTTTATTTGATTAAATTCTCCCCTTCTAGATTATTGATTTCTTTTGATATATTAATTCCTAAATACCTTATTGAGTTCTTTATTGTTATTCTTCCCAATCTCCCATCGAAGACGGAGATCCTATGGCCGGGTCACCCGGGCAGGGAAGAGTGCCGACTGCCTACCCTGGATGGCGAGGCATTATGCCCGTTGTTGTCGGTAAAAGTCTGGGGGTCCAACTAGACCCGTTGCTGACAATGGAGGACCGGGTCTCTTCTGTCAGGAAAACCACATTTTTTCATCTGCAGCAGGCTAGGCGACTGGCACCTTACCTGTCTAGGAGCGACCTCGCCACGGTTATTCAGATGACGGACATCTCGAGACTAGACTACTGTAACACCCTCTATATTGGCCTTCCTTTGAGAATGATCCGGAAATTCAAGCTAGTGCAGAATGCAGCAGCGCAACTACTCGCTGGAGTCCCAGCAAGATGTCACATTACACCAATCAATTGAATTTCTTTAATAATAATAATAATAATAAGGCACTAAATTGTGTTTTTGATATATTAATAAGACTGATAAAAGTATATGTTATGAGCAATGAAAAAGAGAGGTTGTCATAGGAAAAATGACATTTATTCACTAAAATTTTACAAAACAATGGTTAACAAAATGTGAACATTTGTATCATTTGTGATTCATTATATTAATGATCATTTTCAGTCACATTCGCTTCAAAGCACATTTTGAGTTTCACTTATTCCTGGAAAGAATAAAAAACATTGCCTACATTTTTGGTTTAATCACCTCATTTGGTGCCATTCAGTTATTTTTTCTTATTCAGTGACAGAAATCAAGTCTCTGTTGGTCTTTAACAAGTACATCAAAATCAGGCTGAATGTCAGAGGTGGAGATGCGAAGCACCCCTGACTGATGGCCATCCAGCCTCTGTTTAAAGGCCCCCAAAGAAGGAACCTTCACCACACTCCGGGGCAGAGAGTTCCACTGCTGAACGGCTCTCACAGTCAGGAAGTTCTTCCTAATGTTCAGATGGAATCTCCGTTCTTGTAGTTTGAAGCCATTGTTCCACGTCCTAGTCTCCAGGGCAGCAGAAAACAAGCCTGTTCCCTCCTCCCTATGAGTTCCTCTCACATATTTATCCATGGCCTCATCATGTCTCCTCTCAGTCTTCTTTTCTTCATGCCCAGCTCTTTAAGCCGCTCCCCATAGGGCTTGTTCTCCAGACTCTTGAGAACAATTTATACATTATATAAATGTAATGTTCATTTGTGAGATTAACATAACTCAAAAACCACTGAACAAATTGCTGCCACAAGGCACCCACTAACACCCAAGGAGTGACCATCACTCAAAAAATTGATTTTGTCATTTGGGAGATTTAGTTGCTGGGAGTTATAGTTCACCTGCAATCAAAGAGCATTCTGAACTCCACCAATGATAGAACTAAACCAAATGTGGCACACAGGACTCCATGACCAATAGAAAACACTAGAAGGGTTTGGTGGGCATTGCCCTTGAGTTTGGGAGTTGTAGTTCACCAACATCCAGAGAGCACTGTGGACTCAAGCAATGTTGGATTAGGACCAAACTTGGCACAAATACTGAATATGCCCAAATGAGAACACTGGTGGAGTTTGGGGAAAATAGAGTTTGACAATTGGGAATTGTAGTTGCTGGAATTTATATTTGACTCACAATCAAAGAGCATCCTGAAATCCAGCAACAATGGAATTGAACCAAACTTGGCACACTGAACTCTCAAGTACTGAAAGGGTTTGCTGGGCATTTACCTTGAGTTTGGGAGTTGTAGTTCACCAACATCCAGAGAACACTGTGGACTCAAACTTGGCACGTTTGGATCTGGACCAAACTTGGCACGAATCCTCAATATGCCCAATGGAGAGGGGGGAGTGAGGCTTGGAAGCGAAGGAGGAGGAAGACGAGGAGGGCGAAGTAAATTGAGGAAGCCAAGGAGAAAATGGAAGCACCGCCCCCACGCACGCGTGCGCGCACTCTGGCTTCACTCCCTCTTCCAGCCTCTTCCCAGCTCCTTTGCCGCTCTGGCCCCGCCCCCTCTCCCTCGCAGCACTCCTCCTTCTCTCTCGCATTCATTCCTTCCTTCTTTCCCTTTGGCAAGGGAGGGGGGTGTGGTGGAACGGGGAAGGAAGGAAACAGGGAAAGGGAGAAGGAAGGAAAGAGAGAGAGAGAGAGAGGGAAGGAAGGAAGGAAGGAAGGAAGGAAGGAAGGAAGGAGAGAAAGTAGAAAGGAAAGGCAGGAAAGAGGTGCCGAAGGAAGGAGAAAAAGAAATAAAAGTGAAAGAAGGAAACACGGAGTGAAGACAGGAAACAGAAGAAAGGAAAGAGCACGAGGCAAGGGGGGGGGGCGGAGCGCGCAAGGCCTGAAGGTTAGGGAGGAGGAGGAGGGGCTTGCTCCTGCTTGCTCTGTGGCGGCGCTTGCTCCTGGCCCCTCCTCCTCTTCACCTCCCCCTGTTGGCCGCTCTGCCTGCCTGCCTGCCTGCCTGCCGGGGCCCTTAGGCGGGCCGGACAGAATTGGCTGCCAGGCCACATCCGACCTGCAGGCCGTAAGATGCCTAGGTCTGCTCTAGATTGTGTTTAACTGTCCTGTCTACTTGTTTAATTGCTGTTTTCCATTATTGTAATTGTGAGCCGCTCCGAGCCCTTGGGGAGTGGCGGCATATAAATTCAAATAATAAATAAATAAATAAAAATAACCTCATGTAGGCTCATTTCAGCCTACTTGAGGCCGAGCCTGCTTAAAAATCCATGTTTTTAGGCTGGATAAGAAGGAGTCAAGGGTGGGGGCTAACCTAATTTCTTTTGGGAGGGTATTCCAGAACTGGGGAGCCATTACAGAGAAGGCACTCTCTCTCTCATCCCCACCAACCATGCTTCAGACAGAGGTGGGACCAAGAGAAGGGCCTTCCCTGCTGATCTCAAAGCCTGCGCTGGTTCATAGGGTTTCAAGGATAGGTTGGACCCAAAGTGTATAGTGCTTTGTAGGTAATAACATTCACCCAGAAAATTGTGGGAAGCCAGTAGAGCTGTTTGAGTAGGGGCATAGAATGTTGCCTATAGCTAAATCCAGTTAATAATTTGGCAGCCAACCTTTGCACTAACTATAGTTTCCGAACCATCTTCAAAGGCAGCCTCATGTAGAGTGCATTACAGTAGTCCATTCTGGATGTAACTAAAGTATGGACCACTGTGTATACTTACATTTTGTTTAATCTATTGACAGCATCTGGGAATTCCTGCCACGATTTGTAATGCTCTTCACCTGACCACAGATATGAGTGGAGGCAGTGGGAAGAGAGAACAGTTCCCACTTCATTGCACTGATGCCATGCTTCCATGTGACAAAGTAGAGTGTGCTCTACCTGACATGATCATTTCAGAGATGCAGGATGATTTGATAGCACAGGGGACATGTGCCATTGACTCTGGATATTGCAAACACAATTCAATTATAGATATACTGTATATATATTAATAGTAAAGGTAAAGGTTTCCCCTTGACATGAAGTTTAGTCATGTCTGACTCTGGGTGTTGGTGCTCATCTCCATTTCTAAGCCAAAGAGCTGGCGTTGCTCTTAGATGCCTCCAAGGTCATGAGGCCGGCATGACTGCATGAAGCACCGTTACCTTCCCACTGGAGCAGTACCTATTGATCTACTCACATTTGCATGTTTTCAAACTGCTAGGTTGGCAGAAGCTGGGGCTAACAGTGGGAGGTCACCCCACTCCCTGGATTCAAGCCGCCAACCTTTCAGTCAGCAAGTTCAGCAGCTCAGAGGTTTAACCTGCTGCATCACCGGGGGGGGGCTATATATTAATAACATACTGAATTCTCATACAGCTCAGTTAGTAAAATTTGCATATTGTTTTAATTACTTTTTTCTGTAAGGAACCTCAAATATAAGGAGAGAGCGCTATATAGCAAAAATAGAATCATCCAGATCATAATACTTCTGATTTGTATGTATGGTTGTAAAGTTGGACAGTGAAGAAAACTCACAGGAAGAAAACCAACTCATGTGAAATGTAAAGAGGTGGAAGAAGAAAAAAGGAATGTGGCAGTGCCTCTAGGGGCCTATCCAGACAGCCCCTTTAACGCGGGATTTCCTGCAATTAAAAGGGGGCGGTCCAGATGACATCCCTGAGAAACACAAATTGATTCACTACAAAGCAGGAAAACCCTGGTTTGTGGCAAATTCATTTGTTAGTGGGTTTATTCTGCACCTTCTTGGAAGGTACAGGAAAAACCCACTACTTCCGTTGTCTGGACTGCTCCCTCAAAATTTCTGGGCTTTTGAGGGGGCAGTCTGATTTTCCGGGCTAACACCAAACCCCTCCCCAAAAGCCCTTTTTTTTAAAAAAAGAACTTACCCGGCCTCCATGAGAGTGGTGCTGGAGCTCTCCTAGCGTGTAAAAATGCACCAGGAGAAGGGGGGGGATCACTTCTCCCCCCCCCCAATTCCTATGCACCAGGAGAGCTCTGGCATCACTCTCACAGAGGCCGGGTAAGTTCTTTTGTTTTTAAAAGGATTTTGGAGTATTTTGGGGAGGGGGGTTAGAGTGTCCGGGTGTTCTCCTGGAAAGTTCTGGGAGAACATTGGAACACCAACCCCAGAAAGCAAGTTTATGCCTGTCTGGAAGCACCCTAGGACTAACATGCTTTTATTTAAGGTTAGCATGAGTTTCCATGTATATAAACCCATGTCTTCAGCTGTAGATGGAATTATATCCACAAAAGCACATGCTAAAAGAAAAAAGTTGGCTTTAAAGTTGCTGCCATGTTCTGTTTTTCCTTCTCACCCATTATCTTTTCTTCCTTAGGCTTAAAGAGACTAACAGGGCTACTTCTGTGAAAACTCATTTGAAATGTGGTCATGGATAAGATACCACAAATAATTTGTAGCAAATAAAACCTGAATCTTCCTAGAAGCTGAGATGACAGAGCAGAGGCTGCCCTACTTTGGGTATGTTATCAGCTAACACGACTTATTGGAAAAGACAATATTTTAAGGCTTGGTAAAGTGGTAAAGTAGAAGGCTGGTAGTAGAAGAAGGGTGAGATCAAACTACAGGTGGATTGATTCAGATAAGGAAGCTATGGCTGAAGATCGCTTGGTGGTCTCTCATTTACTGGGTCACCGTAAGTCAAAGCAGACTTGGTGACAAATACCAGCAAAAGAGGCTCAAGTCTTTCCTCCACAGAAAATAACATAAAAGAAATGGAAGTCATTCTCATGCATGCACGAGAAAGCAGAATTAGGAGCAGCAACATTGGCAGAACGAGTTTAAACAAAAACTTTAGAGGAGAGAACAGAGATGAAAGCTATCAAAAACAGCCCAGCCTGCTTTAAGGGAACAGAATGCTAGCTAAATGCTAAACAGTAAGTAGGTAGAACATTAGGCAAGAGAAATGAAGTAGAGCTGCCCCTCCACATTCACTGGGGTTAGGGGCCCCAGATCCCAGCAAAAGTTGGAAAACTACAAGCAAATCACTACTTTTTCCACCCGAGAGAACCCCTTCCTAGGAATCTCTATGTCCTTCCAGTACAATGGTGCGGTCAACTTCTTCCACTGAGGAAACTAAAATGCATAGAGATTCCCAGAGAGAAAATATTAATCAAATCCATGAATAATCAAATCTGCAAAAGTCAAAACTGTTATGTAGAGGGCTACCTGTAGTTAGGAAACAGAACTGGTTTGCTACACACTAAAATATAGCATTGCAGATGACATTTTCCCTTCTATTTCCAGTATTTAATGCTGTAAATGCTGTGATATGTTTTGTAAAAACCCTTAGCCAAGTAGCAGATCGACATCTATCAGGGATGCTGTAAAAGCTTCTAGAATTTTCAGAAAAGCACTGAGGAAGGGGCTGGACATGATGGCACCATACAGTCAGAATATTGGACAGAAACCTGGGAATTCAAGTTACATACTGATCCATGACATCCACTTGGTGGCCCTGGACTGATTGCTCTCTCTCCGCTTGCATACTTTTCTTGGAGTGGCTACGAGAACTGAAAGAGCCAGTGGCAGGGGAGACATGTATGCCACACTGATTTGGAGAAATGATAGATAAATGGAACTAATACATGGCATCTAAGGATTCCAACAAACTTTTGAACTTTATAAATCCACTGTCAGGAACCAATATTCGGGGCCTGGAGTTTGACACCCGAAATCCGGATTACGGAAAACCCAAACAAAGATAAGCCTCCCACCTGGCCTGGAGTGTGGGAAGCAACGGCCTGGCATCCTAGCGAGAAGCACTGCGTGGGAAGAGGGGGAAGCAGGAAAGTTATGTTTGAAATGTTTGGGAATTGTATATAAGAGGGAGGTGGTCATACATTGGACAATCTTGGCTTTGTACATGTTTGCATCTTATAGTAAAGTTCTCAGTGATCCCCAGAACGTCTCCTGCGTGGTCATTTGGGAGCGGCTATAGTTGGAGCTGACAGTAAGCCAAGAGTGAAGCTCACCATCCTGCTGCTGCGGTAAGGTGAGGTATGGAGGAGTTACTGGAGGGTACCCTCAGAGCGGAGGGAGGAGAGCCGGAGATCGTTTTGGATGAGACCCGGCTGGAGATGAGGCAGTCAACTGACTGGGCAACTTCAACGGCATACAACAAGCCCAATGGAGTAACCAAGAGACGGGTGCGCCCACACAGATAGATGAGCGGTGAGGAGAGCCCAGATTTGGAGTTCCCATCCCCCCAACACATGGTGTTCCTGGAGGATAGGATGGCCACGATGGAGACAACATTGCTACTGATGTCTCAGATGTTGGAGCGGCTCACCCTGGTAGAAGAACGGCTGGAGGAGACAGGACATCAGCTGGGTTCCCTGTGGAGCGTCCACACCGTGAGCGGCCTGAGGTTCTTTAACCTACCAGAGCCCTGCAGCAAAAAGGCACCCGAGGAGATGGGAGCCCGCTCAAAGTTGTCCGTGAGTGTGGGAGAGAGGCCTGCCCTAGGAAGCGGAAGATAAGGAGAAGGGGGAGAGTGAAGGGGAGGATGAAGAAGAGCAACCGCAGAAGCCGCCTGGGTCCCCAGTGCCCCCGCAAAATGCAGGTAGAGGCACGGGACAACACCGAGCACCGTGGGGGGGGGGAAGCCTCCAGCATGGTCCCCAGGAGGACTGCTCCCCACGGGCCCGTGGGGGCTACACCTATGCAGCCTCCTCAGCGGAGGGAGGAACTCAGAGTTGAATTCGGGGGAGAAGCCTCGACACTTGCATTCTATGTGACCACAGTGAGAAATTACATGGCAGACTATGGACATATCTTTCGGAGCGAGGCAAGCAAAGTTCAAGCAGTGGGGGCCACGCTCCGGCGGGAGGCAGTGGAATGGTTTGTCCAATGCCACGAAAAAAATGACCCGTGCTTGGGGTCGGTGAGAGGTTTTCTGGCTGCATTGGAGGGTCGCTTTCGAGATCCTCTGGAAAAGATCCGAGCCAAGGAGAAGTTGAAAACAAACTCACAAGTTATCAGATCGGTCTCAGCCTACACCGAGGAATTCCAAGGACTCGCTGGAGAGGTCCCCGAATGGTCGGAGGTGACTTTGCTGGAGATGTTTAAAGGGGGGCTCTGGAAGGACATTCTAGAGTGGGCGTTCCACCATGATGACCCGAAGACGCTGGCCGGGTGGATCCAACTGGTGGGAAGGGTGGAAACAGTCCTACTGCAAGTGAAACGCCACCGCAGAGACCAGCCACAACCCAGCCGATCGAGAAGGGAAACCCGGAAGAGCGATCCTACCCCAACTTGGAAAAGAGGAGGAAAAGGAGCAGAAAAGTGGATGCTTCGTCTGCGGATGTTTGGGGCAACGAGCAGCAGAGTGCTGTCAGCGGAAAGGTGGAGAGGCACTCAGATCCAAACCCGCCGCGGTGGCATAGAAGTGTGCTGAAGAGGATCCAACTCGGGGGGCTGAGAGGGAGGTGGTCTGTGTTAACAGGGGGGAGGGTGATGGAGTTCCCAGTAGAGCTCGAGAGTCAGGGTATGAGAGCCACATGTAAAGCATTAATAGATTGTTGGTGCTCCTGCATCATCATCACTCCTGAGTTGGCAAGGGGGGGGGGCGGCTAGGGTGTAAACAAGTTCCCTTAGAATCCCCTTTTCCGTTCTCACAGATGGACAGGTCAACAGCATCAGGAGACCTAGCCACAAAATGCACAAAAGAATTGTGCTGCCGAGTGGGGCCCTGGGAGGGCAAAGTGGTGTTTGTGATCTCCCCAGTAGCAAAATATAATCTCATCTTGGGGATGCCATGGTTATAGGACGTCAACCCAAAGGTGAACTGGAGATCTAGGAAAATAAAATTTATAGAAGAAGGAGGTAGCGAAGACAGCAGAGAAGCGGAGGAGATTTCACAATCGGGGTGGGAGGAATTGGCTAGGGCAGGGGAAGTGGAGGAAGAGCTTCCACCAGAATACAGAGACTATGCTGATGTGTTTATTATTTTTTTATTTATTATTTCAACTTATATACCACCCTTCTCAGTAGGCTCAGGGTGGTTCACAGTACAAGCATAAAACATTCATGAAAACAGCAATTAAAACACAGTAGGAACAATTTATACTAAAACAGAGAATGTGAGTTAGGCAGGGCCTCTAAAGATTGAACGCCTGCCGGAAGAGGTTAGTCTTGCAAGCCCTCCGGAAGGAAGACAGGACAGTTATTGCTCGAACCTCCTCCGGCAAGGCATTCCATAAGTTAGGCGCTGCTACTGAGAAGGCACGCTCTCTCTTGGATGACAGGTGGCAAGTTCTGATTTCCGGAACTTCCAGAAGATTTTGGTCCTCGGACCATAGTGATCTCTGGGGATATGTGGGGAAAGGCGGGTCTTCAAGTACGCTGGCCCCAGACCATGCAAGGCCTTGAAGGTTAACACCAGCATTTTATTTATTTATTTATTTATTTATTTATTTATTTATTCGGTTTTATATTCCGCTCCTCCCTGCAGGCTCGGGGCGGATCACAGCAACATTCGATAAAAACAACAAGATACAACAATGTTAAAAAACCACAAGGGTTACAAATTTGAAGGCAATTCGTTACTTGATGGGAAACCAATGTAAATGCTGTAGGACTGGAATGATGTAGCACTTCAGTGACACTCCAGCCAGCAGTCAAGCAGCAGCGTTGTAATGACTCTCCAACTTCGGTAAGGAAACACGCGTAGGTAGTATCACGGTCCAACACGATTTTATTGCAGGTACAAAACTTGTGAAGCTAAAGCAAAGTCCCGCCACCCAAACACACCTTTTATACCCCAACCCCCCTCCCCTTGCCCACGCAATGTCCAAGGAGGGTTGCACCATATCCGGGTGAGTCAGCAGTATCATCAGTGTACTGATGACACTCCAGACCAAAACTATTGGATACCAAGGGAATCAGTAGTTACTGAAATGGACATCCAAGTGCCACCTCTGTGTTGATGGAGGCAGGCAGGATTTTCCCCGGGTACTGGTTGTGGGGGGTCAGGAGCAGGTGAGGGTTTTGCCCTCCTTTCTGCTAGAGATCCCTGCGTACAACTAGTGGGCCACTGTGTGACACTGAATGCTGGACTAGATGGGCTGAGGCCCGATTCAGCATGGCTCTTCTTATGTTCTTATGTTCTTATGTTCAGTTCCCATAGTCCAGGGGATATGACCTCACAGTCTCTGAGTCGCATATTTGGGACAGTGTCCAATGTCCATGTCCAGAGGAGGTTACCTCACTTCCCCCCATGACTCAGCAGGCATCTGAAAGTTGCATCACTTCCAGACTGACACAACACAGCTTCTCAGGAACTGGAGCAAAGGTCAGCACAGCTCCCACAGAACTGGGACAAAGGTCAATACTGTCTCATGGCAGACTGGGAATCTGAACTTCTTCAAAGCTCAGATTTCCCAGCTCTGACAAGCGTTTTGCACTAGCTTGAGTTTCCGGATCATTGACAAAGGAAGGCCGATGTAGAGGGTGTTCCAGTCATCTAATCTCGAGATGACCGTGGCCTGGATCACCGTAGCTAGGTCGTTTCCGGAGAGGTAGGGTGCCAGCCGCCTTGCCTGGCACAGATGGAAAAATGCCACTCTGCTCACAGCGGAGACCTGGGCCTCCATTGTAAGCAGAGGGTCCAATTGGATCCCCAGGCTTTTTACAAGGGACAACGGGCAAACTGCTTCGCCGTCCATAACAGGCAGCTGGAGCTCTCGCCCCCCGGACGACCCAGCCAAAGGATCTCAGTCTTCGACGGGTTCACCTTCAACCTGCTGGCCCGTAGCCACCCAGTCACGGCTTCGAGGCACCGATGGAAATAATCAGGTACAGAGTCCGGCCGGCCTTCCATCCTCAGCACCAGCTGGGTATCATCAGTGTACTGATGACACTCCAGACCAAAACTATGCACCAGTTGAGTTAGTTGACCTCACACTCAAGGGAGACCCTTTCTGAGACCATCCCTCCTCTCTCTGTCCCATGCTCAATACGGAAGCCGGACTGGAGGGATCTAATCTGGCTGAGTCATTTAAGAACTGCTGCAGCTGTCCCACTGCTGTTTAATAAGGAGGAAGCTAATAAGTTTTCCCCAAAACGCAAAGTGGAATGCAGGATAGAGCTAATAAAGGGGTTGAGCTTCCAAAGCCTTAAATCTACCCAATGTCACCGAAAGAGAAAGAGACTTTAAGAGACTTTATTGACACTAATCTCAAATTCATAGCGCCTCTGATTCGCCCCTAGCTGTCCCTGTGCTATTTAGTAGGAAAAAAGACGGCCCCCTCGGACTGTTTATGGACTATCGAGGCCTCAACGCCATCAGCACAGTGAATAAATACCCACTGCCATTAGTGAAAGACCTACTAGCCCAGGGCTGTTCAACTGCCGGCCCTGCAGGTGTTTTGGACTTCAAATCCCAGAAATCCTAACAGCTGGTAAACTGGCTAGGATTTCTGGGAGTTGAAGTCCATGTCAAACTGGTGCACAAGGTGTTGGAAAGGTTGTGGGGGGCTAAGTTATATGTGAAGTTGTCAAAACGTGAATTTCATAGGGAACAACTGGACTTCCTGGGGTATAGAATATCAGCTGAAAATATAGCTATGGACCCTGCCAAGGTAGAAGATGTGCTAGGATGGGAAGTATCAAAAACCCAAAAGCAGCTGCAGTCCTTTTTGGGATTTGCAAAGTTTTACCGAAGTTTTATCCCAGATTTCACCACAATATCTCTGCCCTTAACAAAGCTGTTGAAAACAAAGGGCCGAGGTGAAACCCTCAAGGTTAAATCTCCAGGGCCAAGCTGAAATAGACCCCTGAATGTCAGAAGGCATTTGAAAAGCTGAAAGAGAGGTTTACCAGTGAGCCTGTATTGAAGCATCCAGATATGTCAAAACACTTTGTGATACATTGTGACGCCTCTGAATGTGCATATGGGGCAGTATTGTTGCAAAAGGATGAGGGGGGAATCTAAGACCCTTTGCCTATCTGTCAAAAAAGTTTACGGATACGGAAAGGCAGTGGCCAATATGGGAGGAGGCGATTTGCGGTGAAGGGTGCTCTTGAGACATGGCGCCAATTTCTAGAAGGGTCTCTAATTCCTTTTGAGGTGTGGAGCAACCATAAGAACCTCCAATATTTACGGTCTTCCCATAAATTATCTGCAAAACAAATTCGATGAGCCCAATATTTCAGTTTCTTCAACTTCAGATTATGTTTTTTTCAAGGGAAACATAATGTCCTGGCCCATGCACTCTCCAGGTTGCCGCACCACAGGGGAGGGGCCCAGCCGGTCACTGGGAGTGTCTTTTCCAAAGAGCATCGAAGCCGTGACTGGATGGCTGCGTGCCAGCCGGCTGAAGGTGAACCCGTCGAAGACGGAGATCTTGTGGCCTGGTCGACCTGGGCTGGATGAGTGCCGGTTGCCTACCCTGGATGGCGAGCAACTCAGCCCGTCACCCTTGGTTAAGAGCTTAGGTGTTAGATTGGACTCCTCGCTGACCATGGAGGCCCAGGTCTCCATGGTCAGCAGGACGTCGTTCTTCCACCTACGACAGGCTAGGCGACTGGCCCCCTACCTGTCCAGGGCCGACCTGGCCACGGTGATCCAAGCGACGGTCATCTCGGGATTGGACTACTGGAACGCCCTCGCCGTGGGCCGTCCTTGGTCGACAATCCGGACCCTCAAGCTGGTGCAGAATGCCGCGGCTCGCTTGCTGGTGGGAGCACCAGTGAGGGAGCACATTACTCCCATCCTCCGGCAACTGCACTGGCTCCCTATTGAGTACCGGATTGCCTTCAAGGTGTTGGTTTTAACCTTTAAGGCCTTGCACGGTCTAGGGCCTGTGTACCTGAGGGACCGCCTTACCCCGTACGTTCCCCCGAGATCACTGCGCTCGGAAGAGCAAAATTTGCTGGTTATACCATCGTCCTGCTCCTGTCACCTGTCCAGTACAAGACAGAGAGCTTTCTCTGCGGCGGCTCCAGCACTCTGGAACTCGCTCCCGGACCACATTCGAGTGGTCCCTGAACTCCTCCCTTTCCGAAGGGAATGTAAGACGGCCCTCTTCAGACTGGCGTTTGGGTAATCTTAAGCCGCTGGGCCCGTCTCGCTCAGTAGGAATCGTAGACCGTTCTACTATGGTTACGTACCGAGTTTTTATTGTATGTTTTATGATATGTTTTATGATGTGTCTATTGCTGTATCGTTGTTCTATTGTGTACCTACATTTTGTGATCCGCCCCGAGCCTGCTGGGAGGAGCGGAATATAAAACCGAATAATAAATAAATAAATAAATAAATGACAGTGCAAACCCGAGGCCAAGCCAAAAGGGGTGAGAAGTTCACTCTCGCCTCCTCGGAGGGAGGGGCATGGGAGCAAGAGATCAAGCAGGCGTACGCAAAGGGCGATTGGTTAAGGGAGAATAAAGAAAATTGCGAATTCAAAGGGGTGATCTGTTTTGTAAATAAGAAGTTGTATATGCCGGGGTTATTGAGAACTGAAATGCTGAAACGTTGGCACGATAATAAAAGTGCAGGACATTTAGGGCTGACAAAGACAATCAAACTGCTGGCCAATCAGTGTTGGTGGCCAGGAATGAGAAGGGACACTAAGACACATATACAAAACTGAATTATGTGCCAAGAATAAAATCCCCACCAGAAAGCCCCGTGGACTACTCCAAACTGTGGCAGAGCCACAGAAACCTTGGACACATTTGGCCATGGATTTCCAGTTCCAGTTTCTCACTTGTTAATAGCCTTCTATAGGAATCTATAGGTAACATATATGGCTGGACGTGAGCCAAGAGGGTGATGCTGCAGCGGAAAAGGCCAATGTGATTCCAAGCTGAATCTATAGGTAACATATATGGCTGGACGTGAGCCAAGAGAGTGACGCTGCAGCGGAAAAGGCCAATGCGATTCCAAGCTGCACCTATAGGAATCTATAGCTAACATATATGGCTGGACGTGAGCTAAGATTGCTGTTGTAATCCTGCATCTTGAATTTGGGACACATCTAATGTTCATATCACTAATGCCTGAGGTCTTTTGGTATTGTGTATTTTTAAATGCTATTGTTTTATGTAAATCGCCTGGAGCATTTTAATGAAGATGCTCCAGGCGATTTACATAAAACAATAGCATTTAAAAATGCACAATACCAAATAGACTGCATTAGGCATTAAAAGCTCTGCTAAAAAGCCAGGTCTTGAGTGCCTGAGCAAAGGGTCGCAGGTCACGCATGGCCCTCAAGTGGGGAGGCAAGGAGTTCCACAAGACAGGGGCAGAGATAGAGAAGGCCCTACATCTTGTGCTCTCGAGACGTACTTCCCTGGGGCCTGGAACATACAGTAAGTTTAGTTGGAGGAGTCATGGCGACCACTGGCGGCGAAGAGAGGAGAGACGGTCTCTGAGATATGCTGGCCCCTGACCTGACCATAAAGCGCCTTAAAGGTCAAAACCAGCAACTTAAACAGAGCCCAGAATTCTGTTGGAAGCCAGTGCAAATGTAACAGAGTTGGAGTTATGTGGCATCTCAAAGGTGTTTTTGCAAGTAGCCTGGCAGCCGCATTCTGAATAATGCGGATCCTCCGAGTAGTCGATTTCGTGGGGGAATTGCCACCTAGCAGAGGATACAGATTCATATGGACTGTCATGAACTTGTTCTCAAAACAGACCCGCTTCATCCCTCTGGCAAAACTACCTTCGGCAGAAAAGTTGGCAG
The DNA here is from genome assembly GCA_030556195.1 of Anolis apletophallus. Lineage (NCBI taxonomy): Eukaryota > Metazoa > Chordata > Lepidosauria > Squamata > Anolidae > Anolis > Anolis apletophallus. Next base: position 54,714,657 of record JARBWK010000011.1, on the reverse strand, counting down.
AGTTATATGTAAAACACATCTATCGTCTACACCAGACCTGGGCTATTGCCGGCCCTCTGGGTGTTCTGGACTTCAAATCCCAGAAATCCTAACAGCTGATAAACTGGCTAGGATTTCTGGGAGTTGAAGTCCAAAACACCTGGAGGGCCGGCAATTGCCCAGGTCTGGTCTACACGGTTGTCCTGAGAAATTAATTAGTGACAGGGGTGTTCCGTTCACGGCTAGATTTTGGAGGGAATTTGTGCGCTTTATGGGAGTGGAACAAGGGCTCAGTTCGACATACCATCCAATGTCTGGGGGAGGGGTGTGTGTGTGGAAAGAACACAGCAAACACTAGGGCACTTCCTCAGGACATATGCAAACTACCAGCAGAGTAATTGGGCAGATGTACTCCCTTTCGCAGAAGTGGCATTTAACGGAGCTGTTCACTCCGCCACAGGATGCTCCCCATTCAAAGTGGTGTATGGTAGGGATGTGGCTCCATTACCGAGGCTACCCGAGTGGGAGGGGGAAAATATCAAACCAGAGGACTGGCCCAGACAAGTCTAATCGGCTTGACCAGGGATTGTAGGGGCATTTCAGATAGTGCAAAAGAAATACAATTTGCAGACACTAAACGCAGAGAGTGGGCAGACATGCATGAGGGGGATCTAGTGTGGCTAGCAACCCAACACATAAAGTTAGGCATACCATCTCAAAAATTAGGACCACGTTATGTAGGGCCCTTTAGAGTTCTGCGACAGCTAAATCAGGTGACATATGAGCTCAAGTTACTGAAGGATTTGGGAAAGGTACATGCAGTTTTTCACGGCAGTTTGTTGAAAAAATACAGAGGCACACTGGACCTGGGAAACAGAGATATTCTTTTCTTGTTCTCCCTTTCAGGAGGAGGAGGGCATCCTGTCAGGAACAGATATTTGGGGCCTGGAGTTTGGCACCCAAAGTCCGGATTACTGACAAACCCAAACAAAGATAAGCCTCCCACCTGGTCTGGAGTGTGGGAAGCAATGGCCTGGTATCCTGGTGGGAAGCGCTGCACGGGAAGAGGGAGAAGCGGGAAAGTTATGTTTGAAATGTTTGGGAATTGTATATAAGGCGGAGGTGGTCACACATTGGGCACTCTTGGCTTTGTACATGTTTGCATCCTATCGTAAAGTTCTCAGTGATCCCCAGAGCGTCTCCTGCGTGGTCATTTGGAAGCGGCTATAGTTGGAACTGACATCCACACTGCAAGATTCCTACACTGGGCAGAAAATTGAAGATGATATCCCTCATATCTGCCACCACTGCAATTCCATGAGCTCTTTATCTTTCTGTGGACATTGTTAGAGCTGGAAAATGAAACCTTTGGTACTACAGCTCCTAGAATACCCAATGCTTACTAGTGCTCTTGTTGGGGGAGCCTGGGTATTGTGACCCAAAAAGCAACTTGTTACCAAAATGTTCTGTATCTCAGCCAGAAGCAGAGGTCCTAGGTAGATTTCAGGTCCTATCTGTTCAGATCTGGAAGTGGAGCAAGCCTGAGCTGTGCTAATGCTCTTGTGGGTGCACTGTTTTCCATATTTTCAAGTAATAGTCCAAAAGCCTCAAAATTGTTTGGGTTGTTTGGTTTTTTTTAGCTTAAGGGCCGAACATTCACATGCACAATATTGTTTCAGGAAGAATAGGAAGGTGGGGGAAGTTCTGCCTATGACTTGGAAGTGGCACCTTAAATGTACTTTTCATGTCTGCAGTTATGAACACACACCCATGAAAGCTAAGAGGAGAGCAAGCTGTTCATTTGCAGCCTGTCCCTGGGGTTTAATAAAGCTCTACTCACTGCTGTAGTATCATTTGATGCTGTCATAAAGCTGGACCATTTAGCAGATTTGTGTTACTTCAGCAATTAGCACGGCATGGAAAGCAATTCCAGAAAGGTGAAAAGAAAAAAAGGGAGGGGGGAAAGAGATGAAAAAGGAAGGGGATGAAAATGTTAAAGAAACACAGGAAAATTTAACACAGAAGAGGGAGGGAGGAGCAAGTACATTTCCAGTCAAATGACTCTCCTGTCCATGCAGTTCACAATACAGAAATAACCCAAATATAGAAAGTCCTATGTCAACTCACCACAGACAATAAAAATGTCAGCAACAGCTTATCAAAGATTCCTTTCTGTGTGCCAGTTTATTTTATTTGTATGCAGGGATACTTGAGTTAACAAAGTAACTTTGTTCCTAAGCATTACTTTTTAATAGAAAGTATCAACACTGTTAATGCTTGTGTTACTGTACTCAGCAACTGGGGTGTATACCTCCATGTTTTGTAACTTTTGTAACAAGCCAAAAGTACTCATGAGTAGGAAGTTAAGCAAAATGGGGTTTTTTCCTTGAAGGAAAAGGAAATGTTCAATTAACAGGGAAAATGGTTTGAAATAGGCAAGGGCTACTGCTGTCCCTTCATTTAAATCCTTTTTACAAAGTAAAAGGAAGCTTTCCGGAAGGAGAAAGGGGGTCTGCTTTGCCTTTGCCACCAAGGAGAGCGGCTGCATGATCAAGAGGGCAGAGGAATGAGCTTTCCATGTGTGGTGGGAGTGGGAAGGACAACCTGCCATTAAGGTCCCGTCCCCAAAACAGATTTCTCTTACATTGTAAAATGCAATTTCTCAAGCGAATGGAAAATGCATTCAGAAATCAAAAATACGGAGAAAGACCAGGAGGAGGTCGGTTTCATTTAATAAAACTTTGACGCAACTTGAAACTTTGTTTGAGATAAGATTAGGATTATTATGTAAAAACTGCTTTTATTCATGCCTAGGGTGTCACCAGCACAGCTTACTGACCAGTGTGATAATCATAGACTCATAGAGTCGGAAGAAACCTCATGGGCCATCCAGTCCAACCCCCTGCCAAGAAGTGGGAAAATTGCATTCAAAGCACCCCCGACAGATGGCGATCCAGCCTCTGTTTAAAAACCTCCAAGAAGGAGCCTCCACCACACTCCGGGGCAGAGAGTTCCACTGCTGAACAGCTCTCACAGTCAGGAAGTTTTTCCTCATGTTCAGATGAAATCTTCTTTCTTGTAGTTTAAAGCCATTGTTCCACGTCCTATTCTTCAGGGTAGCAGAAAACAAGCTTGCTCCCTCTTCCCTATGACTTCCTCTCACATACTTATACATAGCTATATCATGTCTCCTCTCAGTCTTCTATTCTTCAGGCTAAACATGCCCATCTCTTTAAGCTGTGCATGTTCTAAAAGATATTGTTAAATCTTAAAGCCTCCATAATTTAGGTTTTGATTACTTGAAGGGCAGCTCTTCATATGCTTCCATGAGCAGCTGTGCTGTCCAAGATCTAGAAGGGGGTTGGGATGCTTGAAGAAGAGATGGGCAACCCGTAGTCTTACAAATGCTTTCGGATTGCAACATCCAGGAACATTAACCAGCATAGCCGTTGCTGAAGCAACTATGGGGACTGCAAACCAGTAAGAGTTCAGTGGTCCAATTGCCAATTCACCCACAATCATTGTGCCCTTTCAATTGAGACAATACCCATCTAGGAAGGCCAAGCACACAGGACTACAGCTCTTCTAAGGATCAAAAGGTCAATGTGGATGGTTCTTCTTCAAGGGCTTCTGACCTGATCCAGCCTGATCTATACTGAAGTGCTGCTGACCTGGGAAATCTGTTTCAGTTCTCGTCTGCATTTTAACACTTTCATTCATTGTTGTTTGGATGAATTTCCTGTTGTTGCTTTATTATTCACTATTAGATGCATTGCAGAGTTTGGTTTTAAAGCAGACTAGATAGACAGATATGTGACAACATTTTGTCAAACTACGGTGCATCTTAGAGAAGATGAGGCCCCTTCTACACTGCCATATAAAATCCAGATTATCTGTTTTGAACTGGATTATCTGGCAGTGTAGACTCAAATAATCAGATTTTCAAAGCAGATAATCCACATTATCTACTTTAAACTGGATTATTTGAATCTATTCTGCCAGATAATCCAGTTCAAAGTATATACTGTGGATTAGCTGCTTTGAAAATCTGGATTATATGGCAGTGTAGAAGGGACATTAGAAATGATTCAAATGAAGAGTTTGAAGATCTTGCTTGTTTTGATTACAATTCTGGGTCTGCAGTTGCAAAAGGAACTTTTTCAACCTGTAAGATGCTCCAAGAGACAAACTCTTACAGAAATAAATAAGTATACCTTCCTCCAATTTGGCACAGCAAAATACAGGTCTGAACTAGAACTCAGGACTCCATATGCTCACTTTAGACTAGCTCAAATCCCAAAGAGAAGGCCTGGCTGCCTCTTCCACCCCAAAGGGCTTCTGCTCTGTCCTCATGCCCTGCAGCCCACTGCCTGCCCCAATATTAATGATGAAGGGCACCTTTCATTTCAGCTACCAGGGAGATCTTTAGTAACATTAAACAAGGGAGAAAAATATGTCCATACATGGAAGGGTTCATCTGTCAATGTTGCCACAGAATGAGGTTCCTCGTGTGTTGGGCAGAGGAAGGCAATCCCAAAACAACCACAAAAATGGCAGCACACCAAGGGAAGAGCAGTCACTCGATCGAATGGTGATGCCATTTCAAAGGTTCTTTCTTTCTTTCTTGCAGCTCGAGTGTTTTCATTCCATTACTAACCTTAACAAATAAATGATCCAATACTTATTTGTTTGCATCCCACCTTTCTACCCAACCCTAGGATTAAAGGCAAGTTACAAAATTAAAGCAGATTGAGAGAGAAAAATCTCCACATCATTACAGCATTCAATTGTGTGTGTGTGTATGTGTACCAAAATGAGACCCAAAGCATCTTTAAAAAAATTTTTAAGCTTTTCCTCAAATGACTTCCAAGTTGCGAGATTCATCAGAACCTCAAAGAAGGATGACAACCAGAAGCAGTAAATAATACTAGAAAATGATCTGCCTTGGTTTAATTTTCTTTGTTCCCATGATAAGAGCTAGAACTTTCCTTCTCAGTCACATGGCTGCCTGACTTTTTATTCTAGATCACCTAAACCTGTTTTAAGTATCTATCTACTAGGCCTGGTTTAGGTTAGTCGGAATGCTCCAAAAGTCGTATTAAATTCAGATTTAATTCACTTTCGAAACAGTTTTGAAGCTCTTTAAGCAACCAGGAGGTGAATTTGCCATTTTGAAGTGGGCGCCGCCATTTTCGGAAAGGGTTCGGAAAGCCTCGTCCAAACTGCCTGGTTTGGACATGGCTTCCTTTCCCCTGGCGTTGGTTTGGAAGCCCATGCCTTTCCTCCCCATCTGAACGGCCCCAATCAGATGTGGAGTGAAGGCATGGGCTTCCAAACCCGGTTTGAAAGCCCATGCCTTCCCTCTCCATCTGAACGGGGCCATTCGGATGCGGAGGGAAGGCATGGGCTTCTAAACCCGGTTAAAACACCCAGTTTGGAATGGATTCTGTGATGTTTAAACTGGGTTAAAGATGCATGTCCACCATTATTGAAGCCATTCCAAAATTTCAGAATTAATTTGGATATACTCTGAATTTTTAAATAAAAAATACTATTGGAAGTCTATCAGAATCGAAGCGCCAGCGCCCTCTACACCCGAAACGAGTTTTGAACATTTTTTTTCTCTTGATCAACCAGGCCTACTATCTACCCATTTATATAGGTTGCTTTCTTTTCAGGTGTGCATGACAAAACAACTCAACAAGTAAGATGAACAAAAGACGGGACCACAATTTTCAAAGCAGATAATCCACACTTGGAAACAGCAGACCGACAGACAAAACACCAACAGTTAGAATATGGGGATCTATGAACTCATTAAGAATGAGATTTAAGGTTATAAGCTGAGAGTTCTTGGAGAAAGGGAGAAGTCCCAGCCGATTGGAAAAAGGGAAAAAAGACGACCCAAACAGTTACTATCCAGTAAGCCTCACGTCGATACCAGGCAAGATTCTGGAAAAGATCGTTAAGGAAGTGGTCTGCAAACATGTAGAATCAAATGAGGTCATTGCTAATAGTCAACACGGATTTATCAAAAACAAGTCATGCCAGGCTAATCTGATTTCTTTTTTCGATTGAGTTACAACCTTGGTAGATATGGGGGATGCCGTGGATGTAGCATATCTGGATTTCAGTAAGGCCTTCAACAAAGTCCCCAATGACCTTCTGGCAAACAAACTTGTCAATTGTGGGCTAGGCAAAACTACAGTTAGGTGGATCTGGAACTGGTTAAATCAGGGGTGCTCAGAACGGTGATCGCGATCACCAGGGTGATCTTCAGGCCTCATCCTGGTGATCTTCAGGCCCCTGACCAGGTTTTTTGCTGTTGGTCCTCTTCACACGCCCCTGCACGCTGCAAATAAGTCCTCCGTCGTTGCTTCTCCCTGCACGCGCGCCGCCTCCAAAAGCTCCAGCGTCCAAGAGGCAGAATGGCCCCCTCTTTTGGATTCCTCCTCCTCCCTCCGTCTTTCTCCAGCCACTCAGAGTCGTAGGAGACCAAAGGGGGGCGGGCCTGGATGACGCGATGCATGGCTGGCCCGTGCGCATGCGCAGAAGCACCCATTCTGCCTCTCGGACTTCTCGTGAGCTCTTGAGGCGGCACGCATGCTGGCGGCGTGGAAATAGGAGCAACAACGGAGGAGGAGAAGAAGGACGCTTTGGGGTCATTTCCTTACCGCATCTCAAAGGTCGGTCTTTTTACATAGGGGTGGGTGCTTGATTGTTCTGTGGCATGTCTCTTTGTTTATTTTTAATGTTTAAAAATGGCCTTTTAGCTCCAAAGCCTCTCTGCTTGCTTTGTTCCTTGAGAAATATATGTTGGGGAATATGGAAATGTGGGAGAAATGCAGTGGTTGGATGTATTTATGCATGCCCTTTTGTTTACCTTGCTGAGTATTAAATGGCCTTGCAGTTCAAAAGCCTCTCTTCTTACTTTCTGGCTGATAAATGAGTGTGGTAATATGGCAGTGTGGGAGAAATGGGGTGGTTGGATGTATTTATGCATGCCCCTTTGTTTACCTTGCTGAGTATTAAATGGCCTTGCAGTTCAAAAGCCTCTCTTCTTACTTTCTGGCTGATAATATGTGTGGTAATATGGCAGAGTGGGAGAAATGGGGTGGTTGGATGTATTTATGCATGCCCCTTTGTTTACCTTGCTGAGTATTAAATGGCCTTGCAGTTCAAAAGCCTCTCTTCTTACTTTCTGGCTGATAATATGTGTGGTAATATGGCAGTGTGGGAGAAATGGGGTGGTTGGATGTATTTTTATGCTCTGTTTTATATTGTTGTTATTACATGGAAATGTTGATGTTTTATAACTTCATTTTATGTAAACTGCCCCGAGCCTGCTGGAAGGAGCGGTACATAAAAATAAATAATAATTATAAATAAATTAAAAAGAAAATAGTTATACGTTTTACATTTCTGGGTAGGTGATCTTTGGGACTTGGTTTTTTAATCAGTAGCTCCCATGCTGGAAAAGTGTGAGCACCCCTGGGTTAAATGAACAAACCCAGAGGGTACTTACCAATGCTGCCTCTACATCCTGGAAAGAAGTGACGAGTGGAGTGCCTCAGGGTTCCATCTTTTGCCCGGTCCTGTTCAACATCTTTATTAATGACTTAGATGAAGGGTTAGAAGGCATGATCATCAAGTTTGCAGATGACACCAAATTGGGAGGGATAGCCAATACTCCAGAAGACTGGAGCAGAATTCAAAACGATCTTAACAGATTAGAGAGATGGGCCAAAACTAACAAAATGAAGTTCAACAGTGACAAATGCAAGATACTCCACTTAGGCAGAAAAAATGAAAGGCAAAGATACAGAATGGGAGATACATGGCTCGAGAGCAGGACATGTGAAAAAGATCTTGGGAGTCCTTGTGGACAACAAGTTAAACATAAGCCAACAATGTGATACTGCAGCTTAAAAAGCCAATGGGATTTTGGCCTGCATCAATAGGAGTATAGTGTCTAGATCACGGTTTCCCAACCAGTGTGCCGTGAGCGATCATCAGGTGTGCCGTGGGAAATTGGAACCTCCAATACCCTTTCGTCCCCCTCCTGCCAAACACTTTTTCTTCTTCACTCGGGCTCCCTTCTTCCCAGCCTCGCTCTGCTTGCTTTGCCTCGCTTTGCTCACGTTTCCGCTTCTGCGGGAGAGGAGAGGGAGGAAGATGTGACCCGTGCGGGCGCTACTGCGCAGACTCGCCCCACATCTTCCTCCCTCCCCTCCACAGTGCTCTCTGGATATAGGTGAATGACAACTCCAAAACTCAAGGTCAATGCCCATCAAACTCTTATAGCATTTCCTCGTGGTTATGGTAGTTCTGTGTGGGAAGTTTGATTCCATTCCATCATTGGTGGAGTTCAGAATGCTCTTTGATTGCGGGTGAACTATAACTCCCAGCTGTTGAGCAAGACCTTCGTGTGTGTTTTCTGCCATTCCTGCCAGGATATCTATGTTGTGTTCATCGAAACAGGCCCAGGTTTCACACTGAGTGTATAAATGCATTTAAAAACATATTAACTATATGTATTACTGTGTTAGAGTGTCATTTTGTGTCATTTTGGTTGGTGGTGTGCCCCAGGATTTTGTAAATGTAAAAAATGTGCCGCGGCTCAAAAAGGTTGAAAAACACTGGTCTAGATCCAGGGAAGTCATGCTACTCCTCTATTCTGCCTTGGTTAAACCACACCTGGAATACTGTGTTCAATTCTGGGCACCACAATTGACGAGAGATATTGACAAGCTGGAATGTGTCCAGAGGAGGGTGACTAAAATGATCAAGGGTCTGGAGAACAAGCAGTATGAGGAGTGGCTTAAAGAGCTGGGCATGTTTAGCCTGCAGAAGAGAAGACTGAGAGAAGACATGAGTGTTAGAGTCCGAAAGCAGCAGGGTGGAATAACATCTTTCACTGCGCCCCGGGTACTTTAAAAGCCATGGTCCAATGAGATTGGATCTAAGATCTCTGTAGAACATGCATTGAAGAAGCACGTGCTGGAGACTAGGACGCGGAACAATGGTTTCAAACTACAGGAAAGGAGATTCTACCTGAACATTAGGAAGAACCTTCTGACTGTAAGAGCTGTTCAGCAGTGGAACGTACGGTGAAGGCTTCTTCCATGGACGCTTTTAAATAGAGGCTGGATGGCCATCTGTCAGGGGTGTTTGAATGCAATTTTTCTGCTTCTTGGCAGGGGGTTGGACTGGACGGCCCACGATGTCTCTTCCAACTCTATCATTCTATCTATATATAAAAATCTGTTCATGTCGTGATTATAGGCTTAAAAACAAAGAAACCACTGGACACAGAAATGCCAAATAAAGCCACAAAACCCCCACGGTTCAAGGTATGCCCAGCACCCAGAAAATTCCCAAAAAATTCAAACAAAATGGCCAAAATACCCTAAAATCCAGGGGAAACTACACTTCCCATGATCCCCCGTGCCAAGGCTGTATGGTGCTTGCGCGGACATACTGCCCGCGCTTACAGGGCCGTTCTCTACCCTGCCTCCCCCCCGATTATAGGCTTACAAATAAAGACGCTGTAGCACACAGAAACGACAAATCAGGCAACAAAAACCCCCATGGTACAAGGTATATCCAACACCCAGAAAATTCCCAAATTTATTTTTTTAATGGTCTAAAAACAAAAAGAAAACAGAGGAACTACATTTCCCATGATCCCCCACGCCAAGGCTGTACGGCGCATGCGCAGACATACTACCCACGCTTACAGGGCCCTTCTTTCCCCTTCCCCCAAGAGAATACAAAAACCATTCAAACTGGCAGTTGGGCACCAAAGGGCATGTGCGCCGCTCACCCAAAACAATTACAAGAGCAACGCAGACCTCCCCAAGCGCGCGCGTGTGCGCCCCGGCTACTCCGGAGATGCGCACGCTCCGCAAGGAAGAAGCGCACGGCAAAAACAGCTCACCGCATCCTCCTGTGGTCCCCCTCCCCGGCGAAACAGCGGAGTGCAGTAATCCTCTTTGCCGGCCACACTCTTCACCCACAAGGACAATTACACCGTTTTGTAAGTGGAATCTTATTGAACTACAAAATTATAGACACTTGCCCACCACACCTATTACTACTACTATCACTAAAAGAAAGCTTACATAACTGTTCCGAAATCCATCTCCCTGCCTGACAGAAAAGGGGGCTGGATTACATGGCCTTTACAGTTCCCCATCACCCTGCCTGGCGGAAATGGGCCAGGACTACATGGCCTTTGGAGCACCCCTCCAATGTCCAGCTCCCTGCCTGGCAGAAAGGGAGCTGGACTACATGGCCTTTGGAGCTCCCCCTGAATGTCCATCTACCTGCCTGACAGAAAGGGGGCTGCACTACATGGCCTTTGGAGTTCCCCTCCAATGTCCACCTCCCTGCCTGGCAGAAGGGGGGCTGGACTACATGGCCTTTGGAGTTCCCCTCCAATGTCCTTCTCCGGCATATTGAGATCTCCTCTCAAGTTTGGTACAGATTCTTCTTTGCTTTGGTTCCCACTGCTCTCCAGAGATAAAGAGGAAGGAAGCGAAGAAGGAGGAATGAAGGAGGAAGGGAAGGAGGGAGGGAGGAGGGAGGAAGGAAGGGGAATATCACCTGGGAGCCCAGAGCAGTCCCTCCAGGGCCCATAAGCGTATCACCTGGGAGCCCAGAGCAGTCCCTCCAGGGCCCATAGGCGGCAACCCAGGCCTCCAGAGACTTCTCCCTTCCATCCACAAGGGGGCGTGGCCGGATAAGAGCCCCCGCCCCCAGGAGCAGCAGAGTCACTGAATTGCCATCTGTTAGGACTGCTTTGATTGAGCTTTTCCAGCATGAGGGTAGAAGGTGGTTGTCACAGACTACGCCACAGCAACGCGTGGCCGGGTACAGTTAGTGATTCTATAAGATAGGAAGAAATCGAAAAAGAACCACATTCCTCTAATGCTTCGTGTGCTCTGCCACTGGGCCACATGATGGACTCTTTTTAGCAAAAATAATTATAACAACAGCATGTGAAAAATCATCTCATCTAATGCATTCTCTGGCTGTTTTTAGTTTATCGGTCAACTTTTCTTGCAAAGCTACCATCTATACCTGGTCTAGCCACTCTCTTAAGCAAAGACCCCCCACCCACCCACTGACTACTGAGCAATCTTTAAATGCACCCCAACAGATAAGTAGAGAAGGGCTGACTCCTGTAAGAACAAGGTGCAACACATTTACAGCCACAGAAGGATGTCGCAGCTTCACAACCATCTTGTTTAGAGGAGTTGTGCTGCCCAACCAAATGAACACGTGCACTGATGCAAAATCTGAAATGCACAATCACATGATCAATAAGCAATGATACACAAGGGGCAATGGCAGCACATGCACAACTCCATTTTCATAACCCCACCTGTGTACAGCCATTATGCCTCTTCCAAAAACACCCCACCTAGTTGTCTAAGCGAAATTAAGAACATGTAAGACACTAACAGGAAACCAGCCAATGTGTTAATGTAATGAACTCTCATTTCCAAATTAAAACCAGGGACAAGAATCGTAATGATATTTGTTCATATTTGCTTTAATGCAGCAAGTATTTCTAACCATGCTGGCTTAGAGGGCGCCAAGCAGCAACATGGTACACATCGCTCTACCTTGCAACAGGACACTGCCTCTTTTGCCATCCTCCAGGATCAGCTGCCTTAACTCAATGATAATGGCAAGGAAGGAAGGCTGGGTGAGACATAGCTGGGTTACGAGGCAGTATGATTCCCTTTGCAAGATTCTTCTGCAAAGTCTCAAGGGCATTGGACCCAGACACCACCAACACACACACACGCATGCACGCACACACATACATACACACAAGATAAGAACCTCTGATGTAATGCAGTTGTGTCCCCAGTGCAGCTGCCAGAAAACCTACATGCAGGTGTTTCTCCCCCTGATGCAAATAATAATAATTGTCTATAATTCTATTATTCTTCCTATGGATTGAGATAGGAAACAATGATTAAAATACAACAGATAGCCCAGCCAAAAACATAGAACACCAATTCGCCGCCAGCTGGACCAGGGTGGATCGGCCCTGCTTGTCCTGTTGACACCGTAGATCATGCCTTGTTGACCCACCGTGTGGCCGTGTCCGGAGTCGGGGGGACTGCCCTGAAATGGGTGGCCTCCTTCCTCCGGGACCGGGGACAGCGTGTGGAGGGGGCGGGGGTCTCCGGGAGCTCCCACTTAATTGTGGTGTCCCCCAGGGGGCCATCCTCTCCCCCTTATTATTCAACATTTATATGCGCCCCCTGGCCCAGCTGGCCCGCGACTTTGGTCTGGAGTGTTATCAGTACGCTGATGACACCCAGCTTTTGCTGAGAATGGACGGCAGGCCGGGCTCCGTACCCGATTGTTTCCATCGCTGCCTTGAAGCCGTGACTGGTTGGCTGCGTGCCAGCCGGCTGAAGGTGAACCCGTCGAAGACGGAGATCTTGTGGCCCGGTCGGCCTGGGCTGGATGAGTGCCGGTTGCCTACCCTGGATGGCGAGCGGCTTAGCCCGTCATCCTTGGTTAAGAGCTTAGGTGTTCAATTGACCCCTTTGCTGACCATGGAGACTCAGGTCTCCATGGTCAGCAAGGCGTTCTTCCACCTACGACAGGCTAGGCGACTGGCACCCTACCTGTCCAGGCATGATCTGGCCACGGTGATCCAAGCGACGGTCATCTCGAGGTTGGACTACTGTAACGCCCTCTACGTTGGTCTTCCCTTGGCGACAATCCGGAAGCTCAAGCTAGTGCAGAATGCCGCTGCTCGCTTGCTGGCGGGAACGCCAGCGAGGGAGCACATAACGCCCATTCTCCGGCAACTGCACTGGCTTCCCATGGAGCACCGAATTGTCTTCAAGGTGTTGGTGTTAACCTTTAAGGCCTTGTACGGCCTAGGGCCTGCGTACCTGAGGGACCGCCTTGCCCCATACATTCCCCCGAGATCACTACGTTCGGAGGAACAAAATCTGTTGTTGATGCCAACAATCCGCTCCTGCCATCTGTCCACAACCAGGCAGAGAGCGTTCTCCGTAGCAGCCCGGTGCTGTGGAACTCCCTGCCAAGTGACATCCGGACTATACAAGACCTAATCCCCTTTCGGAGGGCGGTTAAGACCATGCTGTTCAAATCAGCCTTCGATTAGACAATCCGGACTGGGCGACTGACTACAGCTGTCCAATACACCGGTGTCTCGGGCCTTTGGAAATGTATGCGTTTCTTAATACCTCGTGATGTGATTTGTATGGTTTTAATGTTTTAATGTTTTATTGTTTTACTGTACGGCAGCATGACCATTCCATGTCGCCGGTTTATATGTTGTGATCCGCCCCGAGCCTGCAGGGAGGAGCGGAATACAAAACCAAATAATAAATAAATAAATAAATAAAGATATATAACCACTTAAAAACCATTTTGAAATCATCTGGAAATATGTGCCAAAAGATACTAGTCTTTATTGCCATTTTAAATTAAGACAGGAAATCCAGCTGGCAAAACCCTTCTAACAGGTAATTCCACATTTGAAGGCAACTGAAGAAAAAGTCTTCTGGGTGACAGTTGTCAGCCCAAGTCCTGGCTGAGTGAAGAAAATGTAAGGAACCCGCGCCTAAATGAGGGTTTTAAAGTAACACTCAAAACTTTGTAATTTGTCCAGAAATTAATTGGCAGCCAATGGAGTGGTTTTAATATACTTTACTGTGAGGTACTGTGATCACTCTTAGGCGCATCAGTAACGAATCTGGCTGCCATGTTTTGAACGGACCAATGTTTCTGAACTTGGCACAGAGGTAGACCAAAGCACAGTTCATTGCAGAACTCCAACCTTGAGGATCCCAGTGCTTGCACTACCATTTTTGGTCTTCTAATCCTAAAAAGGGGCACAGCTGGCACATCAGCCAAAGCTGACAATGAACACTCCTGGCAAGGCACCTGCCTGAGCTGACAGTTGGAGTGGCGGACCCAGGAGCACTCCTAAGTTGCAAACACAGCCTTTCAGGCTGCATCTACACTGCCCTCTATCTCGGGATCTGATCCCAGATTATCTGCTTATTCCTGATTATCTGGCAGTGTAGACTCATATAATCCAGTTCAAAGCAGATAATTGGGGATCTGAACCTGGGATATGGGGCAGCACAGATCCAGTTGTGGGAGTTGAAGTCCAAAACACCTGGAGGGGGAGCAAACCCCCCCCCCTTCCAGTTGTATATGCTAATCATTTAAACATGGAGAAGGAAGACATTTGTTATTATTCTAGTAACATTATCATTGAATCCAACAGAAGACTTTGTATCCAACAGAAGACTTTACATTTGCATAGTAAAAAGCAAACAAACAAACAATCCCAACCTCATTTTCAAAAGTATCATAGAAACTTGCCCATATTAAATATATTCCACACAAAAAATGAATTATCTTCGGGGATGCTTTATAGAGGAGGTTTGTAGCATTTTCTACTTTGGTCTCACTCTGCTTCTATAACTAGTGGGGGGGGGGCACAGTAGTCTCTTCAATTCAGTTTCTCTCACCAAGCTTGTGGATTCTTTTATCTAAAGGTCAATTCATTTCTGAATTCCACCAACAGCCACAACTGCTCCTTCGTTCATAAACTGTGCAAAACTCCCCATGGTTCAGTAGTCTGGGTTTCCTGATGCTTCCCTTGTTTAGCCCCCTCACCATGCCAGATGACTCTTTTTCACCAGTGGAGATATCTTCCTTCCCTAGCTAGATGAACTCACTAGGTGGCTCTCCTTTTTTGGAGAGCTGACTCCCTCAGAACATAGTTTCAATCAGCCTATCCACCAGAGGGGAGAAGTTTTGAGCAGGTTAGGAGCCATTCAGGCGGTGTGGGGAAGGAGGAAGACTGGTCACTCTCTACCCAGGGAGAAGCACAACAGAGTTCTTGCAACCGTGATGAAAGATAGGTGTGGTAGTCTGCATGACAGACCCCCTGGACTTAAGATCCTGCTCCTGAATGCCAGATCCATCAACAGGAAGACATCTGCCATTCAGGATTTGATCCTGGATAAGTGGGTGGATTTGGCGTGCATCACAGAGACATGGTTGGACAAACTGGGGTGGGGGGTAAATCTCACCCAGCTCTGTCCACTGGGTTTCAGGGTGCACCAGCAGGCTAGATCCGGGGTGCGGGGAGGAGGGGTCGCGGTTATCTTTTGGCAGTCCATCACCCTGATCAGATGCACCGTCCTGCAATCTTCGAGGTTTGCGTGTGTCTACTTGAAGGTGGGAGCCCAAGACAACCTGCGGATCCTGCTGGTGTACCATCCAACCCACGACCATGCAGCTTCCCTGTCTGAACTAGCAGACGTGGTCTCAAATTCGGCCTTAGCCTCCCAACAACTTTTAGTTTTGGAAGACTTTAACATCCACACTGAGACCCCATTAACAGGTGCAGCTCAGGATTTCATGGTTGCCATGATGACCATGGGGCTGACTCAAGTAATATCTGGGCTCACACATCAGCCGGGTCACACGCTGGACCTTGTTTTTATTGTGAACAGTGGAACGGTCAGAGTGGAAGAGCAAAACATTCTTCCATTGTCATGGTCTGACCATCACCTGATCTGTTTAAGATTAGCCGTGTCCTCTAACCTCCGCAGGCGTGGTGGACCCATTAAGATGGTCCGCCCTAGGAGGCTTATGGATCCAGAAGGACTCCTGAGGTCTCTTAGGGATCTTCCTGTCCTGGAGACTGATGATCCTGTTGACACCCTGGTTGATCGCTATAACAGCGGGTTGACCAGGGCGATTGACATAATTGCTCCTGAACGTCCCCTCTTGTTGCATAGTCACACTGACTCCTTGGTTCACTGAGGAGCTAGCTGTGATGAAGTGCTGGAGGAGGGGTCTAGAGTGCATCTGGAGGAAATCTTGCGACATATCTGACCAAGCATGGGCTAAAGCCGCCATTAGGGCTTATTCCGCGGCTTTGCGAGCAACCAAGAAAGCGTCCTGGACTGCTCCCATGGCATCTGCAGCAAATAGACCTTCGGAGTTGTTCCAAGTTGTTGGGGAACTCCTCTGGCCTTCCAAGGTTGAGGGGCTTCCTGACAACTCAGCAACTCGGTGCAGTGATTTTGCGCAGCACTTTGCAGGTAAAGTTGCTCAGATACTCCAGCTTAAACGCAGTGCCAGATGAGGTAACCGAGGCTGCTCGATCTTATGGGATTCTTTCCGGCTTGTTCTTCCTGATGACGTGGAGGGGATTCTTGGGACTGTGAGAGCGACCACTTGCGCTCTGGATTCTTGCCCATTGTTGGAATGGTTTGTTGTGATAATAAATGCTTCATTGGGCCAGGGTAAATTTCCATCATACCTCAAGCAGGTGGTAGTAAAGCCTCTATTAAAGAAGACCTCCCTTGACCTGACTATATGCAGCAATTACAGACCAAATTCCAATCTCCCTTTTCTGGGCAAGGTTCTGAAGCGGTGGTTGCCTTGCAGCTTCAGCTGCTTGAGTTAGTCGCCATGCTGATTCTGCTGTGAGCTGCAGACTGCTGAATTGCTCTGTGTGAGCATGCTTTACTTTACTCACTTAATCAATAAAAGAACTTTCTAAGTTCAGGCCTGGCTTCGCTTCATCACAGGCGCGCGGACAAAAGGGTTATGGGCCCAGCACGCTTCTGCTGCGCCAGAGTTCGGACTGCTGCCCGTAACGGAACAAAGAAATGCTGACCGGAGAGTGCCTGGAAAGCTGTGCGGAGGTGAGAGATTGATGGATGGCTGGAGTAGCCAAAGCTCACCAATGCAAGCCAGTGAAGCAAGCCTGAGAGAGGATGATAAATGAAAAGTGAGTAAAAGCAAACAGACGCTCTGCCCGGGTTCTTTTGAAAGGAGGCTGCATTTAATCCTGAAAGTGACTGTCAGAAAGCCAAACAGACGTGGCTAGACGTAATCTCGGGGGCCGAGAGTCACACAGAAGGAAGTGCATATTAATCCTCTGGAACTTTGTGTTGTTCCTGTGTATCCAGTGTTTGACCCAAGAAGGGGGCAGAGCGAAGAGGAAATGAGAGCAGCATGGCTGGAATTAACCCAACTAGCATGATTGAGAAGTTAAATGATACTAACTACTCTGAATGGGCTGTGTTTATGGAGAATCTACTAGCCCGGGAGGGGCTGCAGAAGAAGGTACTTGGGACAGAGGCTGATGCAGGAAAGAATTTACGAGGCAAGTCTACTTTGATCCTTTGCCTGACTCCTGACCAGCTGGTTCATGTCCAAGGATTGCAGACAGCCAAAGAAGTTTGGGACGCGCTGCGGGCTGTTCATCAAAGAGAGAGCACCTTAAGTAAAATGATTTGGAGCAAAAGATTGTATGGTGCAAAACTATCAGAGGGAGGAGATGTTAAGCAGCACATAGACATGATGAAGAAACTATTTGTGGAATGTCGAGTGAAAGGTGTGGAGATCACTGACGAGAATCGAGCCTACATCATGTTATCTAGTATGCCATCGAGTTGGGATTTTCTGCTGCATTCTCTACAGTCTGTGAGACCCCAGGATTTGTCGTTGGTTTTGGTTACTAGCCGAATTCTGGAGGAGATGGACAGACCGGGTTTTGAAGAGGAAGAAAGCAGAAGCTGCAGACCTGAGGTGGCACATTTTCCACAGGAGATGGAGGAGGAAGATTACCATGAGGCGCCGACCTTTGACACATAGTCAAAACACGGCGGTGTTTCAGGCACAACAGAGTTGGGCACCTGTTGAGAAACTGTACAGCAGTAAATAGGCAACAGCCCAGAGGGGGCGCCAGAGGAACTGGAAGTTATCGTGGGAGAGGCCGTGCTGATGGGACAACAACCACCACACCCAGAATCCTGATCAACCAAGACGAGGAGGAGGAGGAAGATTGAGCAGCATATCGCCCAAAAAACCAAAAGAATCTAGGGAGATTTTGTATATTTTTCTTCAATAAGGAAGGAAGACTAGTAGTTACAATAAAGTAAAGTGGGTTTTAGATTCAGGAGCAACCCACCACATTGTGAACAATATTAGCATGTTACAAAATGTTCACTCAACCCAGGGTTCGAGTTTGACCCTTGCAGATGGATCAGCGAGAGAGTTTTCAAATTATGGGACTTGTTTTATTTCTTGTTTGCAAGTGAATTGGGAAGATGTTTTGTTTGTACCTGGGATCAAAACCAATTTGTTGAGTGTTGCCACATTAACTGAACATGATTTCAAAGTAGTGTTTAAAGGCATTTACTGTTTTGTGTATAATTCGGAAAGGAAATTGGTTGGCAAGGGGGTGAGAAGAAACAAATTATATGAGATGTTTGAAAAAGTCAATGAAAACAGAGATGAGAATGTAGAAGTTTGTTGTGTAAGTAGCCAGATACAGCATGACAGATGTATACACCAGTTACACAGAATTTTGGGTCATGCTGATATGGAAACTCTTAAGAAGACATTCAATTTAGATTCTAATTTTCAGTTAGAGAGCTGTAACATTGAATTGGATTGTTCTGTTTGTGCAGCTGTGAAAAGGACACCCATCAAAGCCCACAAGAGAACTAAAATAAGAGCAAGTGATTTGTTTGAGAAAGCACATATGTATGTTGCTGGACCTTTTGAAGAGAGTTGGGGAAGTTCTAAGTATTCTTTGATTTTTGTTGACCGATTTACCAGGTATGAGTTCATTTATTTTTTGAAAGATGTACCAGAAATAGTGGACAAGACCACGAGATGGTTAGACATGGTTGAGGGGGTATATCAAAAGAAAATAAGCACATTGTTTGTAGATGAGGGGGTAGAAGCATGTACCTCAGAAGTGAAACAACTTCTAAGTTCGAGAGCTATAGAATTTGTGAGGACTGAAGAACTCAAGGGAGAAGAGGGCATCGCACAGACACGAATGAGAATATTTCAGAAAATGGAAGCTTGTGTCTTAAAAGATGGTCAATTGGGTGACAAGATTTGGGGTGAAGTTTTGTCTACGTGTAACTAACATTGTAAATAGGTTGTGAGATGTTGGTCTTGATGATGTACCATTCCGTAAGATGTATGGCAGGATGCCTGGTTACCGACATATGGGCATCATAGGGCAATTTGCCAACGTTCTGATACCCACAAAAGAGAGAAAGAAAAATGAGTCCAAGTTCAGGCGTTTGATACTACTGGGGTATCAGAGAGGAGGTTACCGGTTTCTAGAAACACCACACACAATTAGATTTTCAAAATTGGCATATTTTGAAAAACCTAAAGATTGGAAGGGTTTGCACCTTAACTTTGGAGAATTGTCTGTGTTTCCAAAAGCTAGAGAAAATGTAAGTGAAAGGGATGAGGGGGCATCCTGTACTGTTAAAAAACAAGAACAGGTGGTGAAAGGGGAAACTAGAACTCCCAATAAACAGTATGGACAGGAAGATGCAAGGCCAAAACAAAAGGAAGTGATTAGAAGAATAAAACAAGATAAACCAGAATCCACCACACCAAAACAAAAGGAGGTGATTAGGAGAATAAAACAGGACAAACAAGAATCCATCACACCAAAGGAGAAAGAAGTGATTAAGAGAGTGAAACAGGAGCCAGAAGAAGAAGAAGTAATAATAGAAACAGTCATTGCAGAAGGAGTAGAACGAAAGGCTCTTGTGATTCCTTGTTTGGCACTGGGAAATAAAGGGATAGTTAACAGAGCATTAATTAGAGAGAAAAAGGAAGATTCCTAAGTGCTTGAGGAATACATGTGTTGCTATGTACCTAAGATTTTTCATATGTGTGTGATTAATGTGTTAAAATTTTATATTTGCTTAGGAATGCTTTATATGGTGATGGATGTCCACATGTAGAATGAGTATGTTTACGATTGATAGTATTTGTGAATAGACAGGAAGATTTGAAATTAAAAAGGGGGATTGTCACGAGTGCGATTTTCAAATGTTTCTGCAATTCAACCATTGTATAAGATGCTGTGATGCTCTGAGGTGCAGACTGCTGAATTGCTCTGTGTGAGCATGCTTTACTTCACTCACTTAATGAATAAAAGAACTTTCTAAGTTCAGACCTGGCTTCGCTTCATCACTGGCGCGCGGACACAACCATGGTATCCTTCTGGGGGGACTCGCTGGGATGGGACTCGGGGGTACGATTTTACTGTGGCTCCGGTCTTTCCTGGAGGGTCGTTCCCAGTCGGTGAAGTTGGGGGAACCTGCTCGGACCCCTGGCCATTGACCTGTGGGGTCCCGCAAGGATCCATTCTGTCTCCCATGCTATTCAACATCTCTTTTCCACTAGAGTCAAAAGAAGCCTCTCGGATACTTGAACAGTGCCTGGCCGCTATGACGATCAGGATGAGGACGAACAAGCTGAGGATCAATCCTGACAAGACAGAGGTCCTCGAGGTCAGTCGCTCGTCTGACCGGGGTATTGAGTGGCAACCTTGCAAAGGAAGGAGACGGCATCGGCAAGGAGGAGGAAGGGAAGCCCCGCCTCGCCGGCAGGCATGCACGCATGCACAGGCATGCCCGCCAGCGGGCTTCCCTTCCTCCTCCTCCTCCTGGCCGCCTCCTTCCTTTGCAAAGGGGCGACCCAGGCGGCGAGGAAGAGGGCGGGACTTCCCTTCCTCTTCCTCGCACCTTCCTTTCGGTCGCGGGAGGAGGAGGCGGACGGAAGCTGCACGGCACTGGTCGTGGGGCTTCCGTTCGCCGCCTCCTCCTCCTCCCGCGACCGAAAGGAGGGCGCGAGGTGGGCCGCGAGGTGGTGCTGTGCGGCTTCTGCCGCCGCCGCGCCCTCCTTTCGGTCGCGGGAGGAGGAGGCGGCGGAAGGGAGGAGGGGCACCGGTGTGAGTGAGGCAGCGGCGGCGGGGAAAGCCGCATCAGTCGCCCCAGGGGCAGGACTTCCCCCAGCTCCTCCCTCACACCGGTTCCGTCCCTCCTCCCTTCACTGAAGAGAGGAGGGGCGGAGCCGCTGCCGGCGTGAGGGACAAAGCGCCGGGGGAAGTCCCGCCCCTTGGGCGACTGACGCGGCTTTCCTCGCTGCCGCCACCGCCACCTCGCTCGCCCGTGCCCCAAACACGAGCGAGGACGCGATGGGGCGGGGGAAAGCCACGTCAGTCGCCCAAGGAGTTCCCCCCAGCTCCTTGTCCCTCGTGCCGGCCCCGCCCCCCGCAAGAGGCCCCGCCCCCCGGGGGCAGCATTTAGACAGGGGGGCCTAGGGCGGCACAGTCCGCTAATCCAGGCCTGCCTCAGGGGAGGCCCTCCTTTTGCCCTTGCCATGATCACAGGCTCGTTTTGTGGGCACAAGGGAGAGAGCCTTCTCCTCTGTGCTCCCCCGGCTTTGGAACTCATTGCCCAGTGAGATTAGGAAGGCCCCCACCTTAGAAACTTTTAAGAGGGATTTTAAAACCTGGCTTTTCCATTATGCTTTTGGAGAGTAGCCATACTACCATACATAGTTGCTTCCCCTCAACGTTTTGTCCCCAGAGTATATTTCCCCGCCTTTATGAAGGTCTATTTTTACGACCCTGTTTTTTTTTATTATTTTCTCCCTCACAAACAATCTGCTCTATTCCTATCTTACCCTGAATTTTTTAGTATTTCAATATTTTATCTTACACATGCAGCTCGCTCGTTGTTATTTTACTGTGTATGATTTTGTTTTGCATTGGCCTACCTTTGTCGGCGATCTGGAAACTCAAGTTGGTGCAGAACGCAGCAGCACGCCTACTCCTAGGAGCCACAAGAATGACTCATGTAACACCACTTCTTCGTGAACTGCACTGGCTGCCAATCGAATTCCGGGTCTCCTTCAAGGTGTTAGTTCTAACTTTCAAGGCCTTATATGGTTTGGGGCCAGTGTACCTGAGGGAGCGGCTTACCCCATATGTGCCCAGAAGATCACTGCGTTCAGAGGGGCTCAACATGTTGGAGGTTCCTAGTATAAAGACTTGCAGGCTATCCAGTACGTGGCAGAGGGCGTTTTCTGTGGCCGCCCTGACCCTATGGAACTCGCTGCCTGAAAAGACGCGAGCCCTACGGGACTTGATGACATTCCGCAGGTCCTGCAAGACCTGGCTGTTTAGACAGGCATTTGGCACTTGAACAACTGGTGCCCCATAACCTGCCATCTTGCCGCGTCATTGTCATTGCTATTTGCACTATGTGTTAACCTGCTGTAGTTTTATTGTAGGGAGTGGAGTTTTTAAATTTTTATAAGGTTGTTTTTATGTGTTTTAATGTGTATATTTTATGTGCTGTAAACCGCTCTGGGCTTCGGATAGAGTGGTCTATTAAGCCGAATGAATGAATAAATAAATAAATTTTATATCATTTTGTATTCATGTGTTGTATGTAATTTACTGTGTTGTTACTGTGTCTTGGCTTTTATTTTATTGTAATATGCTGTTGGACTTGGTCTCATGTAAGCTGCACCGAGTCCCCGTTGGGGAGATGGTGGTGGGGTATTAAATAAACTATTATTATTATGCTTCTGTCACCTGTATTTCTTCAATCAATGGATAAGAGCATGAAGAGAGAAAGTGTGCCACTCCAAATGCAATTGGATTCTATCTCACCAACTCCAGCCAACAGGGTCAATGATCAGAGGTAATAGCAACACTAGTCAAATTATACCTGGAAGGTCACAGGTTCCCACCATAGCAGAATTGGCTGCTCCTTGTTCCCGCAAATGTGATCAAGCCTTGAGATCAAAAGAAGAATGCATCACTCTTTGATAAAATTCCGGGACCATAGAGACTTCCTTACAGCAAGCTAAGCTACTATCTAGGACAGCAGCAAGCACAGTCACCCTGGGCTCCCAACTGTGTCCCCCCAAAGCCGTCCCCCAATCTCTCAAAGTCCCCCAACACCTCATTTTTTAAAAAATGTATAATTCTTAAGTAATTGTGGACTGAAATCACACTATAAAAATTGAAAGTGTGAAAATACCCCTACCCACAAGCACTAAAATACGTCTCTTTCCACTGCAGTCTTTCCTAAAGGAAGGGCAGGAAGTGATGCCATGCTGCCTGCTGTCCCCCTTTGTGGACAGGAGAGGTGCATGGGCTGATGGTGAGGGCATGGCCTGCAGGGAAGCCTGGGGGGAAATGGGCAGTCCTTGCCAAGGCCAGAGGTGGCCTAGACCTTGGAATAGGCTTCTTTTCCTACAAATCCTGAATCCCTACCTTGAACACTGGCAATTCAGCCAGCAGAGTTGTAGTTGAAAAAGTAACTTCCCCAAGGCTCAGTCTGATCTCTCTAGCCCAGGGTTGCCCACTCTCCAGGGTCTTTCCATACCTTCCTACCTGATCCTTCCAGCTAGAGAACATAAAGAAATTGACCTGGAATCTTCTGCCTGCAAAGCAAGGACACTGCCTTAAAACCATGGTCCTTTCCTATGATCTTTCTCCAGAAGAGAACATACTGCTACCTGACCAAGAAAACTGCAGGAGTAATTACAAGCAGTTGACACAACTCAGGTAAATAATTGATCCTTATTTAGCCCTTGATAGAACACGCTTCATTTTAAAGAATTATGCCACTTTGGAATCTTACTAAAATGTAGGAGAGGAGAAAAGTAAGAAGGCTCGGAGATAAATGTTTTTGGCATTGACAGGTCTATATCATCCACTGGCTGATCACTTTGTTATATTTTGGATGTCAAAGAGGCACACAGAGTGCTTGGAAATGCATCAGAGCTCTTGCTTCTTTAACAAGTGGAACGCATGAGCTGGAGCAGAAAACTTCAAGCACTTTGGAATTGATAAAATAACAACTCCCTAATTAAGCAGAACTGTCACTCACCAGGGCCTTCTCTGCCACATCAGAAAACAGCAAAAAGCCTTGCTACACATGAACAGCATATTAGTGGTGAAGCCCAGCACCAGGGTGAGGATGATACTTTGAAAATCCCAGAGCTATGATCCATATCCCTCCCTGCCAATCACAGTGCAGGGCAAGCAGAAAACAGAGCCGGGAAATGTTATTGTCTTGGAGTACAGCTTCTAGAATCTCCCAGCTAGGAAGACCACTGGTGATCAGACAGGGTATTATGGGAGTTGTAATCCATAAGTACCATAAGTAATATTTGTAAGCTCTAAAGGAGAAGCAGGGGACAAGACCACTGGCACCTGGGCATCAAGCCACTAAGCGAATGACTTAGCCTATAAAAGAAGAACCATCTCTCACTTCTTGGACAAGTATCTTCAGCAAGATTTATTCAGAGGACATTTATCACTGCCTTACTCTTAGGCTAAGAGAATGCGCCTTGCTCATCTCCACACAGTCAATTTCCATGGCTGGGCAGGGATTCTAGCCATGGGATCTTAGAGTCCAAGGCCACAGATATTAACCAGGTTCAGATCCACCCAGAAAACTCACTGTGCGACCTTGAGACAGACAATATATTTCAGATTTAACGTCTATTAAATAATCTATCTAAATAAATACCTCACAAGGTTGCTGTAAATAGAAGAAAAGGGAGAGAGAGGAGCAGGTTTGCTGAGGTCAGCTTTCTTAAAGCACAGAGTGACTGTCTGAGTGTGCATGCCTTCCCTTTCCTGCTATGTAACAAACTCTAGAAGAACATGGTCACTCCTGCCTAAGGAAACTGACACTTCCAACCCATTTACCAGGTCATCACTATTGGTTAGGATCAGATCTAAAAGAACTGATCCCCATAAAACTGTCTGCAAGTGGAACCCCACAATGAAAACCCTATTGATTCTTTCCCCCTTAAATTTTACCCACTCTTGGCTTCCAGGATTTATATCATGGACCTCACAGGTGTAAACATCCATGATAAACAATGCTATTTCTCCTCCTTTCCTGTTTGGTCCATTTCTCCAAAATAGTTATTGAAACATAAGACTTGTCTCATCAGGTTTCAGTGATGTCAGTTATATCATATTTGCTTTACTGTATTAAGTTCAAGTTCATCTTGTTTATTTCTTGTGCTTCGTGCATTATTGTAGAAACACCAAAGGCCATTGGCCACCCCCACAGCTACTTATTTAAGTGTTTTTCCTTCTCTTTGATGAGTTGTTGTACTTTTTGTTCAGTTTCCTCTGTAACAGTTGGGGTATTCTCTTTTGTTAAACTTGCTTACACAAAAACACCAAAGACCATGGACCCCTTACCTGCTCATTTATGTTTTTTTCCCCTTCTCTTTGTTGAGTTGTTGTGCTTTTTGCCCATTTCTCTCTGTTGCAGTTGTGGTATTCTCTCCTGTTAAACTTCTGCTTAAACAAATCTATCTCCTCCCCCAGATACCTCTCTTGATCATGTTTGTCAGATTTTTAAGGAAAACATTCCTGGCAGCATCTATGAGGTGCAACCCATCTTGTGCCAGAAGTCCAAATGCATTAAACCTTAGATCATGGTCCAGGAAGCCAAAGTGTTCCTGACAGTCCCATCAGTTATTTGCTTTTAATATCCTTATCTCCCTTCCTGGGCTGTGTCCTTGAACTGGGAGGAGAGAAGAAATGAAAATCTGGGCATCAAGGCCCTTCAGTTTCCCACCCATAGACTCTTAATCTCATTTTATTATTTATTTATTATTTGGACTCGTATGCCGCCACTCCCCGAGGGCTCGGAGCGGCTTACAAACATATAAAAGCATCACAGGAGTAAAAACAACATATTAAACTAGACCAATAAAGATTTTCCAGCTTAGCAATCAAAGGCTAGCCAGAAAAGGTGGGTCTTGCAGGCCTTGCAGAAAGAGAGTAGATCATGCAAGGCCCGCACATCACTTGGAAGGGTTTTCCAGATTGACGGCGCTACTACAGAGAAGGCTCTGTGCCGGGTAGATGTGAGGCAAATTGCTTTAAAAGTTGGCACTTCCAGGAGATTCATTTTTTCGGATCAAAGTGACCTCTGCAGTTGGTAGGGGAAGAGACGGTCCCCTCATGTGATCTCCTGAAGGTGATCCCTTTCAGCATCATTGATTCCAACATGGAAAAGGTAACCATCTGTGAGTTTGACAAGTCTCATCAGCCTCTCTCTTCCATTGTGGATTTTTGCCCCAGGGAAATAGCACACTGTCAGATCTGCAAATCACTGATTCTGTTCCCCTTGGCAGGAAGACACCACATGTTTTCTTGGAGCGGTAAGAAGGGGCTATTCGCGAAGGCAACCTCATCCCCAATAATACGTTGCAGTATGGCTATGTGGATCTCAAGTCACTGGGACTTTTCTTCCAAGAGGACCACTAACTTGCATTTGCGGCAAATATAGCCACCCATAACATCAGGCAAGAATGCAAACATCCCACTGCTGTTACAGGTGACTGCATGTTTGCAAGGTCCAAAGGGACCATGGGTGGTAATGGTTGCAGCAGAGTTGTCTTCTGAAAATTCAGTTACCTTCAGGCATTTTTCCTTCATTAGTTACAGCTGGACTGCACTCTAGCATTACATTGCAATTAGACCTGAAATATGGCTCTGTGCAATCCACTCACTGGCCCCCTGTAGGAGCAGCTGCTTTGAAGAAGGTGGAATTGGGGGGGGGGGGGCAGGAAAAAAGCTGGTTACTCAGAATCCCTGGCACAAGTGAGGTTAAATGAACCAATATCAGCTTCAACGGCTGGGAAATAAGAGGAGGAACCGACACTGCTGGGTGGGGGATTCTGGAAAATACTGTTTAAAAACTCTTTTCCCATATCTGATTGTTCTCCTCTCTCTGTTTCCCCCAGTATTAACACTTTGATGTATCTGTGATGGCTCCTGATCTAAATATACTTTGTCTCTAAAATTATATATGGTGTTTTATGGAGAACCAGTCAGTCAAGAGCAGAGATAGGGGACTTGTGAAACTCCTGGTATTGCAGGACTGAAACACTGACCATCCCTACTGAGCCTAGGAAATGGCAATTGATGATAGCCATTGAAATACTTGTAGGGCTACACATTCCCCATCCCTGATACAGATTTGTGTGGTAAGATTATGGAAACCTCTATTCAAATTTTCACTCACTCTCAAGTCTAACTTTCAAGAAGAGGAAGGGGAGGAAGAAAACTGTGCTGCTTTGAACTCTTCACGGGATAGTTTATTTATTTCGACTTATTAGTCGCCACTCCCGTTAGGCTTGGGGCGACTTACATATGCTAAAAACACCATAAAAACACAACAAAACATCAAGATTAACATCCATAATTAAAACTATACAGTAACGCACAATAAATAAATAAATATATAATACATTTCTGAAGCTGAGTACATCTGAGTCTGGATAGAATCCGGACATGAACTGACCTTTGTTTTCTTCCTCACTGTGCCATTTTGAGCTTCTCGAAAAAAAACTTCCTTCTTTCCCTGCTTTTCTCTCAGCACTGTGACCCAAAATAATAACATTGCCAAATATACCTTCTGACTGACTAGGAGTATCACTGTTTTATAATCCAACTGCTCTTCAATAACACCGAAATGGCCACATTAGGGAAGTTATGCTCCTAGAAGATGGGTTGGGTGCATTTTGATCATTGCTTGATTGAAATAGAATTCTCACCCCGCAATGACCCAAAAATGAACTGCTATGGTATAAGTTCCATTTACACTATTATAATTTTCCAACAAGCTGCCCCTACTGAGATATGATCTTTTCCAAAGATGACTGTGCAATTGGGACAAAGAGGGCATTTGGCATCCTAAGGCAATTTGAAACACTCTGCATGCAGTTCACTTTCTGTCAGCTTGGATGGAACATGGTCATCTTTGCTACATTGTGCTCTCTACTGGTTTGCTGTATCAAGATACCAATGGCATCATACAAATGTCATCACTAGACACCGTCTGAATCCAGATTGCAAAAACATTTGTGTCTTCCTCCTTTGCCGCTACATATCCAGCCACGAGATGTGGGACTTTTACATTGTAGAGAAATCAGTGATCCTGAGAAAATCAGATGGGAGAAAGAGAAGCAGCTGCCTACAAGATGAACTTTCTTGATAGAACCAACATCGATTCATTTCAAGGATGCGTCCAGACAACTTCAGTTTGACAGGATGAGATACACTTTTGCAGATTTTTTTCTATCAACTTAGAAGTAACTGACAGGGTTATGAATTCAACAAAGCTGCACTGCCCTGTAGGGTTCCAGGGCAGGTTGAGGGTAAGGGATAATAATAACTCCATACCTTTCTGCAGGATCCTGCATTATGTAGTCAGCTGTTCCAAAAGCATGGCATCTCAATAGCTCTATTTTAATGGACCTGAATAGCTCTAAAAGAAAACCTGTGAATTCTTGTTTACACTTTACTCTCATGTGCAGTGTGAAACTCTCTCCTCCACCCCTTTTAAACCTGCCATTCAGGTTGCTCTTGTCCCTTACCAGCCACCATGGAAATGTAGAATCCATGTCTCATTTGGTTCTTTTTTTAATCCAGCAAAAGGAAAATCAGGTTTCTGAAAAGAAGTAATTTGCAACATGTGGAGGGGGGTGATTGAAACTACGAAACACCACAACATTGGGAGCAAGCTATAGCAAAGATCCACAACTCTGCCTCAGAGTCCCTTTGAAACCCCGGGCTGCCAAAGTAATGATAATGCCAGCTTTGTCTTACTTGCACATCAATTGTGCAAATAAATAAATAAATAAATAAATAATTGTCCATTGAAATGGCCTCTAAAACCAATGTTAACAAAAACAATCCTGGAGGCTCCAGCCACACAACACTGCTGACAGAGAACTGCTACTACTTTCCCTTGGGTTTGCGTAGGACATTGAAATGAAGGGAGTCTGCACAACACAAATCTTTCTCAGAGGCAACACATTAATGCTAAGAGATAAACAATAGGAGAAGTCTGTTTTGCATTGAAGTCCCACTTTCTCCCAATTCAGAGAAAGAGAGAAAATGAATCAAATAAAGACAGGCATTAATGCCTCATTTGTGGGCTTCCTAGCGATATCTGGCTAGCTATGGCGAGAAGCAGGACACTTACTAATATCTAAGGGGAAATGGCTCTTCTCAGCCAGGGACCATAGGAAGATGATGCTGGTTGGTGCAGCCTGTCCATTCCAGGCGAGATGGAATGATCTATAGCAGACCCTTCCTTTAATTCAGCAGTACTTATCTTAGGTTCATACTACTTAAGGTCCCTCAGCACTGAAACCCAAGGATTCAAACCTGTTTCTTCAACTACGGCCAAGTAACCAAATACAGAGAAATGGTTATAGCGGGCAAACGGGAATCTGAAAGTCAGTACTGCTCACGAGGCTGTTCTTAATCCCAAGGCAAACTGGGCTTGTGAAGCCCACCTGAATGAGGGTAGTGTTTATTATAGTCCGAATCTCTGATCACGGTCTCCCAAAACAGTTACCATACTTTATCTCCAACTTCAGAAAGGAAAACGGAATGTCAGTGGACAAAGAAATTTGAAGATGGGCTGAACACTAAACTAAAAAATGTGGTACAAACACTGAGAACTGGGAGGCCCTGGTACTTAAGTGTTTTAACCGGAGGTCAGGTGTGACCAATGGTGCTTTGGATTTTGACGAGGCACAACTACGGGGAGAAAGGAAGAAGCGTGCCAAGGGGAAGGAAGCGTGACAAGCAATCCCCTGTTGTGACCGCCTTCCTTCCACCTGGAAATCTGTGTTCTCAATGGGAATTACATGTGGACCCAGAATAGGTCTTCAGTCATTGACAGATCCACTGCTAAAACTGGAGAACAATCATACTTGGTTACGAGCGGCAAAAGAGTGAGGAAGGACCACAGCCTCCCATTTAACTTGACATCTTTTGGCTCCCCTTTGTCCAAAGTGGCTACTGATATTGGAAGAGGTGGCCAAGCAGGGCTGGCTTTCCCGGGATGCCACTCAGGGGAATAAAGGAGGAGGGTCTCCCTCCCCACCCCTGCAAAACTCACTTTTTTTATATCTTTGGAGTGCAACATTCTCCTACCCGAAATCACAATAAAATGGAAGGGTGCCTTTTATTCTGCACCTCTGTCTATGAGGGGCAGGAGGGTGGATGAAACATCCCAGCATTTGGTGGATGAAACATCCCACCACAAGTTTCGCTCACATCCCTTGGTCGGCTCACTTGCAGGTTGTCCATCAAAGGCACAGTCACAAAGGCACAAATCCCAACCACTTCCAAGAGAAGCAACACCAGCTTTGCAAACCACTTCCTATTTCATCCAGGGAAATGATTTGCAAAACTGGTGTTGCTTTTTTTGGTGAACGGCAGTCAAGTGGTTTGTGTAGACCAGGCCTGGGCAGACCTGGGCCCGCCCTCCCTGCCTGCCTCCCGGCGTTTCGGACTCCAACTCCCACAATTCCTAACTTCCTGCCGGCTCTTTGGAGCTATTGTGGGGGAGGGGAGGGGAAGGGCCGAGGTTAGCCCAGGCCTGGCTTCCCTTCACCGCTCTCAGAGCCAGAGACTGCGCTTCCCCTGGAACTTTGCGGACCACCGTACCAGGGGGAGGTAGTCTTGGCCCCTCCCTCTTCTTTCCTCTGCTTCTGGACCTGCCGCCGCCGCCAGCACCACCT
Organism: Anolis apletophallus; assembly: GCA_030556195.1. Classification (NCBI taxonomy): domain Eukaryota; kingdom Metazoa; phylum Chordata; class Lepidosauria; order Squamata; family Anolidae; genus Anolis; species Anolis apletophallus. Next base: position 54,684,213 of record JARBWK010000011.1, on the reverse strand, counting down.
GTTCCCCACCCGCGAACTCTGCATTTTCCGGGGAAGTCCCACCCGCAAAGGAGCGCGGAAAGGGAAGGCGCTCCAATCAGGCCTCCTTGCCAGGCGGGGGAGCTGGGGTCCTCCGTGGAAGTTGAGGGAAATATAAGGGGAGGGACGTACCTTCCACCCGGCGGAGCTGTTGCTGTCGCCCTTGTCCTTGAAGTAGGGCACGTAGCGAACCATCCAGTCGTAGATCTGCGAGAGCGTGAGGCGCTTCTCCGGGGCGCTCTCGATGGCGCGGGTGATGAGGTCCGCGTAGGAGAGGTTCCCCCAGGCGTTGCGCCGAGAGGTCTTGGCCTTCCGCAGCTGCTGCTGCTGCTTCCCGGGCTCCAGCGGGGGGCCGGCGGAGGAGGCGGGGGGAGGGAGCGGGGGAAGCGTTGCCGGCCCAGACCCTCCGCCCCCCCGCTCGTGGTCCCCTCCGGACAAGGCGCGCTGCCCGGGCCGCCTCCCGCCCCCCTCGCCCGCCTCCTCGGCGTCCACCTCCTCGGCGACCGGGGCGCCCGGCTGGGGTAGCGGCCAGGTGCAGGAGCGCGGGCGGCTCCGGGGCTCGAAGTCCGGGTCAACGGCCACCGGGCGCACCGGCGGCGCCTTCTCCCCCCATGCTCCGCCGCAGGCAGGCAGGCAGGCAGGGGCACCCCTCGCTCGGTACGGTCCCCGCGGCCTCAGGAAGCGGCGTTCCGCGGCGGCGGAGGAGGGAGGGGCGGCATCAGGAGCAGCGGCAGCATCGCCCCGAAGTGGGTCGGGAGTGGGGGAGGGGCCTGGGAAGGGGAGGGGCGTCTCGGGTGGAGCGGGCGGGGGGCTTCTCTCTCCGAGGCAGAAAGGGGCGCCGCTCCAGCAACGCAGGAGGAGGAAGGGCAGAGAAACCCCGCTCAAAACCCTCTCGCCTCCCGGAGAGTTCCGTCCCGCTGACGGGGCCGCCCTCTGTGCCTCTCTGGTTGCGCACCTGGCGGGGAGGGATGGAGGGCGCTCATTCGCTCGCAGAACGGGCACCTGCGCGGCCTCCTGTCCGCGGCTCCTCGGTCGCCGCGCCCTCCTCCTCCTCTCGATGCTGCTGCGCTCCTGCCGGCTCAAGTGGGCGCCGCCTCTCTCTGGGAACCTAGCAAACATGCAACATGCTCCGGAGGGAGGAGGAAGAGGCGGCGGCAGCGAGAGACACGCGCGGGAGGGGGGGGGGGAGCCGCCAGACGAGGGGCCGGAAAGGGGGCGTGGCCTGAGCCACACCTGGCGTGAGGAGGAAGCGTTCTCCTCGGCGGGCGCTGCCTGCCTCTCCGCTCGGCTCTCTACCCGGCTTCCGCCGTCTGGGCGCTCCAGCCGAACCACGTGATCACAACAAGCCGGGTTTTCCCCGGCGGCGGGCGGGAGTGCGGGACTCCCCCGCGAGGGTTCCTTCCCCGCTAGCGCACCTGAGCGGACTCTTTCCTTCCTTGTGCCCACGTTGGCCAACCAAGGCCTGCCCCTCCCTCCCCGAAGGCATGCGGGCCAGAGGTGTAAGGGCGCCTTCGCTCCCTCATTTAGTAACGGGAAGGAGGCGGAGCTGTTAGGAAACAACAGCCAACGCCACCCGAGTGGACACCGGCCGGCCTCCGTCGGGATCTCCAGGCGGGGCCCACTGGCATGGCGCAGCGTCTCTGCCTCGAGCTCCTTTCATGCAGGTCAAGGCAGCGCCACGGCCCTCGCACTCCGCTCTTTGACGATGCCCGTGACTGCTTGGGGGAGGAGGAGAGGGGGGCTGGGGCTTACCCGCAAAAAGGGTCCCCCCGCCACAGTCCCTTTCGGGCGTAGGCCTGCTTTGAAACCCTCCCGGCCCCGCCCCGTCATGCCCTGCTGCCACAAGGAATCAAGGGGGTTCGAGAGAGGCCAAGCGGCGCGTGCCGGACGCCGGGCTGGGAAGACTGCTGGCACCACAGGGAGCCCTTGGAGGAGGAGGAGGCTCCACCAGGCCTGGGGAAGCCCCGCTGCCCCGCCCTCTTACGCTGCCCCTCCTCCTCCGGCGAGTGAGACTCTCCCCGGCTCGAGGGCGGCCTCCCGATAGGAAGGAAGGCGGGAGCACTGGCCGGCCTTCGGCGTCTTCCCATTGGCCGTTCCGAAAGGGGCGGACCCGGAGAGGTGGCCCTGGGCCGGCGGAGGGAACCTCCTTCAATGACGCCTCTCTCCTTGATTTACCCGCCGGTAACCCAGGGCGACGGGGCTCCGTTGCCGTGCGCGAACCACCAGCCGAACCACGCCCGCTCGTGACGCGGCAGCCGTTCCCTCCTTTATCCATCTGGAGCCGAAGGAGCGCCCTGGCCGCGGGGGGCGGCGGCTCCACGCAGGACCCTGTTTGTGTTCGCCGAGGCCCACTCGCGGGGACTTCAGCAGCGCTCTTCCCCGAATAATCACGACACTTCGGGAAGATCGCCTCTGCCCGCGGCGCTACCTGCTCACATATCCGCTACGAAGTCCTCGGAACATGACGCTGGAAGAGACCCCAGGAGCCACCCCCCGCGCCATGCAGGAAGCGACATCAGAGCCTTGGAGCCTCTGTTTCCAAGCCTCCAAGGAAGGCGCTTCCACCGGACTCCGGGGCAGAGAGTTCCACTGCTGAACAGCCCTTCTTACGGTCAGGAAGTTCTCCCTCATGTTCAATGGAATCTCCTCCCTTGTCATTTGAACCCAAGGCTCCATTGAGTCCTAGTCTCCAGGGCAACAGGAAGGAAGCCTTGCTCCCTCTTCCTTGTGACACCCTGTCACATATTTATGTATACAACAAGACTCCTCTCCTGTCTCCTCATTATTCTCTTCTGAAGCTAAACAGACCCAGTTCCTTAAGAGGGATTAGTCATGGTCTCCAGGTCTTTGATCCTTTCAGTCACTCTCTTCCTCTGGACTCCTTCCAGTTTAGAGTCAATCTCTCTAGAACTGCTTTGCCCAGAATTGGACTTAGTGTGATTCCAGGTGAAGGGGCCTGACCAAAGCAGAAGAGAGAGGCACCAGGACTCCTCCCCTTGTTCTGGACACTGGACTCCTTTGGATGCAGCCCAAAATCAATTGGCTTTTTTAGCCGCTGCATCACACACTTGTCCCATGTTCAGCTTGTTCCCTGTGAAGATTCCAAGGTCTTTCTCAAACGTAATTCTGTTGCAGAGCCAGGCATCTCTCATCCTGTATCTGCGTATTTCATTTTTTCTGCCAAAGTCTTGTATTTCAACATTTCTCCCTGTTGAAATTCCTTTTGTTAGTTGTGGCCAATCAGCTTGCTAATCTAGGGAACTTCATCCATGACTATGAAGAAAGGCCAAGAAACCTTTCCTTCCTATATCCCTATTTCCAACATTATAAGGAGCATTATTTATTTATTTATTTATGTCAAGCATTTATACCCCGTCCTTCTCACCCCCCGAGGGGGCAGGGCTCAGGGCGGCTTACAATAGGCAACTATTAGATGCATTAGATTGAATTAACAAACATAATTAAACAACCATTAAAACAATTATAAACATTCAAACATTTAAAATTCTAAAATATTGCCAGCATGAAGCTAGAAATGCTAATTAAGACATGTTTGCCGTCTCTGAGGAACATCTATATCTGCAAGAAGGATGCTACTGTTATTCTGTTGTCTCCTTCCTATCTTCCAATGAGCTCAGGCCAGAAAGCAAGGCTTTCCTTCCCTGCCCATATCATCACAACAATCCTGCCAAGTAGAGCAAGTGGAGGGGGAGCAAATGGCCAGAGGTTATCAGGAAGTTTCATGAGTCCTTATTTCATATGACTAGCAAGGCCTGCTGCATTGATTTATGTAAATACTGCCTTACTGAATTTGCATGCATTTGATGGGTGTTCTCTAGCATGTGTTAATGTTCTAGTGACAACAAAGCTTGAAAAATCTTGACTTCCAGAATCCCCAAGATCTGACAAGGGGCCGCGAAGGAACCAGGTTAGGTCCTCCAGTCTAAATACTTATTTTATTTATTTATTTATTTATAAATTCGATTTGGTAGACCGCTCTCTCTGGAGCCCAGAGCGGTTTACAGCATAAAATCAATAAAACATCAATAAACAGATAAAAGACGTATACCCAATATACTTAAATATCAAAGCCAGGGTCATCCAGGCTCATGGTGTTTCCAGTATTTGTAAATAATTGTGAAAGCCAGACAGTGAAAAAAACCCAACAAAAAACCACCACTACCTGGAAGTAATGTCAATCAGGTTTCATCGCATTCCTGGTGAGCTCGCGTGACCAACCGGCCATCAAACTGATTTGACCTGCAGCAGGGAGTTCCAATGTTCCTGCATCGTCTATGTTGTCTAGCATCATTAGGAACAGAGGCTGGGACTACGGCTCAAGTGGCCTTTAGCCAGGGGTGGGCAATTATTTTTCCCAAGGGGCCACACGAGAGCCAAAAAATATTATGGAGGGCCGCACCTAAAGGCTGAACTGCATTCTAATCTACATTATTTATTTATTTATTTATTTATTATATATTACACATCATTAATATTAACATATTAATAAATCAAGAAATATTCATATATTATTAGTATTAATATCATAATTATTATATTATAGTATATATATAGACATTATAATATATTGAAATTATAATATAATATAACATTATATTATATTATTTATTATATATAAAGTTATTTTAAAATAATAAAAAAACCACTAAAATAAAATGACATAACAGTGGGGGAGCTCCCACTGTTAGCCCCAGCTTCTGCCAACCGAGCAGTTCAAATACATGCAAATGTGAGGTCCTGCTTCTACAAGAAAGGAACATATATCACAGTGCATTCACATTAATAGACCCTGAGGAAGGACAGGCAAGAATTATTATTATATTATTATTATTATTATTTCCAGACTCTTCCTATTGGCAACACTCTTTTCCAAGTGGGTCATTCAGAACCCAGTAATTCAGTTTTAGTAGAAAACCAGAGGTTGAACCAAGCCCTTCTGAGAATTAGAGCAGTGGGTTCGAGCGCTGAGATGCTGAACTTCCTCACTGAAAGGTTGCCAGTTCAAATATGGGGAGTGGGGGGAGCTCCCACTGTTAGCCCCAGCTTCTGCCAACCCAGCAGTTCAAATACATAGTAAAATACAGAGACCCCAACCCGCCTTTACCTCTTCCTCTTCTTTTCTCCTATTTCTCATCCGCGGCTTCCTTGCCGCAGAGAGCGAGGCGAGGGCAGCGCGGCTTCCTTGCCGCAAAGAGCGAGCCGAGGGCAGTGTGGCTTCCTTGCCACAGAGATGCTTTGTTTCCGGAAACAAGGGAGGGAGGGAGCCCAATGCGTTCTCCTTTCCCTCGCAGCAGCCCCAGAAAAACTTCCACAGGAAGCCCCACCTCCCGCAATGAGGTCACAGGCGGCATCACGCGGGAGGCGGGGCTTCCTGCGGAAGTTATTCTGGAGCTGCTGCGAGGGAAGGGAGAACACATTCGGCTCCCTCCCTCACTTCCTTGTTGCTGTTGCTGGAAAAAAGCATCTCTGTGGCAAGGAAGCCGCACTGCCCTCACCTCTGCTTGCCCTCTGCTTGCCGCGGGCTGGATGGCATCGCCCAAAGGGCTGCATCCGGGGGGGGCATAGTTTGCCCACCCCTGCCTTTAGCCATTTCTTTTCCTCTATTTCCTTGCCCCAACTTGACCTGCAACTTTGTAACAAAGCTTTAATGAATAACACTTCAGTTCGCAACATTTTTTCCTCTACCACATAGATACAATGTATCCCTTACAGCTCTCTCATGTCCATGAAAATCACCTTCCACAGGCTGCAGGACTCTGCGGGCCTGCCCGGGATGCCTTTCTGGCGTCTCGGGGAGGCCGAAACTGCGCTCCTTAAAACCGCGGATACGGAGTCCTCCAAAAGCCGCCATTATCCCCCAGTATACGCAAAAACATAAGATTGTCCGATTGACTCCGTTTCAATGCCATCTTTTTCTTTGGCTTATTCTAAGACCTGCTGCCATTTTGTTTTCTTCCTTTGAGCTCCTCTGCCTCTGCTATAACCTTTTAATTTTTAAAGAATATATTTTTCAAAAAGCCATCTGACTGTCAAAACTTGCCGGTTCTGTAAACCATTTGTTCCTGCCACTGTCGAAGGGTCCCATGGAGGTCCTGAAACCATCGACTCCCTGTGTGCATCCCCTGGGAGTTGCATGAAGACAGGCCAGAGTTTGGGAAACCCTGAACGGCTTGGGAGACATAGTTTTCAAAACGTTTTATTATACTAGATCTCTCCTCTGTGCTGATTTCAAGAAGAGACCTTTTCTTTTAATCTTCCCTGCGGCCCTCCTGGTGGCAATGGGCTTGCAGCTGAAGGATTCTTCAGCTGTTCATCCAGGCTGCCATAGGGGGGGCATCGTGAGCCTCCCTCAAGGGGAAACTTAGGCCACTTCCTGATGCACAGCTTGATCATGTTGGCGAAACAAAGGAACGTTTCCCTATCCCGACCCCACTCTGCCAAGAGCTTCCCTAGAGGTGAATCTTGTGGGGTCGGACACCTTCGGGGGGCGAGACAATTTCCCATTTTTCGAAAGACTGTACACCCCCAAGAACCGCTCAGTTAATGGGGGATTGGTCCAAACGTTTAAACGTCACCCCAATAGTTCGTGCACGCCCAAAATAGGAAGCTGTCCTCCGGGGAGGGTCTCCAGAAAGACACGGCAGGGTCTAGTACTCTCCGCTCCGTCACCTCCTCCGAACTGCAATTAGCAAGGACAGACTGCCCCTTTTAACCCACCTAGAATGCCAGATGTTTCCGTGCCAAAGGGGACAGGACTTTGTTACAACGAGGCCCCGTTGAGTCGCTGTGACTCCTGGCATACCTCCCACCTGCCTGCAGTGCACACCCTACGTCTTGTTTTTTATTTTTCCCCTTCCGGATTTTTCCTTCCCCCCCCCCAAAAAAAAGGTTCTCTTTCGTACAGTGAAAGCCGGTACCCCGGCCCCAGGGGGAGATGCTTCGCTGCGAAGTGAAGAACAGGCTGCAAGGGATGTGAGGAGACGGGCCCTAGCAGTGGATGGAATGTACCCTGGACAGTTTGGTGACACAGGTGGGGAGGAACTCGGAGAAGAGACGGCTTATGGTGGAGAAGCGACGTACGCTCAGGCGAGTTCCAGAGGGACCGGAGAGGAGCCCAGAGAAGCGACAGTCGGAGAATTGGCGATGTCGACTCAGGTGGACGACTCCCCGGAGGTCCGAGAGATTGACGCTTTGGCAGAACGGATCTATGAGCGTTTTGAGGAGATATGCGCTTGAGCTAGAAGTGCTGCACAGAGTCCATCCAGGGAGGCCAGTGATGCCCCATGCGATTGGGAGGCCACTGTTGCTGAAGGAGATGGGGTGCACAGAAGCACTCAAGAGCCAGGAGTCGCAAGGCTCGGAAGCGCAGGAGATCCACCAAGGCGACCAAGAGCATGCCTCAGGCTTCTCGTGAGTATGTGCCTTGGAGTAAAGAAATGTGGGACGGGTGGCAACCGGATCCTAGATTGCAAAGGTGCATCGATCAGGCTCGCCGCCTGAAGGCTGTGCTTCCGAGGGAAGACACAGAGGGAGAAGAAGAAGGCCAGTATGCTCTTGAAGAGGATGGCGAGTGCACAGTGCGGCTGGAGAATTCGTCACCTAATTTGCTGTCAGCCCAGGAGACAGAGGGTTATTTTACTGTGAGAGAAGGAGACACCTTTTCCCTGGAGGAAGAGGCCCAGTCTGCTTGGGTTGTCTTGGAAACCGAACTTCCTGAGGGAAAAGCGGCAGAGAAATGCCTGTCCTTTGATGTCCCGGCCTGCAGTGAGGGGGAAAGGAGTTGTGTGGAGGAGATGGATTCGCACCTCCCTTCCAGCAAGGAGAAAAGCTTTCAGCCGGAAAGTGAAACTGTTTTAGCTGCGGAGGCCCTGGGAAGTTTGTTAGTTTGGGGAGTTATTTTACTGTCCTTTGAAAGGGGAGTGGAGGCTGCAGACGCAGAGAGCGTGACCAGTGCCTTACCGGGAAGTTTAGCAACCGAGTGGGTGTCTGGAGCAGTTGAAGAGTGTCCTGCAAAGGTGGAAGTGGAGGAGAAGAAGGGGGAAGAAAAGCCCTTTCGCAATGTGTGTATCACCGATGTGCCTGGGAAGTCTCTCAGCATGTTCGAGGCTTCCGAAGAGAGCAAATCAGACAACCAGTTATCCCTTTTGGGAGTTGGCCTTGTGTGGGTCGGGATCCTTTATGGCTGGTGTCCCAGATGCGAGGAGAGAAGAGGCGAAGTTGCCATCGAGGGAGAGCCAGAGAGCGGGGCCCGAGCCGAGTGGGTTGCTGGAGCAATTGAGAGCCAACTGCTTGATGATCCCCAGCAGGAGCCGCTTGCAATGGAGAGTGTTGATGGAATTTCCCATCAAGTTGATAAGCTGCCTGATGCATGTCCAGCAAAGGAGAAAGCTGGTGAGGAGGGGGAGCAGGAGCCCCCTTGCTACGAAAGTGTTGCAGTGGAGGTCGGTGGTAGTCTGGAAGGAGCGCCGCCCAAGCTGGTGAGAGAGCAGAACCCGGTGTTGTTCCGTGACGAGGAGGTGACGGGTTCGAGAGGAGATGCTGTGTCGGAGGTTATCGAGATGGCGAGGCTTTTCCAGGAGCGTCCTTTTAGGATCCAACAGATCCTAAGTGGAGTTTTAATAAGTCTTTCGGGGGGTTGGAACCTGTTTGGGTTTGAACAAAGTTCTTCAAAAAAGATGCTGGTGACTGAACATTGGGAGGAAACCCCTGCGGCTTCGAAAGGTGGATTTTGGAGCATGCTGAACTTTGGGGCCCCAGAATTTGAACTGATGACCAGCATTTCGATGGTAGCTGCGTTAGGTTTGACTCTGGGGGGGATGCAATGGGAAAGAAATGTGTATGCCCTGCCTGATTGTACTTTCTTGGGGAAGGAGTATATCCTGGGAGTCGGGGGTGACTTGAAGGAGATCCCATGCTTAGTTGGGACAGGAATTGATGGTGCCGAAACCAGGATTGTATGACGCTGGGACTTTGAAAATATCAATGGGATTTCATTTATATAATATGTTGAGTTATGTGCCTATTGAAATTTCAATGTATGCTTTTGACTTCACATATGCTATGTCGTTTGCAGATTAGAGAATGCGAAAGGACTATTGCATGTAGGTAAATGTTCATAATATGCTTAGATAGTTTTGAAATTTAAGAATGGTGGGGGTTTGTTAAGTTCATGTATTGCATTGGGTTTCAAACTTGCCTTTAGTTTTTTATATGTAGGAGTGTATTTACATAGTGATTTGTGTAAATTGCAGTTATTAGAAATGTATAAGATGCCTTTACATTTTGATTTGTGAGATGCATTGATTGTTAGAGACATTAGAATTGTTTACTAGGGTTAAGATGTCCTTTCAAATGGGAATTATAGTATCACTGTTTAACTGGGTATCCCTGGGGAATGTATGTTTATTGAAGCTTATTTGGGTGTGCTAATGGGGGTGATTAAGGTTCTTGTCCCTTGAGTTTAGAGGGGTTAGGTTACCAGATAATTAGTAGCCTCTGTTAGTGCCTGCTGAGTATAGCTTGATAGGAATTTAGTGGTGTAAGGGTTAATTTCTTAGCCAGAGTGTGATTTCAGATAATTTAGATTTAGTTGTGTGTGGGCATCACTTCACGTGGATGTTTCCTTCCCACGTAAGTGATGGCTGGATAGTTTAGACAGATGTGTTTGCCGCATGGCGAATTATAGTTTGGTGAGTACCTCTTGTCGAGGAGGCCGGAGTTATTTGGTATTGGGTTATTTAGTAATTGAGGGGTTAAGATTGTGAGTGTGTAGCATTGCACAGATGACCCATTCCTGTGCAGTAGGTTGTTAGTTGGGTTGGTTAAGGTTGATGTGGGGTTTGATAGATTATGTAGTGGTCAAGAGCTGTATAGAGAATTGTAGTTTGTTGGTGCCTCCTGCTATTGCGGTGAGAGGTATGAAGTGGTTTGGAAGCCAGTCGAGTTGTGTAGATGGGTTCTGTTCCTGGTGTTTTGAGTTAGGTTGGAATTGGTTTGGATAGGATCTTCCAGAGATTGTTGTCAGAGTTGGTGTATGGGAGTGATAGGGATTGGAGTCTGGAGTGTGAGATTCCTTGTACATGTGGGAGAGTGCGTTGAAGTGCCCCGTAGGAGATGAGAGGTATGAGAGTTTGCAGGAGTTGGGAATCTGAGAGTACCTGGGAGTTTGTGCAGGAGTGTGATTTATGACCTGTGTTGAAAGGGTGCGATGAATGCGCACTGCTAGGCTGTTTGGTTGTATAGGGATTGAGTGTGTTATGTCTGGTAAGTTGGTGAGTTTTGCCAGCCCGAAGGTGTTCGGGTGGAGGTCTGGCGTTGTATGGACAGTGCAGTTGTGGACAGTGCAGAATGATGGGCGTTGTAGTAGTGTCTGGAGTGTTTTAGAATGCTTGGAGATGACTGAAGGTAGAAAGTTGGCCTTGGCCAGGCGAGGCAATTGTGCTATAGGAATGTTCGTCGGCAGCTGCATATGGGGGAGTGCAAGATTAGGAGAGAGTTTTGGGCGCCAGAGGGAGAGATTAGTTTCCTTTTCAGTATGTGTGGTGACTGAGGTAAGGCTTTGTAGATCATAGAACTAGTTGTTGTTTGGTTCTACAAGGGATGAATGTAGAGTAGGATTGGACATGGGTTTTAAGTAATGGAGTGTCCTTTGGGAACCCCTTCGAGGGGGGAGGGGGGCATTTTGTAAGGACCAAGAGATCTCAGCTTGGAATGCTGTGACCTTTGGGCCTTACAGTGCTTGAGTTCCAGGTGCTGTTATGTAAACATGTCTGAGTGGAGCTGAGAGCTGTCCTTGGAGGCCACACCACACCAGCTAGGCTTGGTGCAAGCTTGCAGCAGATTGCATCATACTGGGCCAAGGGGGGTGGGCCTTTGGGTTGATGGACAGATTATGGGAGTGTGTTTGGTATATAAGGTGTGTTTGTTCCTTGTGATGCCATCTTGGGCATCAAAAGTCATGTTATCCTTCTCAATAAACGATTGACCATTACCAGCATTGTCCTGAGTGTGGATCCTGTCTGCATTGGGGAGTGAGACGTCACAGTGGCGTGGTTCCTAAAGGAAGCCTCAGGCGCTTCCTGGTTTCCCTTGTGCCAAAGCCCCAGTTCAGTGCCCAAAAGGAAAAAGTCTGAGTGCAAAGGGTGGCAGAGTCCTTAGGAGAGTCACAAAGTCCATGTGGCAAGAGGGGGAAAGGCTGGGAATATTTAACTGGGAAGTGTCCTTGGAAACTATAAATCCATAATGCAGGGGAGAGGGTTTGTGTGCAATCCTCTGTAAGCCCGCTTGTACGGGGCAAACTCAGGGCAGAGAAACAGCAAGAAAAGTCCGGATTATGTGAGGTCCTTGGGTGAACTGCCTCTCCCAAGGCAAAAGGCAACCAGGGAGAAGTTTCAGGAACAGTCCAGGAGAAAGAAATGATCAAAAGGGGCAAAAGGGGTCATTGTACTTGAGGAAACTAGGTCTCTCAAACTGGTAACTGGGGAAAATCCTCCTCATGGTGACTGAGTAAAAGGTCACTCGTGGGCCCCCCACACCATTGTTTCCTTTGTTTTGTGCAATGTGGCAGAGGGCAGGTGATGCATGTGTGCCCTTAGGGGAAAACTGATGTTGAGACAGGAAATGGGTGCTGTTGCAGTGGCTTCAATGAGTCAGGAAAGAATGGAGCAGAGAGAAAGAGAAGGAGAGGGGCCATTTTACTGGTCTCTGTCCTTGGGCTACCTGGCCCAAGATGGAGGAAAAGAACTGTGGAACTCCCTGCAGTTTGGATTCCATCCGTCACGGCATCAATCCTCCCTTGGAAGCGAAACAGACCCTGGTCTGTTGACAGCTTCTGCACATACAAAGGAATTATAGCTCTCTAAGGATAGCATGGCCATCTGCTGGGGGGGGGGGTCCCTTGGTGTTCTAATCAGATAGGCCCCCCTTCCAGCTAGGAAGGGACATCACAGGCAACCCAAAGCTAAGGATAGGAAAATAGCAACCCAAAAATGACTGACAGAGAAACTGCGTATGCCGATGATAGGAATAGGGATGGAATGGAATTTGGTGGAAACCAGGAGGAAAGGGCATGGAGAAGAGGGAGAAATAGAGGCCTGGAGGGAAAACATAGGCACTCACGCTCAGCCGTAGTCATCTGGTGAAAACTGTGCCTGGTGTCGTTTGGCAAATATGGAGGGCCCAGGTGGTGGATGGGACAGTTCTTGATTGGGGGGGGGGGAATGCAGAAAGCTGGTTTCTCAAGTAGCAATGAAGGTGAAAACAAGGAGCTAGTCCACAGTGGGTGAAGCTTGGCTTTTGTCCTGAAAGCTGGATCAGTAGACGTCCTGGACTCGGGCAGTTTCCACTGGAGAGTTCCTGTGGGGCAGTTTCCACTGGAGAGTTCCTGTGGGGCACTTTCCGGAATAGTGCCCCCACGTCTCCCTCCTTGGGTCCTACCCACGATCCTCTCCGCCTGGGAGAGATGCTGGCCCATCTGGAAGATGCCAGCAAGCATTGGTGACTCCTCATCGCAGCTGTTGGCGGTCCTTCAGACTCCTTCCTCAGAGAGCCCCCTTCACACTGGGAAGGAAACACTCCGGTCTGGCATCTTCTAGGGCAGCAAAAGCAGGTCCAGGACTACTCCATGTGGCAGGATTTGGAAAAGATAGTTCTAGGAGAGCTCAGAGATAATTATAGTTCCCCATCCCACCCTTCCAGCCCACCTGTAGTCCTTGGGGAAGTTAGTCTAGGGAAGGTCATACACACCTTAAGTGAAGATTGCCAGTTGTCCCCCTTACTGTCTTCCTGACACAGCATGCATGGTAGGCCATCTTTCACGTCCTTTCTTCTGCACATGGAGACCCCTTCTGATTTCTGGACTTGGGTAGCCAGCATTATTTCCCAGCAGGGGCTTCAACCTCAGGTTGCTGTGGTTTTGGCAAAGACCCTAGGATTGACCTCCCATGACCTCTCAGTCACAGGAAACTGTCCCTCCTGGCCCTTCCAACCTTCCTCACCCGTCTTCCAGCGGTGACCAGGAGTTCAGGGGTCCCAGGGCAATCCATTCTTCCTGGGGTGGTTTTCAGCTGCGTTAGGGAATTCTTTCTTCTGGGGACATTGGCCTGGAATCTTCCTCAATTTAAGACCGTTAGGGGGAAATCTAAACGCTCACACACATGCGATCAGGGAAAAGATATGCAAGGACTAGAGGAGGCGAGAGAGAGGGAGAAGAGATCCCTGGCCATAGAGGATGGCCAACACATTTCACTAAAAGGGAGAGGCTGAGAGCAGAATCTTGGAGAAAACAGTTTCTAGAAAAACCATGGTTCCCAGGGAGGAAAAAGACAAACTATTTAAAAGAAGCACCTTTTCAGCGCGCACACACACACACACACACATACATACACGCAAGAGGACTTCCTCTTTTCCAGGCATTCTCTGCAGGGGTGAAAAGATGGAGACAAAGGGCTAAACTAATCCCTGGCTACAGGCCTCAGGGCAGGTGAGAAAATAGAACAATAGGGCTGGTCAGAAAGGGGGCACACAGGAAGTTTCCATTTAAATCAGAGCAGAAACTCAGGACAAGCAACTTTGCAAGGAAACCCATTTCCCATAGAGAGAGAGACAAAACCAGACATACGCACACATGTTTGCAAAGGAGCCCATCCTCCCCCCTTTACAATTCCAAAGAGGAGAGGTCAGAAGACAAAGAAAGGTAGGGATGCCTTCTTCCATCATTCCAGGGGGACAAAGGAGGTAGACAGAGAGAGAGAGAGCACACCCACCAGAACCCATTTCACTAACCCTCTATTCCTAGGGCAAGGCAACTCAGAGTCCCATTATACTGGCTGTGATTTCCCTACTCTTTTTCCTCCCAACCCCTATCCCAATGGAAGAAATAGCCAACGGAGGAATACACCTTAAGCAAACCCATCCTTCCTTGAGAAGGGGAGAAACACTCACACATACGTTTGGAGAAAATCACAGGGTGAAAGAGGAGAGCAGCAAGAGAACAGTCTCCCCACTCTGCTGAGCAAGGGAAAGAAGAGAGGAAGCCAGTGGCAAAGAGGGGGGGGGAGAGATCCTGTGCATATAAAGGCCCCATAAGAGGGAGTGAAGAGAAGAAACCACATGGCCTCAGAGGAAAAAACAATAAAACAGGAACCATTATAGGGAAAAGGAATAATCCAAAGCCAGAGGGGAGAAAAAAACAAGCCCCCCCCCCCAAATGGGACCCATAAAGAAAATAGGAAGTAAAGACTCAAACAAATTGCAGAAGGGAAAAATAAGGATTTAAGGACCAAGAAGGAGGAGAATGAGGGGTCAAGGAGGAACAAAGGCTTGACTTAGAACAAAGGAGAGGATCCAAAAGAATAGGAAAAGCAGACAAAGCACATGGAAAACCTTTTCTTGCTGGCCCCTAGAGGGGGCAGAGAAAAACCAAAATATGGGAGCAGGGATGTGTAGTTTGCTGAAGGCAAGAAAAGAGGAAAATGGAGGCAGGAAACATTGAGAGAGAAAAACTTCAAACCTAGGGGAAATAAAAGGGCCTCCACTTTTTCCTGTCCCAGATTTTTCATAAGGGAGGGAGGTCAGAGGAAAAAAGGAAGTCACCTAAGATGACTCACCCTCTCTCCATGGAGCCTCAGGGGAGACTTTTGGAGAAGGAATGGGGAGAGAGAGAATGAACAAAGGGCATCTGGCTGAGAAGAGGATTTGAAGCTTTCCAGTGGGCAGGAAGAGAAAGTGGGGAGAGGGAAGGCAGGCAAAAATAAGTGGGATATGTAGTTTTCCAAAGGAGAAGGGGGGAAAGGGAGAGGGGAAAGTGAGAGAGATTCTTTATATTGGAGGCTGAGAGAGAAGAGCTTGGGGTTCAAAAGGAGAGAAAATGGAGAGAAAAGGAGAGAAAATGGTTTCTGGAAATGGCAAGGGAGAGATAATGGTGGCTGCCCTTCGGAGGACATACAAAAGGGACAAAAATAGGATGGCCATGGGGAAAATCAGGAGCAAAAGAACAAAAACAAAGGACAAAAACACCTTCCACGCAGAGCCTACTGCTCCACTCATCCCCTAAGTGAGAAAGAAGCAAAGGGCTGGGTTACAGTGGATCCCAGAGGACAAAAAAAAGTTCTGAATTTGGAAATGAGACATGTAGGGAACAAAATAAATACACGAGGAAAGAAAAACCATGTTCAGGATTCCACCCATTCCCATCCCTTCAAAACTATGCATTCCAAGACAAAAGCACATTGAAAACCCAAAAGAAAGAAAGGGAGGAAGAAGGAGGAAAGCACATGGTCTGAGAGGGCACACAAAGAAAACAGGACCCATAAAGAAAGGAGGAAGTAAGGACAAAACAAAATTAGTAGAGAAAGGAAAAATAAGGGTTTCTCAAAAAGATGGGAAGAATGAGAAGGAGGTACCTGAAATTCTTAGGTAGATCCTCAGGAGGAAACAAAGGATGAGAACCCTTGGACAGTTTCCCCTTCTGCCCCCCTCTCCTCTGTCACAACGCGGGCCCTGTCTCCACCCCGGAATCACACACACAGACGATGTCAATTAACTATTAAGCACCAAATAAGAGGCAGGTGTAAAAGATAAAATGTCCAAAAAGTATAGATCAAATAGTCCAAGGTAAAAAGCAATCAAAGTCCAAAGTATTCAAAAGTAAGGATCAAAACCAAGGTCCATAAAAACAAAGCGAATCAAGCAAAGCCATAGAATCTGTGGTTAGCAAGGTAAATCCAAAGTTCATGGAATCAGCAAGGTTTCAAGGCAGTACTTGGCAAGGCAAGCCAGTCTATAGCTTCCAGGAGGACAGCGAGCTGCTACGTCTCTCCAGCTCAGACGTGGCCAACAATCTGAGGAACTTTCCCACGAAATGCATACTTAATTCCCTCCTTTGTGAGACCAGCGCCTTTCCAGGCCTCGCTTCCAATCTCTCCGTGTAGCCTCAATACTCCCCCTTCGGTCAGGAATGGCGCCATCTGCTCCGCTATCTCCCTGGGAAACTGGTTCGACCTCAGCTTCCATGTCCTCCTCAACATCTGGCGTAAACACTCGCTCCTGCGACCCGAAACCTCCCGGCCGTTCATATTCCGTATCTGATCCGGAATCAGGAGAAGCCTCGTTCTCAGAATAGGCCTCCGGCCAGGTGTCATCCCATAGCAGGCTCTCTGTTGGCGATGCGGGCCCTTCCTCCCCATCACCGTCATCGGGGCAAACGGAACCCCTGGGGGCGCAACCTGCCCTCCTGGCGGAGGAGGAGGCAGATTGTCCTCCTGCCCCCCCGGATCAGACGGGGGCTGAGTTGCTACATCCTCTGAGAGAAAAAGAGACAAAAGTGTTCCATGGGGGCCCCTTCTGCTCCAGCAGAAAGGAGCATAACCAGAGGCAGTGAAGAGGGTAAGGGCAGCTCTGGCTGGTCCAGAGCTCCAGCTGAAGGGGCAGGAAGCAAACATGAGGGATGAGAAGAAAAAGGCCTGGTTGAGTAGAGAAGGGAAGTTGGGAATAGGGGAGCGTGTCCTTGAGCAGCACACTAAATGGAATGTGGGCCCAGCTGGTGAGTCAGCTGACTGAACATGTGGGGAAGCTGGGAACAAAGAGGAAGTGGCTGAGGAGGGCAATGGAACAAAGGGAATGCCACCAGGAACAGAAAAAGATGGCGCAGGAGGAGGTGAGGCAGGGGTCTGAGAAGACCCTGCATGGTCTGGGGAAGGGAATGGGGGCTGACAAGACAAAGGGGCCAGAGGAAGGGGAAAATGGGCGAGATGGAGGGGGGTCTCCTGGGTTTGGGCAAAGGAGGAGGCAGACGAAGGACGTGGGGATGAAGGGCTGGGGCGTGGGGTCGCCTGGCTGCGAAGGCGGGCGCAGCTGGGCAAAAGGGAGGGGAACAAGAGTGTGTTTCAGGGGTGGGGACTCCCTTCTGTGCGGGAAGGGGGACTGTGGGAGGTTCCTTTGGGAAAAACTTGTTGGGTTCCTAGGTTCCTTGCACGTTAGAACCCGGGTCCCATTTTTCCCAATATCTCTTCCACGGCTCAAGGCTAAAAAGGATGCGGCAAGGGCAAAATCTTCCCTGCGGCCCTCCTGGTGGCAATGGGCTTGCAGCTGAAGGATTCTTCAGCTGCTCATCCAGGCTGCCATAGGGGGGCCATCGTGAGCCTCCCTCAAGGGGAAACTTAGGCCACTTCCTGTTGCACAGCTTGATCATCTTGGCGGAACAAAGTAACGTTTCCCTATCCGGACCCCACTCTGCCAAGAGCTTCCCTAGAGGTGAATCTTGTGGGGTCGGACACCTTCAGGGGGCGAGACAATTTCCCATTTTTCGAAAGGCCGTACACCCCCGAGTGTCGCACCCCAAGGGCTTCAGGCGGCGTTTTTGCTAGGGTCTGCCTTTTGCCCGCCTGGCTCCAAGAAACTTTCCAGCACAGCTGGGTTAACTCCCGGGCCCTGCCGTGGGCCTCTTTGCTGCTCTCATGTGCCTCCCAGAGAAGATGCTATAGCAAAGGCATGTCAAGGCCAGGCTAGGTCCACCAGAAGCGGGTACTCGGAGCACCAAGCGCAACTCCCTAGCCCAGGTGGCGCTCTCTAACGAGGCGCCGCATTCTTCAGGACTGAGGTTCTCAAAACAACCCGAGGCCCATCCATCACCCGTTTTGATGTTTGACGCACCAGGTTCTTTAGAGAGAAATCCTATAAAAGCTGTGAGATCCTGCACACCAGTATCTTGTACCAACGACCGCTATTGCCATGATGCTATTGTGAACCGGGCCGTTCGGCCAGCTACCATGGTCCTGCCAGCCAGCCTCTCTCGGCTGCCTCGTTCCAGCATCAAGCCTTGTTTCTGCTCATCGTCGAACCCCGCGGAGGAGCTGTGATACTCCCGTGTCAGGAATCGGGATTTCGGGCCAAGAATTTGGCAGCCACAACCCGAATCCGGCCAGTAGTCAGTACAACTGATAAGCGGCACCTGGGTGATTAATGGGCCTTAGCGGCTCGGGAGGGAGAAGCACAGCGGGGAAAGATTACAGGGAAATGAGGAATGTTATAAATAAGGGAACGCTGGACCGCCCAGTGCTTTCAACTTAGTTCCTGTTTGTAATGCTGAATAAAGCTTTCTTTGTTACACGAACTGGGCTCAGCGTGATACATCAGAGGCAACTACAGTTTAGCTGACAGTAAAATTGAAAGCCTTTTACCCTGCAGGCGATATGGAGTTCCAGTTCGCAGCAGGAGGGGAAGAAGAGGGTGAGGAAGCAGACTACCCCGACGGAGAGGAAAGACAGCCACACGATTGGGCAACGTCAACAGGCTATGCCCGGCCAAATGGAGTCACCAACCGCCGGAGGGCCAAGGGAAAGGCTGAGGCGACGGGACCTCAGGAGCTGGAGGAATCGCCCCCGGGAGAGACATTCCTCCGCGAAAATGTGGCAGTATTGGAGACGACGGTGATGCTGATGTCACAGCAAATGGAAACACTATTGGCAGCAAACAGAAGGCTGGAAAAGGCTGGTCGGGAGGCAGGTTCATTGTGGAGCTTGCAAACAGCAAGTAGCGGAGGTTATGCAGCTCTTCCAGATCCCAAGCCGGAAAAGAGCCACCGTGAGGAAGGTGCAAAACAGAAGGTAATGGGGACGCGCGAGAGGACGCTGTTACCTCTTCGGGAGGAGAGAAGGCCAGAGGAGGAAGCGCGACCACACAGCGCAGGGAGAGGAATCACCCCTCAGATGATGCAGGGAATAGGGGTAGGAAATACGCCAGGCTGAGGCCGGGCCGACCCAAGAAGCCCCGACCACAGGAATTTCCAGCAGCGCAGAGAGGAGCTACGAATTGAATTCAACGGAGACGCTGCGGGGGTAGCCTTCTTTACTACTACCAAAAGAAACTATATGGAAGACTACGGCCACATGTTTCCAAGTGAAGCAAGTAGGGTGCGTACAGTGGGGACTACACTCCGGAACGCCGCAGCCAACTGGTTCGTACAGTGCCACAGGCACCATGACCCGTGCCTGCAGTCGGTACGTAGGTTCCTAGAAGCCCTAGAAGCCCTAGAAGCAAGGTTCAAGGACCCGCTGGAAAAGATCCGGACCAAGGAGAAACTAAAAGCGATCTCCCAGGGTACTAGAACTGTGTCCGAGTATGCCGAAGAATTCCAGGGGCTGGCCGAAAGTATCCCGGAATGGTCAGAGACGACCCTCCTTGAATTGTTCAAGGACGGGCTAAGGAGAGAAATCCTGGAGTGGGCATACCACCGAGAGGACCCGGAGACACTAACAGGATGGATCCAGCTGGCAGGGAAGGTGGAAACGATCAGGCGCCAGGTGCAGTGGCATCGAGGAGTTACATTGCAGCAACAGAGTCGACAGCGAGTGGGGCTGAGGAGGATCGGCCCGGGGCAGACGGCGGTGCAGTTACCGACGGAGGAGAAGCCGAAGGAAAGAAAAGGGGCCTGCTTCGTGTGTGGCAAGTCAGGGCATCGAGCAGTAGACTGCTGGCAACGCAAGGTAGGAGGAGAAGGAACCCGGAGCAGACCGGTCATGGCGGCAGGAAAGTGCGCGACGGAGATGCCGGAAACAGGAGATGACTGGGGGGAGGCGGTGAGTCAGAAAAAGAATATGTTGACATTCCCTGCCAAACTGCGCAGCCAAAACAAGGAATTGCATTGCCAAGCATTCCTAGACTGCGGTTGCTCCAGGGACATAATTAGCCCCGAGGTGGCAACAACATTAGACTGTGACAAAATCCCATTACAGTGCCCAATGGTATTCGCACAACTAGACGGATCCATAGCGTCTGAGAGGGCAGCCCATTTCAGACAAAAGGGGTGGTATGTCAAGTAGGTCAACATGAGGGAGAGGTACCGTTGGTTATTAGCCCAGCGGCAAAACACCCTTTGATACTAGGGATGCCCTGGTTGAGAGCTAACAATCCTGACATTGATTGGGCTAAACAAACAATGAAGGCCAGAGGGGATAAGGAAACCAGGGTGGAACATGGAGTGGGTAAATTGGGAGATGCGATACCCCTCATTCCCCCTGAGTACAAAGAATAATGTGTTTGTGTTTAGCGCAGTTGACACAAACCAACTTCCACCAAAGCGCAGGGTGGAGTGCCGGATCGAGTTAGTTGAAGGGGCCAAACTTCCCAAACCCAAAATATATCCCATGTCCCCTAGGGAAAAGGAAGAATTAAAGAAATACATAGATGTTAATTTAAAAAGGGGTTTCATCGAACCGTCTGATTCCCCCCTCGCAGCCCCGGTACTATTCAGACCGAAGAAGGATGGATCCCTTAGACTATGTGTTGATTACCGAGGGCTGAATGCAATAAGTACAGTTAATAGATATCCCTTACCCTTAGTTAAGGATTTATTGGCGCACCTCGCAAAAGGGAAAATATTTACTAAGTTGGATCTGGCTGAAGCATACCACAAGGTGCGGGTTAAGGAATCCGACAAATGGAAAACAGCATTCTCATGTACATTCGGGCAGTATCAATATGCCGTGATGCCTTTTGGCCTGTGTGTGGGGGGGGAGGCATATTCATGCAACTGATTAACGAAGTACTCCACCCGTTATTGTATCAGGGAGTCTTCGTATATCTTGATGATATCCTCATAGTAAGGGAGGAGCTGAGTCAACACGTGCAATTGGTAAAGCAGGTGCTACAGAGATTGAGGTAGGCTAAATTATATGTGAAATTGGCGAAATGTGAATTTCACAGGGAACAAATAGATTTCCTGGGGTATCGTATATCGACAGGGGGGGGGGGGTGCAAATGGACCCGGATAAAGTGAAAGACGTCCTCGGGTGGGAAGCCCCTAAAACACACAAGCAGCTACAATCATTTTTGGGGTTTGCCAACTTCTACCGCAGCTTCATACCCGGCTTCGCCACGGTAGCACTACCCTTGACAGAGTTGCTCAAGACAAAAGGGAGGGGGGAGACCCACTGAGTGAAGGCACCAGGCGCGAAGTTGATGTGGTCAGAAGAATGCCAAAAGGCATTCGCGGAGCTCAATGATAGATTTACACGTGAACCCATATTAGTACACCCAGATACGGACAAACCGTTCACGATACATTGTGACGCATCTGATCGGGCCTGCGGGGCAGCCCTACTCCAAAAGGATAGCGAAGGAAAGCTGCGTCCATGTGCATACCTATCCCGGAAGCTAGGCCCAGTAGAACAGAAATGGCCGATCTGGGAAAAGGAAGCGTTCGCCGTAAAACTGGCCCTTGAAAATTGGCGCTATTTACTAGAGGGAGCAGGGAACCCCTTCGAAGTATGGAGCGATCATAAGAATCTCCAATACCTAAAGTCCCCACGTAAGTTATCGGCGAAGCAGATTAGATGGGCCCAGTATTTTATTTTATTTATTTATTTATTAACTTCGATTTAGTATACCGCTCACTCCGGAGCTCAGAGCGGTTTACAGAAGAAGCATAAACACCGTGAGTAATAAAACAGATTAATAATAATAATAATAATAATACTTTAATATTTGTGAGTCGCCCTCCACCGGCGGTGCTCCGGGCGACTTACAACAGTTAAAACCCTAGGGTGAACAATGTACAACAGTTTAAAAACATGGAATATAAACAGGAGGGGTGGCTCAAGTAGTCCAGGGTACCGAGCCAGTCCCGAACGCTAGGCGGAAGAGCCAGGTCTTCAGGGCTGGGCGGAATCCAGATAGAGTCGGAGAGGCTCTGAGGGCGGGCGGCAGTGAGTTCCAAGTCGAAGGGCCGCGACGGAGAAGGCTCTCCGCCGAGTTTCCGCCAGTCTAGCCTCCCGCACTCCAGGAGTAGTCAGGCGGTCACCGTTGATGGAGCGTGCTGGCCTCTCGCTGCATTGGGTTGTCAGCCGGTCACTCAGATAGGAAGGCCCAATGTTGTGCCGGGCTTTAAAGGTGAGCACCAGGAGTTTGTAAAGGGCTCTGAAACAGTGCGTCAACCAAAAGGGGCTCTGGTATAAAGGGAAGAGATTGTACATCCCAGTAGAAGTGCGAGACGTAATGCTTCATAGGTATCATGACCACCCGAGCGCGGGTCACCTGGGGATAGCAAAGACCACGAAATCTCTTAGCAAACAGTGCTGGTGGCCCAACCTGATAGAGGATGTTAGAACCTATATTGCCAAGTGTGATAATTGCGCCACGAATAAGGTACCACGGACAAAGCCGCAAGGCCTGCTACAAACGGTTGCAGAACCCCGAGAGGCTTGGAGCCATGTAGCCATATTTTGTAGGGGAATTACCTCCGAGCAGAGGTTGCTGATACATTTGGACTGTAGTAGATCTATTCTCCAAGCAGGCGCACTTCGTCCCGTTGGCGCGATTGCTGTCCGCTGAGCGGTTGGCCGAATTATACTTGAAACACATTTACAGGTTACATGGGTGCCCTGAAAAGGTGATAAGCGATCGGGGAGTACAGTTCGCAGCCAGGTTTTGGAAATCCTTTGTCACTAGGCTAGGGGCCGAGAGAGGGCTGAGCTCCGCTTATCATCCGATGACAAATGGTGGGGTGGAGAGAACTCAACAGTCATTGGGACAGTTTCTCCGAGCTTATACAAACAGGGAACAGTCTAATTGGGTAGATCTACTGCCTTTTGCCGAGGTAGCCTTCAACGGGGCAGTACATTCTGCATCCGGCCTGTCCCCTTTTGAAGTGGTTTACGGGAGAGCGGTAGCGCCTTTGCCTAGATTGGCGACGCTGGAAGGGGACAAGGAGGAGCCAGAACCTTGGGAGACGAGAGTGGGAGAGGCCTGGCAGCGAGTGGGGGAAACCCTTGCGAGCACACACAAGCAATACAAATGGTATGCGGACCAGAAGCGCCGCGAAGGAGAATCCTTGAGGGAAGGGGAGTTAGCATGGCTATCAACCAAACATCTAAATCTTAAAATCCCCTCTAAGAAACTGGGGCCCAGATACTTAGGTCCGTTCAGAATTAAACGGCAGATAAACCCAGTATCATATGAACTGCGATTACCTAAAACCATGGGCCGCATACATCCTGTATTTCATTGCAGCTTACTAAAAAAATACCAGGGCACATTGGATCCTGGCATCGAGAGTAAAACCGAACGTTCTCTTTCTCCACAGAATGAGGAGGGAGGCATCATGTCAGGAATCGGGATTTCGGGCCAAGAATTTGGCAGCCACAACCCGAATCCGGCCAGTAGTCAGTACAACTGATAAGCGGCACCTGGGTGATTAATGGGCCTTAGCGGCTCGGGAGGGAGAAGCACAGCGGGGAAAGATTACAGGGAAATGAGGAATGTTATAAATAAGGGAACGCTGGACCGCCCAGTGCTTTCAACTTAGTTCCTGTTTGTAATGCTGAATAAAGCTTTCTTTGTTACACGAACTGGGCTCAGCGTGATACATCGGAGGCAACTACAGTTTAGCTGACACTCCCGCATTGAACTTTCCTGCAGTACCTCAAGCCGCCCAGCCTTCTTGCGCCGGCTGGGGGCTCAGAGACTATCTATCGCATCCCGCATTTGTTCCTGAATTTCTTCCGCTTGAGATCCTGCTGTTGCGGATTCTCAAGCCTTGCTGATTCCAGCAATTGCTGCTAAACGGAGGCTGCATACTGAAGGCTTCCTGGACTCTTTACTTACCCTGCTACCTTATAATCAATAAAGCTTGTTGTACCTCAGCTGCCTTGTGTTTTGTCCAGGGAGGTCAAGTGCCAAGGGCCAAAGGGGGCGACAGTTTGGTACGAGATCCCTTACTCCCTGGTCAAACCAAGACCCAGATGCAGACACCGCCGGGAGCGACCGGAGGTGCGCCCGCCATGGCCCGAGGACCCTCCGCAGCGGACTTCCAGCGGTTGCAGGCCGAACTCACGACTCTCCAACAGCAGTTCGCCGCGGTGATCCAGGCCCAGCGGCAGCCTAACCGGCGAGTCCCGATGGCCCTCCCCATCCGCTTCAACGGGGAGCCCGCAGCTGCTCGCGCCTTTCGTGGACAGTGCCAAGCTTACCTGGTGGCCCGAGCAGCAGATTTCGCCACAGAAGCGGAACGAGTGGCCTTTGTGTATACCTTGCTGGACGGCCCCGTGGCATCGTGGGCTACCACCATGCTCGATGCCAACGCGCCCCAGGTCAACATTGCTCAGGGGTTACTGGATCATCTCTTGGAGACCTGGGGGCACCCTATAAACCGAGATTTGGCGGAGAAGTAGATGCGTCGCCACTATTAGCGCAGCATGCCCATGGGCCAATACATTGCAGAGTTCCGTGTGTTGGCCAACCAGGTGACCTGGAACGCAGATGCCCTGCGCTCCCAGTTCTTGGAAGGCCTGAGTCCGGAGATCCAGATGAAAGTGTCCCGGACCCCCGACGTCCCGCTCACCTTGGAGGGGGTGATCGCGATGGCACTGCGGTTGGACGTGCACCAGAGGGCCCAGCAGATCTGGAACCGGAAGGCACCGGCCCCGCCGCCCGCGAAGAAGCCGGGTCCCGAGAAGCGCGGACCACCGTTCCCACGTCCACCGCCCCCCATCCCCATCGCCTGGCTGGACGACGAGCCCATGCGGCTGGGGCAAACCCGCCCACAGTTGATTGACGGCGAGAAAGCCCGTCGGCAGCGCCTGAATCTGTGTTGGTACTGCGGGACCGCCGGCCACTTCTCCAAAGAATGCCCGTCCAAATCCAAGGGAAACCCGCGCCTGGCAGCGGCAGAGAAGAAGCCCAGCGGCCCGGAGACGGTTCCCGTGCTGCAGGGGGAAGGAGAAGACCGTGTCTTGCTAGCTCGGTCGGCCCCCATCCCTCAGAGCCTAAGACAGGAGTGCTGTTCCTGATCATGATCACCCTATGGTCTCTCGACAAAGGCCCCATTCGTGTGCATGCCATGCTGGATTCCGGGGCCACCAACGATTTCATCGATAAAGACCTAGCCAAGCACCTGGGCCTGGAGATCAAGGACTTAAGTCGACCCCGTCCCGTTGAAACCATCGACGGACGGATCCTCAAGTCTGGCCCAGTAAACCAGGATCCCCCGATCCCCCGTGGAAGGCTGTATTCCCTCTCGGCACCAGAGCAGAATGCTCTCCGGGAGTTTTTGGATACCAATCTACGAAAGGGATTCATCCGCCCCAGTCAATCGCCGGCCGGCGCCCCTGTACTGTTCGTGAAGAAGAAAACCAGCGAGATGCGCCTGTGCCATGACTACCGGGCCCTCAACAGTATTACCATCTGCAACAGGTACCCCCTCCCATTGATTTCCGAGATGTTGGAGCAAGTACGGGGAGCCAAGGTGTTTACCAAATTGGACCTGAGGGGGGCTTACAATCTTGTGCAGATTAGGGCCGGGGACGAATGGAAGACGGCGTTCCAGACCAAGTACGGGGCCTATGAGTTCCACGTGATGACCTTCGGCCTCTGTAACGCCCCGGCCACGTTCCAGCACTTCATGAATGACATCTTTAGAGACTATCTAGACCGTTTCCTTCTTTGCTACTTGGACAATCTGCTGATTTTCAGCCCCGACATGGACTCCCACGAACGCCACGTCCGAGCAGTGTTGCAGCGGCTCCAAGACCACGGCCTGTATGCCAAGTTGGAAAAATGCACCATTGAGGTGGAAAGAGTGGACCTTTTGGGGCATTTTATTTCGGCCCAGGGAATTTCTATGGACCCGGTGAAGGTAGAAGCGGTGGTGCAGTGGAAGGCCCGGCGAGCCGCAAGGACATACAGCGGTTCATGGGCTTCGCCAACTACTACCGGAAGTTCATCCCAGGGTTTGCCAAGTGCTCCGAGCCCATCACCCAGTGCCTAAGGGGAAAAACCCCGTTCCGCTGGTCCGCCGAGGCGGAAGGGGGGTTTCAACAACTCAAGCAGCTGTTCGTGTCCCAGCCGATTCTACAGGACCCCGCCCCGGCCAAGGCACTTCGTCAGGGGACTTGCTCGGTCACGGAATACACCGAGGAGTTCTTGGCGTTATCCGGCAGGGTGGCAGAATGGTCACAGGCCACCCTGTTAGAGCTCTACAAGGATGGCCTGCGCTGAGACATCCTGGAGTGGAGCCTGCACCGCGACGATCCAGGGACGCTGGACGGCTGGAAGCAGTTGGCGGGGAGAGTGGAGGCGACCATCGCCCAAGTGCAGCGGAGGAAGGCACCACCTCACCATGCCCAGGCGGTTTCCAGGTTTGTTGGAGGAGAGACCAAGGCTGGCCAAGTCCATCCCCAGGGATAAGATGGGTGCCTGCTTCGTGTGCGGGAAGACAGGGCAGCGGGCAGCGGTTTGCGGCCAGCGCAAGGGCATGGAGGGACGGCGACCTGTCGTGGCATCCGGGCGGATGGCGGGGACCATAGAGACAGTACCCGAGGGGGTGAGTTCAAAACCCCGCAAGAACATTTACTGCCTGATTGAACTTTGGAAGAAGGGGGGCTACACCACACATCGGGCGTTTGTGGACAGTGGGTGCTCCGAGAACATTGTTTCCCCCAAATTAGCTGAACACTTAGAGTGTGATGTACAAACCCTGCCGGCACCCATAGAGTTTGCTCAGCTCGATGGGTTGCTGGCTGGGGGAGGGCCGTTTCCTTTGGGTACGGAAGGAGTGCGGGCTCGGGTGGAGCCTTGGGAGGGGGTAGTGGATTTCGTTATCGCCCCTACGGACCAAGATGTCATATTGGGGATGTCCTGGCTGGCGCAAGCCAACCCCCAGATAGATTGGGAAAAGGGGACAGTTACCTGCCAACCCCCAGGTAAGGGGGAGGGCGTTGGGCAAAGCCCACCCAGTCCGGGGGACGTTGTGCCCGTCCCCGGGTTGCCGGCGGAGTACCAAGACTACTCCGATGTCTTCAGCCCCGAGGGTGCCGTCCACATGCCGCCCTGAAGGAACGTGGAGTGTTGGGTGGAAATCCGGGAGGGGGAGGTGTTACCCAAACCCAAAATATACCCTCTTTCCCAATCCGAGAAGGAGATTCTGAGAGAACAGATCGATGGGTACATGGAGAAGGGGTTTATAGAGGCGTCCGACTCCCCAATAGCGGCCCTGATACTTTTCCAAAGAAAGAAGGATGAGGCCCCGCGGCTCTGCATAGATTACCGCGGCCTCAACGCGGTTAGCACCACCAACTGCTACCCTTTACCGCTTATTAAGGACCTCATTGGTCAGTTGGAAGGGGGCCAATACTTCACAAAATTAGATTTGATAGACGCCTTCTATATGGTCCGGGTCAAGCCCAGTGACCGCTGGAAGACGGCCTTCGCATGTCCCCTGGGGCTCTATCAATGGACCGTCATGCCTTTCGGCCTGTCCGGAGTCCCGGGGATTTTCATGCAACTGATTAATGAAGTATTACACCCCCTCCTTTATAAAGGGGTCTGTGTGTATCTGGACGACATTATCGTAGTGTCTCAGGCCAAAGACCAGCATGTGAGACTGGTGAGGGAGGTCCTGGAGCGGCTGCGACAAGCCAAGCTATACGCTAAGCTCGCCAAGTGTGAGTTTAACATGAAGCAAATGACTTCCTGTGTTACAGGATTTCCCGCGAGGGGATAGCCATGGATCCGAGCAAGGTGGCAGACGTCCAGGAGTGGGAGGCCCCACAGACCCGGAGGCAGCTCCAGTCGTTTTTAGGCTTTGCAAATTTTTACAGGTCTTTTATAGAGGGGTTTGCAGCACTCACCTCACTGAGCTCTTAAAAACCAAAGGCAAGGGGGAGTCCAAAAGAATAAAAGCCCCAGGAGCGAAATTGGGATGGACCGAGACCTGCCAAAGGGCGTTTGAGGAGCTCAAGAGAGCGTTCACCCAGGCACTGCTCCTGACCCATCCAGACCAGGAGAAGCCGTTTATAGTTCAATGCGACGCCTCAGATTGGGCGTTTGGTGGGGCCATTTTACAAAAGGACGCGCAGGGGAACCTCCGGCCCTGTGCCTACTTTTCTCGGAAGTTCGGGGGGGGGCAGAGAGAAAATGGCTGGTTTGGGAGAAGGAGGCGTTTGCGATAAAATTTGCCTTGCAGACGTGGCGCCACTTCTTGGAGGGGGCCAGGCACCCCTTTGTGGTGTTAAGTGACCACCGAAATTTGATATACCTTAGGGCCCCCCAGAAGCTCTCGCCCAAATTGGTCCGGTGGGCACAGTATTTCTCCCGGTTTAACTTTACCATCCGCTACGTAAAGGGAAAGGACAATGTAGTTGCGGATGTCCTGTCACGATACCCTTCCCCGGGGCCTGCGCCCATGCAGGGACAGGAGAGCATCTTTTCAGAGAAGCAGTGGGGATTAGCAGTCCAGACCCGTTCCCAGAAGCTCAGGAAAGAGAAGACAGAGGAGGTACCTGGGAAGAGGCCCTTGGGAGAGTGGGAGGCTGCGTTGCTCCAAGGGTACAAAGGGGACGAATGGCTCGAACACAACCGTAAAGATTGCCAACTCCAGGACAGATTCTGGTTTGCCCGAACCAAACTATATATCCCGCAGGCACTCCGGACCAGGGTCCTGGAAAGGAATCACGACCATAAAAGCGCGGGGCATTGGGGCCCCACTAAGACCTACCTGACCCTCAGACAGAGCTATTGGTGGCCGGGGATGCGGGGCGACACCCACAAATACATTCAAAGATGTGAGGCGTGTGCCAGAAATAAAGTCCGCACGGGGAAGCCCAGAGGATTACTGCAAGTGGTAGCGTCCCCTAGCCGGCCGTGGACACATGTGAGCACGGACTTCGTGGGAGAACTCCCTCCCTGCCGGGGGTTTAGATACATCTGGACCGTGCTCGACCTGTTTTCGAAACAGGCACATTTCATCCCCCTAACCAAACTGCCATCCGCAGAGAGATTGGCCAAACTGTACATACAGCATATCTACAGGTTACATGGGTGTCCGGAACAGGTTATCAGCAACCGGGGGGTCCAGTTCACTGCCCAGTTTTGGGACCAGTCCCTCTTGAGCTTAGGGGCGGAGCGTAACCTTACATCAGCGTATCACCCGATGAGTAATGGCAGTGTGGAGAGAGCGCAACAGACCTTAAGCCATTACCTCCGCATTTATACCAACCAGGAGCAGACTGATTGGGCTGACTTACTCCCATATGCAGAAATGGCATACAACGGGTCGGTGCACTCGTCCACTGGTATAACCCCCTTCTCCATCATATATGGGCAGGAGGTCCCCCCCCCCCCTGCCTCGCCTCCCAAAATGGCAGGAAGAGGGGAAGGAAAGGGTTTGGAGGTGCGACACTAGAGAGGATTGGGAAAGGGTAACCAAGGCATTGGGCACGGCACAGCGCACCCACAAGCGCTTCGCCGATCGCAAGCGGCAGGGGGCTGAGACCTATTGCGAAGGGGATTTGGTGTGGTTGTCAGCCCAAAACATTAATTTGCAAAACAGCAGGTCCACAATAAGCGAACTGCAAAGTAGCGAGGGAGCACTGTATTTCTTGCTGCTTCCTTTGTCAGTGTTGATGTGGAGATGGTATGGTTTGCCTACATGCAACAGAATTGTCCTTCTTTACAGGTCCCTTTCAAATCTATAATACTATGTGTTTGTGAATCATATCTATCTCTATTTGATTCACATACACACAGGAGGGCTTTGATTACGTTTTATTGCCCTGGTGAAGGGAGTTGGATTGGATGACTGTATTTGCTATTGGTCATGGGGATTCTGTGTGGGAAGTTTGCCCCAATTCTGTCATTGGTGGGGTTCAGAATGCTCTTTGATTGTAGGTGAACTATAAATCCCAGCAACTACAACTCCCAAATGCCAATGTCTGTTTCCCCCAAACTCCATCTGTGTTCATATTTGGGTATATGGGATATTCATGCCAAGTTTGGTCCAGATCCATTATGGTTTGAGTCCACAGTGCTCTCTGGATGGAGGTGAACTACAACTCCCAAACTCAAGGTCAATGCCCACCAAACCCTTCTAGTGTTTTCTGTTGGTCATGGGAGTCCTGTGTGCCAAGTTTGGTTCAATTCCATCATTGGTGGAATTCAGAATGCTATTTGATTGTAGGTGAACTATAAATCCCAGCAAATACAAGTACGTTTTTAAAACTCTACGAAAAAGATCATGGAAACTGTTTAGTGGGTTTGCTTTGTCAGTGTGGCTGCATAATACATTTTATTTCCCAGAAACATCTTTAAAGGCTTCAGTTAATTGAAGAATCTCCCTAGCAGGGATTTCCTGTCGAGGGCATTTCAGTGACCACTTCCATCTTTCTCATTCTGCATTGATACCCAATCCAAAGTAGTCACCATAACGACACCATAAGCAGATTTTAGCAAATGATTCCGTTCCTCTCGTAGCAAACCTCCCTGCGTGCCGAATAGGGAGTGCTGTGTTTACAGGCTTCTGCGCCTGCGCGCAGGAGCTTTTGGGCATGCGCGGAGGGGGGGGCGCCAAAATAATGTTTTTTGGGGGGGGGGCACCAAAATAATGTTCGCTTACCATTTAAAATTACCTTGGTCCGCCCCTGGATGGAACTGTCAGGAGATTTTGCTCTTCTGAGCCTAGTGACCTCAGGGGAATGTACAGAGTGAGATGGTCCCTCAGGTACACTGGCCCTAGACTATGCAAGGCCTTAAAGGTCAAAACCAGCACCTTGAAAACAATTCGATACTTAACTGGCAGCCAGTGCAACTGCTGCAAGATGGCAGAGGGTTTCCCCCACAAGGCCTCGCTGCTTGGGGGAGGCTTTTCCGCCTGGCCCCTGCACCCTTCCGAACTCAGAAGGACGTGAGAGCCAGGCACATGGCTTCCCCCGCAAGGCCTCACTGCCTGGGGGAGGCTTTTCCGCCTGGCCCCCGCGCCCTTCCTAGGGCCCGTGCCCTTCCAAGGGAGGGCTTTCTCCGCAAGGCCTTGCCACCTGCTGCTCGTGCCCTTCCGAGCTCAGAACTACAACTTCCAGAAAGAAAGGTCAGCTCACCCCAAAGCTCTCCTGTAAGCCAGTATCAGCATATCAGGTATGTGTGCCAAGTTTGGTCCAGATCCTTTGTTGTTTGGGTTCACAGTGCTCTCTGGATATTTGTCAACTACAACTCCCTCAAATAAGGGTAAATTTCCCCTAAAGACCTCCAAATTTTTTTTGCTGGCAATGGGTATTCTGTGTGACAAGTTAAGTCCAATACTATCTTCAGTGGAGCTCACTATTGTAGGAGGAACTGTAACTCCCATATGTCTGAACATATGTTCAGACATATGGGAGTTACAGTTCCTCCTACAATAGAAGTTCCCCCAAACTTCTGTTGGTCATTGATTGATTGATTGATTGATTGATTTTATTATTTATGAGTCGCCCTCCACGTCAGTGCTCCGGGCGACTTACACATAAAACACATAAAAGAGTTCAATAGTTAAAAGCTAAAAGAATAGGAAGATTAATTAAAATAGTTCCAGTAACTCAGGCTAAGTCTGGGGGTGTCCTTAGCCGTAAGCCTTTCGGAAGAGCCAGGTCTTCAATGCGGTCAGGAACTGGGGCATGTCCCGGATAGCTCTCTGATCCGCCGGCATCAAGTTCCAAAGAACAGGGGCCGCGATGGAAAAGGCTCTCCGTCTCGTGGTGTCGAGGCGGGCCTCACTCACACCTGGGATGCGGAGAAGGTCCCTGTTTCCTGAACGCAGCGACCTTAAATGAGCTGGTTCGGACAAGCGGTCTTTTAAATAAGCTGGGCCGGCGCCATGGAGGGCCTTAAAGGTAAGCGACAAGATCTTGTGGATGGCTCTGAGCTCGACTGGCAGCCAGTGCAGGCGCTGTAGAGATGGCGCGATATGGCATCTCAGTGGTGTCCCGGTGAGGAGTCTGGCAGCTGCATTCTGCACTAGCTGGATTTTACGAGTGGTTGACTGCGGCAACCCCACGTACAAGGCATTACAGTAGTCCAGCCGTGATGTCACTGTGGCATGGACCACCGTAGCCAGCGCATCTGATGGAAGGTAAGGTGCCAGTTGACGTGCCTGGCGTAGGTGGAAGAAAGCTCCCTTACTTGTCGCAGCAACCTGGGCCTCCAGTGAGAGTCTCGAGTCTAGTATCACACCGAGACTCTTCACCGACGGGGCCGGGATCAGCGGCTCTCCCTCAAAGAGAGGCAGCGGAATGGGTGGCTCTGGGCGTCCCGGCCATAGAATCTCAGTCTTTGATGGGTTGATCTTGAGTTTGTATGAGCGGAGCCATCTGGTCACTGCCTCTAGTCCTTGTCTGAAATTCTCAGGCACCGATGTTACGGCTGGCTCAAGCTTCAGCAGAAGCTGGGTGTCATCTGCATATTGGTAGCACCCAAAACCAAAACTTCTGGCTATGCTTGCCAAGGGTTGGACGTAGATGTTAAAAAGCGTTGGTGACTAAATGGCGCCTTGGGGGACTCCACAGTCCAGGGTGGATTTCTTGGACACTTGGCCTCGCCACTCAACACGCTGCGAGCGGCCCCGCAGGAAGGAATCGGACCAGGCCAAAGCTGTGCCTTGAATCCCAATGGCTGATAGTCGCCGAAACAGCAAGTCATGGTCCATCGTGTCGAACGCCGCGGTGAGGTCAAGCAGCACCAGGATAGCTGAACCTCCCTTCTCCAATTGGCGGCGGATGTCGTCCGTAATGGCCACCAGAACGGTCTCGGTCCTGTCCGGCGCGGAAACCCGATTGGCAGGGGTCCAGGCTTCCTGAGGTTTCCAGGAATTCCTGTAATTGGATCGCTGCTGCCCGTTCAATCAGTTTCCCGAGGAAGGGTAGGTTTGAGACCGGACGGTAGTTCGCCGGCGCCGCTGGATCCAGATTCGCCTTCTTCAGCAGCGGGCGGACTCTAGCCTCCTTCAGCGCATCGGGAAAAACTCCCAGCTCCAATGAGTGATTTATCAACCCTGTCAGAGTGGCCGAGAGACTCCCCGCCCAGGACTTAATCAGATGGGACGGGCACGGGTCTGTAGAGCAGGTGGTTGCCCTTGCAGCGGCCAGGATTTGATTAATCTCCTCTGAATTCAGGGCCTTGAACTGGTCGAGTTTCAGGCTAGGCGATGGAGCTGGGTTCTTACCCATCCTGCTCCTCTCCTCAGGTATAGAGGGTAAATCACGCCTAAGGGCAATTATTTTCTCAGTGAAGAAGACTTGAAATTCTTCCGCTGAGATAGCTGAATGTTCATTGTCTCTCGGGAGTGAGTTGGGCATAGCTAAGTCTTGAACGATCTTAAAGATCTTGCCGCCGCTATTAAGGAGGAGTTATAGGTCTTCTTGGCCTCTTTGACCGCCCGTTCATATGACCTGCGCATGTCTCTGAAGGCTGATCTCGACGTCTGAGTTGGTTTCCGACGCCACGCGCTCTCCAGCTGCTTCCGCCTTCGCTTCAGCAGTCGCAGGTCGTCCGTGAACCATGGAGAATGGACTCTTCGTGGCCGGATCAGGCATCTGGGGGCTATTTGGTCGATGGCTTTCGACAAGACTGTGTTCCATCTGTCCACCCGTTGATTCAAGGTCCCTTCGGGAAATTCCGTCTTCTCAATGGCTGCTGCGAAGCAGCTGGGGTCCATATGCCTCTTCTGGCGTGCCAGTATGGGTTTTGGCTCTGGCCTTGCTGGTAGGGGGATTCTGATGTCGACCTTCAGAGTGAAATGATCCGACCAGGGGACCTTCGTTGTTACTTGCTGCGTAACCCTCAACCTGTAAGACCTTCCTCTTCAAGCAGGCCTTTGGTTAACATATAACGCCTCTTGCTTTCAATCGACTTATGACTCTGTGTTACCGTTTTTTGTCACTTGGTGTAATTTTAACAATGTTTAATGATGTTTTTAGTATCATTTTTGTTATTTTTATGGTTATAGCATTGCTTTATTTTGTTCGTGAATCGGCATGAGTGTTGCCTGCCGATCACTATGTATGTCTTGTAACCCGCCACGAGCCCTCGGGAAGAGGCGGAATACAAATGCAAATAATAAATAAATAAATAAATAAACCCGTACCCAAAGATTAGGTCTAAGGTATGTCCGGCCTGGTGTGTGGGGCCGGACTCCATCAAAATGAGACCTAATGTGTCCATGGATCGGATGAACTCCTTCGCTAGGGGGGATGGCATATTAGCGTCTGCATGGATGTTAAAATCTCCCAAAACAATGAGTCTTGGGAATCTAAGTGTCCAATCCGCGGCAAGATCGAGCAAATTGAGTAAGCTCTCCTTCGGGGTCCCGGGGGAGCGATAGATTAGAAGAATCGCTAAGCACTCCTTAGCTTTTAGGGTGATTCCCAAACACTCCATGCCCGTGATATTCGGGGCCTGGATAACTGTCACCGGGATGTCATCCCTAGCTACTATACCCACTCCTCCTCCCCTACCACCAGTTCTCGGTTGATGGAACATCCGGAAACCCGGAGGGGACAGCTCATGGAGAGGTATAGTGTCTCCATTCTGTGTCCAGGTCTCCGTGATGCAGTTAATAGCTGCATCTTGCTCTTTTTTTTTTTTTTTTTTAAATATTTTTATTGTTTTATCATTATCAACACAATATTATACAATGTCTATTTACAGCAGATTCATGTTATTCATTTCTAGGTACAATACTTCAATCTTTAGCATCTGCCATTATGTTTTTCTTATACATTTTGTATCCCTCACCGCTGTGCTCCCCTCCCCCCTCCCCAAGCCATTGCTTTTACATATCATTCGTCCAAAATTTCATTTCTTCTTGTGGAGGTAACCTTCCTTCTTCCTTTTCTAATCCTTTTTCAATAAATTTTCTCCATACCTCATAAAAATCACTTTGTTTCCATATACCTCTTTTTACTTTTAATAAACATGTTAACTTGTCATTTATTGCCAGTTTCCATACTTCCTTGTACCATTCCTCTATTTGTATATTTATTTCTTTTTTTCCAATTCCTTGCTATAAGCAGTCTTGCTATTGTTAATAGGTTTGTTATCGCATCTTTATCCTTTTTTTCCCAATTGTATACTATTATATAATGATAGTAAAGCTATACTAGGACTTCTTTCTATTTTAATATTCATTATATCTTCTATTTCTTTAAATACTTTCGCCCAAAATTTGCTTACATATTTACATTGCCACCACATATGTATGTATGTTCCTGTTTCTTGGCATCCTCTCCAACAGTTTTTCGAGTAGTTTTTATTTATATTTGCCATTCTTACTGGTGTAAGGTACCATTTCCATATTAATTTATAATAATTTTCTTTAATCCTTATTGATAAATTTTTAAGATGTCTTTGTCTCCACAATTGTTGCCACTCTGTTTCCTTTATTTTTATCCCTAAGTCTTCTTCCCAGATCTCCTTAAGGGTATTATTTTTTGTTTTCCTTCCTTTATTCGATTATTATCTTATATATTTTACTAGTTATTCCTTTCAAGTTTTCGTGCTCTTCTACATCCCTCCCATTTTGTATTATTTGTTCAAATTGGCTAACCTTACTTCCTTTTTATTGTTTTTAGCCAATTTTTAAACCATTGTTCTAATTGTATACAATGGAACCATGTCAATTTTATTTCTCTAAATTCTTCCATAATCATTTCCTTCTTCGTTCCTACTTTTATCCAATCCTCCATTTTATCTAATTTTTTTTCCCTTAACTTTTTATCCATTATTTGTTTTAAATTCTTTGGAAATTTCTTTTCCATTACGATTGGGGTTATTACTGATCCATCCGTTATTAACATTCTCCTGTATTTATTCCATACTTCTAATATATTACTCAACATTGGATTTCTAATTTCCCTAATTTCTTTCCTCGTGAATTGTTTAAAAAATATATTCCATATTTCTTCTTCCACTTTTCCTGAGTAATTTCTTAGCCATTCTACCCCATCTTTTTAATCATTCCTTCAATAACCAGTCTCAATCTACTCGCTTCATAATATTTTTTTAATGTTAGGGAGTGCTAAACCTCCTTCTTTTGCGATTTATACCATAACTGTTTGTTTAGTCTATTTCTTTTACTACCATTGCAATATTTATTTATCATTTGTTGCCATCTGTTTAGTTCTTCCTCTGTAATTTGAAGTGGCAGCATTCTAAATATGAAGTTTATCTTTGGGAGTATTTTCATTTTTACTAATGCTATCTTTCCAAACCAAGATAGATGTATACTGTCGTACTCTGTTAATTTTTTTTGAACCTCTTTTCTCAATGCTACTACATTTACCTCTTCCATTTCTTTTAAATCTTTTGTTATTATTACTCCAAGGTATTTTAATTTGTTCTTTAATCTAATTCCCATTTTTTTCTTTGTTCTGTAAAATCTTTTTCTTCTTTCTTTGTATAATTAAATAGCATCATTTCTGACTTATTCCAATTAACTTGTAGACCCGTTGATTCCCCAAATTTCTCTAGATGTTCCTTTACTTTATCCATTTTACCTACTATATTTTCAATAAATAACAATGTATCATCTGCAAATAGGCTCACCTTCTGCTTTTCCTTTATTCCTACCCCTTCTAAGTTTTTATCATTCCTAATGGCATTTGCAAATAGTTCTATCACCATCACAAACAGAATTGGTGATAGAGGGCATCCTTGTCTTGTTCCCCTTGTCACTTTTATTTCTTTTGTCACCCCATCATTTATATTTACAACTGCTGAATTTCTTGAATAATATTGTTCTAGTAAACCTTTTATTCTACTTCCCATTCCAAATTTGTTCATAATCTCGCTTAAAGCCCGCCATTCCACACAATCAAAAGCTTTAAATATATCTAATGATAATATCCCTACTTTTAAATTCCTCTCTTGAACCACACATTTTATTTAGTACCTTCCTATCAAGTTTGACATTTGTCTTCCTTTTACAAACCCACATTGGTCTTTTTTATATACTTATACATACATTTGTTCATTCTATTGGCTATTATAGCAGATAGAATCTTCGCATCTTGGTTAACTAGTGATATGGGCCTATATGACCCTGGGTCTGTTAAATCTCTATCGGGCTTTGGTATTAATATTATTAATGACTTCCTCCATGATTCTGGGATATTTTCTCCTTTCATTATTCCATTGTACAGTTCTAATAGTTTTGGAATCAATACATCTCTGAAGCTTTTATAATATTCTGTTCCCAAACCATCCAGACCTGGAGCCTTCCCAACTTTTAAATTCTTAATAACTTCCTCTATTTCCATCCTCTTAATAGGTTGTTCCAACATTTCTTTGTCATTCTCCTCCAACCTACTCTCCCAATTTTCCTCCACATATTTCCTAATTTTTCTATGGAGCAGGCTTTTGTTTGGTATAATTCCTTGTAAAACTCTTCAAAAACCTTCAATTTTTCTTTCATAGATCTACATGTTTTACCCGTTTTATCTTTTATCGTGCTTATTATACCTTCCATTTTCTTTTTTTTTTGTGTGGATTTGGCTAGCATCTTTGAGTTCTTATTACTAAATTCAAAAATTCTCTCCTTAAATATATTAAATTTTCTTGTACTTCATCTATTTCCATTTTTCCAATTCCTCTTTTTAGCTCTCAGCCTTGCATAAATTTGTGTCTCTCTCTTTATTATACTTTTTTTTCCAAATCATCTATTTCTTTTTCTAAATTCTTTTCCTTTCTTATTGACTTTTTTGAGATTAATTGTCTCTTTTATACATAACCCTCTCGCCACCGCTTTCATTGTGTCCCATAATACTCCTTTTGATACTTCCCTTCCATTAAAGTCCCAAGTTTCTTGCCATTCGGATTTCACTCTATCCACAATCTCTCTATGGTTCAAAATTCTTGTATTCAGTCTCCACCTCCTCATTTTATCATAATCACATTTCAAAGCAATCTCAATTGACACCAGAGCATGATCTGAAATCTTAATGCTTCCAATATCTGCATTTAACAATTTACTTAACATGTTTTTAGAAACAAAAATATAATCTATTCTCGTATAAACTTTATGTACAGCCGAGTAGTATGTATATTTTTTTTCATCTCCCTTTACCATTCTCCACACATCCTTTAAATGCCACTTATTCATCACTCTACTTAAATCCGTTGTTTCACTATTTCTATTTTTTGTCATTTGTGTAGTTTTATCTTTTTTTTTTATCCATATAACAGTTACAATCCCCTCCAAATATTACATATTGTTGGTGATAATTCTCTATCTGACCTAGTACTTTTTCATAAAATTCTTGCTGTTTTACATTTGGTGCATATACGTTTACTAATACATATTTATCCTCCCCTATTTCCCCATACATTATTATATATCTACCTTCATCATCTTTCAACACCTTATTTATTACAAAATTACATTTCTTAGCAATTATTATGGCTACACCTCTTGATTTTGACGACCCAAAGGATTTTTCATAGCTTCTTATCCAACTCGATTTTAGTTCGTTCGAACCCGGTTTATTCTGGTGAGTTTCCTGTAGGAAGATAATGTCCGCTGCGTTTTTCTTCAGTAGAGTTTCAATCCTCCTTCTTTTAATTACTGTCCCTAAGCCTCTGGTGTTCAATGTTGAGATTCGTAGTTTATTGGACATCGTTATGATTTACATTAAAAGACTGTTTTGTGGCTTGAACCCTTGTGAACCCTTGTCCCTTAAAGTCCCCTCTCCCTCCCTCCCCCATCCCCCCGGTACCCCTGCTCCTCTCGTTTCCCCCTTCCCCCACTTCCATCCTTTGGGACATCTTGTCCCAACCATGGCCCCGGCCTTCCCAAGTGGAGGGGGGGGCAAAGTCATCCTATGGCCCAGAGTCTCCCTCCCCCCCGAGTGCTCATATTTAGAACAAAAAGAATTAAACTTTTGATTGCAGTGATTCTAAATTTCTTCTTACATCTCAATTCCTCCGACAGCACCGATTAATTCTTCCAATTCTCCTTTTTCCTCTGGTATATTTCCTCCCACAGCTCCTTCCTCCTCTTCTTCCTTTCTGTCTCTGTCTTGTTTTGTTGTTATGCCAAGCTCCTTCAATAATTGAAGTCCTTGCTCCAAAGAGTCGACTCTGTACCTTTTGCCTCTCCATTGAAATTTGAGAAAGATTGGGTATCCCCAGGTATACAATATTCTGGCCTTCATTAGCTGAATCGTAATTGGCTTCATTGAATATCTCCAGTTTTTGGTTTCGAGCAGTAGTCATTAAATATTTCCAACTTTGTTTCTCCCATCCTCAATTTCTCTGGGTTCTTCCTCAGTATTTTCATCAACTCTTCTTTTTTTGCAAAATTATGAACCCGAATTATTACATTCCTTGGTGTTATTTTATTCCTTCCAGCCAGAAGACGATGTACTCGTTCTAGGTCCATTTCTCTCCAATTTAACATTGGAGTGACTTTTTGCAACCACTTCAATATTTCAGTTTTCAAATCTTCTCTCTTTTTCCCTTCTGGGTAGTTTTTAATTACAACATTATTCCTTCTCTGGTTGTCTTGCATGTACACAAACTTTTTTTCCATATCTGAAAGTTTATTGTCATTTTGCTGAATTTGTTGTTTAAGTGTTTTCTGTTCTTTTTAGTCTTTTCAGCTTCTTATTGTATTGTTTGTATCTCTCCATTTATTGTTTGTAAGGTACTTTGTATGGCCTTAAATTTGTCATCTGAGATTTTCCTTTCTGCATCCAATTGTTCTTTCATTTCTTTGGTGGGGGAGGAGCCAGCCATGGCCGGGTAAAGACGTCTCCATTCCGGCTCGAGAGCAAATCTACAAA
Source organism: Anolis apletophallus (assembly GCA_030556195.1). Lineage (NCBI taxonomy): Eukaryota > Metazoa > Chordata > Lepidosauria > Squamata > Anolidae > Anolis > Anolis apletophallus. The sequence continues at coordinate 54,644,602 of JARBWK010000011.1, read as the reverse complement.
AAAGCAGTGAAAAGCAATTAAAATGAACCGATAAAGAGAACTGGATATATTCTTCTTGGATCGGAAAGAATGGGGAAACCGGTGGAGGACTTAATATGAAATAATGAGCCTTCAAAAGCTAAATAAAAGCTTACAATTTATGAAGACCGATCAGTGAATTGAAATCGAAAGTGCCATTTAGAGGAGAACAGAAGATAAGCAGGGGTGAGGCTGCAATCTGCAAACTGAGAGCAAATTGAAAGCGGCTCAAGGTCTCCCCTGTTTTGCAACAATTATAAGCCAGAGAGTCTGTTTGCAAGAATTACAGGCAAAGCATGATGCAAAATTAAGACTTTCTTTTTGGCCATGCAGAGTGAAATAAAACTATTTACCTAAGGCTCTATAAACTTTATAACTAAGTAACTGGATGGCAGAGTTGAGTGTTGTCTGAATGAGAAGGAAGGATCCAAAACAAAAGAAAAGCTCTCCAGATAGGAAGCCTCTCTGGGTGCGAACAAAACCTTCAGATAAAATAGTTGCAAGGCTGCAAAAGGTGACCCCAGACAATTCAGACAATTTAGACAAAATGAGAAGAAGCCCTCCAGCAACTAAGAGCAAACAGTTACAACGTACGCCCCTTCCACCGTTTCACCAATTTCCACATCGCTCCCCTCCCTATCTACAGGAGAAGGAAGTAGCGGGAAGAAAGAAATGGATAATAATCAGCTGTTAAGTAAATTAACAGGAATAATAAAAGAAGAGAGTGACAAGACAAAGAGAGAAATGAGCCTGATGTTTGAAAGAGAGAGAGAGCTGAGAGAGCAAGAGAGAAAGAGAGACATTCAAGCGATGAAATTGGAAATTCAAGCTGCATCTTGCTCTATGATGAATTCATTCAAGGTGGCCAGCTTGTTCCATATCGATCTGGCGTTGAGGAGCAGGAGTGATGAACAGGTGGGAGGTGGTGTCGGGGAGGAGCTTTGTTGGGGGACGGGTCGCAGGAAGGGGGACGGGTGGTGCTTCCTACTATTCTCATGGTTCCTAATTAGAGTTCTGCATGCCAAGTGTGGTTCAATTCAATATTTGCTGGATTTCAGAATGCTCTTTGATGACAGGGGAACTATACATCCCAGCAACTGCAACTCCCAAAAGTCAAGATCTGTTTCCCCCAAACTCCACCAGTGTTCAAATTTGGGCATATTGAGTATTTTTGTCAAGTTTGGTCCAAATGCAGTCGTTTGGGTTCATCGTGTTCTCCGTATGGAGGTGAACTACATCTCCTGTAAATCACTGTCAATTCCTTCTAGCCCCCTCCAGTATTTTCTGTTGGTCATTGGGGTTCTGTGTGCCTAGTTTGTTCCAGGTATATAATTTCTGGGGGTCTCAATGGTCCGTGGAAGTCAGAGCTGAATCAGAGTAGCAAAATTACCGTTATGAAGTAGCAACGAAAATATGGTTGGGGGTCACCACAACATGAGGAACTTTATTTAGGGGTCACGGCATTAGAAAGGTTGAGAACCACTGCTCTATACTGTAAGGAGACAGAAGGCAGATTCAAAAAAGCTTGCAGTAGAAAAGTATCAATTTTAAACAACCAATCAGAATGAGAGCAGAAAGAGAGAAGAGAAATGAAAAAGGTACATTCCCAACAGGAGACACGGAGGAAGGGAAACCCTCAGACTATTCTAATGCTAACTAAGTTCCAAGATGGTGAAGCTGGGGGACACTTGCTCGGACCCCTGGCCTTTGACCTGTGGGGTCCCGCAAGGTTCCATTCTGTCCCCTATCTACATGAAACCGCTGGGAGAGGTCATCCGGGGTTTTGGAGTGGGGTGTCATCTCTATGCAGATGACACACAACTCTACTACTCCTTTCCACCTATAAGGATGAATAAGCTGAAGATCAATCCTGACAAGACAGAGGTCCTCTTGGTCAATCGTAAGCCGGATCGGGGTATAGGGTGGCAACCTGTGCTTGATGGGGTTGCACTCCCTCTGAAGTCACAGGTCCACAGCTTGGGTGTCCTCCTAGACTTGTTGCTAACGTTTGAAGCACAGGCATCTGCGGTGGCTGGGAGGGCCTTCGCACAACTAAAACTCGTGCGCCAGCTGCGACCGTACCTCGTGAAGTCTGATCTGGCCACTGTGGTCCACGCCTTAGTCACCTCCAGATTGGATCACTGTAATGCACTCTACATGGGGCTGCCCTTGAAGACGGCCCAGAGGTTTCAATTGGTCCAACGGGCGGCAGCCAGATTGCTAACTGGAGCGACTTACAAGGAGCGGTCAACCCCCATTTGGGGAGCTTCATTGGCTGCAGTTCATCTTCCGGTCCCAATTCAAGTTGCAGGTTCTTACCTACAAAGTCCTGAACGCTTTGGGACCCGCCTACCTACGTAACCGCATCTCTGTTTACAAACCCAGGCATTCTCTTCGATCATCTGGAGAGACCCTACTCTAGCTCTCACAGGCCTCGCGGGCACGTTTGGTGGGGACGAGGGAGAGGGCCTTCTCTGTAGTGGCACTTCGTCTCTGGAACGCACTCTCCAAGGATATCAGACAAGCCCCCACATTGGCAGTTTTTAGGAGGAGCCTGAAGATTTATTTATTATCCGTTCTTGTATGCCGCCACTCCCCGAGGACTGGGAGCGGCTCACAATCACATAGGCATAAAACAGATAAAACACCAAATAAAAATTAACTAAATTTAAACTAAACTACACTAAGCAGAGTACAGAAATCAGCAGTTGAATGCCAGCTTGAAGAGATGGGTTTTACAGGCCCTGCAGAAAGAAGACAGATCATGCAGGGCACGCACTTCAGATGGCAAGGTGTTCCAAATAGTTGGTGCCGCCACAGAGAAGGCCCTACATCGAGTAGATGCAAGATGGATGGTTTTGAAACTGGGCACTTCGAGGAGGTTCAGGTTTCCAGAACAGAGTGATCTCTGAGGTTGGTAGGGGGTAAGATGGTCCCTCAGATACATCGGCCCTAGACCATACAAGGCCTTGAAGGTTAACACCATCACCTTGAAAGTGATCCGGTGCTCGACCGGAAGCCAATGGAGCTGCTGTAGAATGGGGGTTATGTGACATCTCGCTGGCACTCCAGCAAGAAGTTGAGCAGTGGCATTCTGGACGAGCTTAAGCTTCCGGATCACAGACAAGGGTAGGCCAATGTAAAGGGCATTACAGTAGTCTAACCTTGAGATGACCGTGGCTTGGGTCACTGTGGATAGGTCGTCTCTGGACAAGTAGGGGGCCAGCCACCTGGCCTGCCGCAAATGAAAAAAAGTGGTTTTGCTGACAGTGGAGACCTGGGCCTCCATCGTCAGCAAAGGATCTAAAGCGACCTCCAGCTTTTTACTAACGATGATGGGCGGAGTGCCTCGCCATCTATGGTAGGTAGCTCGACCACCCCACTGTCCGGTCGCCCCAGCCATAGTATCTCCGTCTTTGCTGGATTCACCCTCAATCTGCTGTCACGCAGCCATCCAGTGACGGCCTCAAGGCACTGATGGAAACTAGAGGGTACGGTCGGCCTTCCATCTTCAGAACAAGCTGGGTGTCACCAATGTACTGATAACATTCCAGCCCGAAACTTCGAACCAGCCTAGCAAGTGGCTGCATGTAGATGTTGAGTAACAAAGGGAAGAGTATAGACCCTTGAGGAACCCCACAGATTAGAGGGGCCCTCTCAGAGACCAGACCTCCCCTTTCCACTCACTGTCCCCGGTTGTGTAGAAAGGACAACAACCATTTTAAGGCCGTTTCCCTAACTCCAACAACGGCAAGGCAGTGGGCCAAAAGATTGTAATCGACCGTATGAAATGCTGCTGTGAGGTCCAATAACACAAGCAGCGCTGATCTGTCCTTGTCAAGCTGGCATCGAAGCTGATCCGAAATGGCGAACGGAAGCCGGACTGGAAGGGATCTAGTCCAGCTGTGTCTTCCAAGAACTGCTGCAGCTGCTCCGCTACAGACCTCTCAATCACCTTACCCAGGAACGAAAGGTTCAAAACTGGGCGGTAACTGGAAGGAACCGATCGATTTAAGTTCGGTTTCTTCATTAGCGGGGAGACCACTACCTCTTTTAAACCCTCTGGAAAGACTCCTTGCTCAAGGGAGCCATTTATTATCTTCAACAGAGGGTCACGTAATCCCTCCAGGCAAGCTTTCACTAGCCAGGAGGGACACGGAGGGATGTGGCTGTTCAAATGTGCCTTCCCTGAATAAAGTAAATAACTCCCTGATGTGTTTAATCCCCGCAACGTCCTCAGTAGCACTTTAAATACCTGTTGGGTGGTCTGCCCCATATTGTCCTTGAAACCTTCGTGTTATCTGCAAACTACCTCTATCTGCACCCAGCGTTTCTTTATTTTTAAATTTTTAACATTCACATTTGGTCCACCCGAAATGGTTTTAAATTGTCTGATATTGCTTGTGTTTGAGTTTCATTGAGTGTATTGTTTTTTATAATTGCTTTGTGTTGTTATTATGTGTTGTTGGGCTTTGCCTCATGTAAGCCGCCCCGAGTCCCCTTGGGGAGATGGGAGCGGGGTATAAATAAAGTTAATAAATAATAAATAAATAACTTCTCATTGAGGACTGCAGACTCATGCAGTGTGGGGCTGAATCCAAACAGATCAGTTTCCAGAATCCCATACTATGTGCCATCCTAGCCGGGACTTCAGAAAGTGGAACATCTCCTGGTAGGTCTTAGGGTGAACTGCATAATGATCTCTCAAAGCAGGTCTTCATGAGCAGATAATATGCACTTGAAGGCAGTCTGAAACCATGGTGTCCCAATGACACATAGTGCAAACACATGTTAAACCATGTTCCTAAATCATTAAACTAAGATAAGCAAATTTGTAGGACACTTCAAATTAGGCTGGAAAATGCACATCAGCAAATGCACAGTGTTCCCTCACTTATCATGGGGGTTACGTTCCAGCAACCCCCCGTGATAAATGAAAAAAATGTGAAGTAGGGAAATATGGGACTTGAAGTCCCAAACCCCCGGAGGCGGTGCCAGCGTGGTGGGGTGGCAGGCCTCACAGGCCAGGCAAGAGCAGAGTCTGGTGCAAGCTATGCCGCCTCTGATTGGAGGCAGCACTGGGGGGGGGGGGGTTGGGCCTGCATCAGACCCCACGGAGGGGGAGGCGGTGAAGGGATGAAGAAGAGGACGCTGTCGCCGAGGCACTCCTCTTCCTCACCGCCTCGGAGACCCATTTCTTGCAAGGCTGGGCGTCCTTGAGCACCCAGCCTGGTGAGGAAGGAATGGGGAGCAGCTATATAGTGTTCCCTCACTGCTCCCCGTGAAACAGTGAGTCCGCAATAAGCGAATCACACAGTAGCAAGGGAACACTATGTGTAATCCAATTGTTTTTGTAAAGTGAAAGGGTTTTTTTGGAGGGGGGGATTTATGAATTTCCCATTTTCTTCCCCCTCTTCTAAACATCTACATGAAGTTCAAATGTTGTTACCTGACCTCCAAATAGAAGAATCTGGCCAATAACAATGGCTTCTCTTATGAGGGCCAATTTGAAGGAAGATGCAGGCTCTTCATTCAAGTAGCTGCACATTCCCAAATGAAGAGGAGCCGATTTGCTGTGGCTGAGCTTTACTGATGGAGATGGCAAGTAAGTGCAAGAAGACAAGAAATATGCACAGTGCCAGAGACAGAATGCAAAAATTTCCAAGCCTTTTAACATAATAAAAAAGCAGTGCTTCTCTCCTGAAGGAGAGTCTGACAGAAGCTGCATTTGCTTTCTTTTTCTGAAGACATTTCCCCATTTGGAGACAGGATCTGTCATGAGCTTGAGATCCTGGGAAATTGCATTCCAGTAAGGTGTGGTCCATGTCTTTCCTTGCTCTCTGAAATTTCACAACAGTGGAGTTAGACAGTTACCTTTCCTGCATAAAATATGAGCGCAAGTATGCTAATAAACACTTTGATTTATTTCAAGGAAAGGTCTCTCTCTCTCTCTTTCGGCATTACTTCACGAACGAAGATTCTTAGGAAGGACTCATCCCACGCTTTTTACAAGCACGTTGATGACTAAAAAGGCCAATCTGAGATAGGCAAGTCTGGTTGCAGAAAGCACAGCATAAAGTCTCCTTGGGTGATGTTGTTTCCAAGTTGCGGTTCTTTCTGCATTGTTGTTTCTCTTCGAGACCCATTCGACGTGTCTTCTCGAAAGAGGCCGCAGCATTGTGGATAGTGTGTTTCCATGCCTCCCGAAGTGAGGCCAGGGTGGACCATTGTTGGTGATCAATCTAGCTGAGCCTGAGATGTTGTTTCAGGGAGTCGTTATATCTCTTTTTGGGGGCACCTCTCTTGCGCTGACCGATGGCAAGTTCACCATAGAGTAGTATCTTTGGGAGGCAGTGGTCCTCCATCCTAGAGTCGTGCCCTGTCCAGCACAGCTGTGTTCTCAATAGCATGGCCTCAATGCTGGTGATCTCTGCTTGCTCAAGGACAGCAACATTAGTCACATAGTCGGTTCAGTGTATATTTAGGATTGAGCAAAGACAGCGCTGATGAAAGCGTTCGAGGAGTCGTAGGTGTTGGCAATAGGTGATCCATGTTTCAGACCCATATAGGAGAATAGACAGTACGATAGCTCTGTACACACTGATTTTGGTGTTTTGCCTCAGGTGCTTGTTGCTCCAGACTCTTTTGTGAAGCCTTCCAAATGCCTTTGCTAATCTGTGATCTATTTATCAATCTTGGCGTCTGAAGAGATGATGCTTCCCAGGTAGGTGAACTGCTGAACGAACTTAAGCACAGATTTGCACAAAAAGAGGGACTGGAATACTTGCGTCAGAGATAACGTTAATATGAAAAATAAATCACTATATTCAATGGAAATATTGTACACTGAGTAGTCATGCGATGCTATCAGAGAGGTAAGGAGGAAAAAATATCCTCAGATACAGTGAATACACATAAATATAGCACAATATCTATCAATTGGTATAACGATCTCAGTCACTGGAGTCACTTGTAGAAAGCCTATATCTAGCGATAGTCTCTGTAGTGCGAGTTACCTCTCCAAGGACCTTCAGCAGCAGAGGTTTGTGAATTGCCTGTTGTGTCGGATTATCGAGTCAGAAATATGAAGCAAGGTAGTGAAGTTATAATCCCAAAGAAGATAGCTCCGAATGGAAGGGAAAACAATAGTAGTGCCAACGTAGTAAATCAGACCAGTTCCTTAGGCGTGAATGCTCTTGGAAGAGTCGGATCTTGTGACAAGGTCCAGGCAAAATGCTGCAAATACTGAAATGAATGCCGAGTGGAGAAGGTTGCAGAGAGTTCGAAATCGAACCAGGTAGCAGTGTGGGATAGACAATGATCAAGAGTGGTACTGACCAATCCACGAAGGATGTCAACGGTATTAATTCCCAGACCTGATCCCTTTCGCCTGTCACCAGGCTTTATCAAGATGGAATCTCCACCAAATAAGATAAAGAATCCATAGTATATAGTCTAAAGCAGGGCTGTCCAACTGGCGGCCCGCAGGCTGTATACGGCCCCCCAGCCCCTTCCCCACGGCCCCCTACCCTCCTGCAAGATATCTGCTTTTTAAGATTAAAAAAATAGTTTTGAATATTTTTTTGAATATTATTTTAAATATTTTTTTGCGGCGGGGGGGTGAGGGGCGGGGAGGAGGAGCAGGCTCCCTTCCTCCTCCTCCTACTTCCCTCCCTCCCCCCTCTCCCTCCCTCCTCTCTCTCTTTCCCCCTTTCATTCCTTCCCCCTTCCACCACCTGAAAGAAAGAGGGAAGGAGAGAGTGCACAGAGCGAGAGAGGGCATGGCCAGAGCAAAAAAGGGGCGGGGCCGAGTTCGGAGCGCGCTGGGGGTTGCTCATCCAGTCTCTTTCCGGCTTCCTCCTCGTCTGAGGAGTCGTGCCAAGTTTGGTCCTGATCCATCATTATTTGAGTCCACAGTGCTCTCTGGATGGAGGAGAACTACAACTCCCAAACTCAAGGTTCAGTACTTTCTGTTGCTCTCATGATAGTTTAGGTTTGATTCAACATGGCTGAGGAATGCTTTGATTGTATTTTCCCCTTATGGCAGAAGGAGGTAGGACTGGAGGGCCCTTGGAGGTCTCCTATTCTAGGAACCCATTGTAATTAATATTATTATTATTATCATCATCATCAGAGGCTGAATGGCCATCTGTGAGGAATGCTTTGTGTTTTCCCCTTATAGCAGAAGGAGATTGGACTGGATGGCCCTTGGAGGTCTCCTATTCTAGGAACCCATTGCAATTATTATTATTATCATCATCATCATCATCATCATCAGAGGCTGAATGGTCATCTGTGAGGAATGCTTTGATTGTGTTTTCCCCTTATAGCAGAAGGAGATTGGACTGGATGGCCCTTGGAGGTCTCCTATTCTAGGAACCCATTGTAATTATAATTATTATCATCATCATCATCATCATCAGAGGCTGAATGGTCATCTGTGAGGAATGCTTTGATTGTATTTTCCCCTTATGGCAGAAGGAGATTGGACTGGATGGCCCTGGACGGCCCTTGGAGGTCTCCTACTCCAGGAACCTGTTGTTGTTGTTATTATTATTATTATTATTAGCAGAGGCAGAATGAATATTATGCCTTATCATTCAGGGTTATAGGCCTGTGTGGAAGGGCCTTGGCTTCTTATTTGACTTCCTTTCCACACATCTGAATAAAATCCCATGCTATTTGCTTTAAACCAGATTATATGAGTGTGGACTCCGATAATCCAGTTCAAAGCAGGTATTCTGGGTTATATGGCTGTGTGGAAGGGCCCTGAATCCACACTGCAATATAATCCAGTTCAAAGCAGGGACTGGGACTTGAGACTGGGATTTTGGTGTTCATCTCTATCTCCAAGTCAAAGCCCCGGTGTCCTCCACAGACACCTCCAAGGCGGGGAGAGGGCGAAGCCGGGGAGGGGGCGGAGCCGGGGAGGGGGCAGAGCTGGGGGCGGAGCAGGGGTGGAGCCGGGGAGGGGGCGGAGCCAGGGGCGGAGGCAGACCCTTCGGCCCCCCAGGTCATCAGTAACCGGAATTCCGGCCACAGGTCCGGTAGAAGTTGGACAGCCCTGGTCTAAAGAAATGGTAAGTATACAATCAATAACAATACATTATCATATCCGTATAAATCATAGCAACAAAGAACAAGGGAAGGGAAAATATACATACCGTGAGTCAATATCATGTTAGCATACAGACATAGAGTCATAGATTGACCAAAAGGTGAATGTACATGAAACATTGCTCTTTTTATCCCCAATAAATCAGAGTTAGCGTAACCCACGTGAGATGAAAGGTAAGGAGATGAAAGGTCAGGAACATATCAAGGTAAAAAGTAAGTACCAGAATGAAGGGAAACAGGTGAGTACAGGTAAGTTCAGGTAAGTAATACATTTAAAGACAAAGGATAATTTAAACCTCCTGGGTACTTGGTGGCTAGCATGGAGATCCATTTAGATTCGGCCTGAATTAGGGCATCATGAGTATTACTATATGGATGGGTTTTAATTTGTTCAAGGCCAAGAAACTTGAAGGAATCCGGATGATGTTGTTTGGATTTGAAATGCGAATATAAAATGGAATTACCCGCTGAATTCCTAATCCTAGACTTGTGTTCACACATTCTAGTTCTCAAAGGACGGCTACTCTGCCCAACATAGTCACTACCACAGCCACAGATGAGGGCATACACACAGTTAAATGATGAGCACATGAAAAAGTTCTTACTTTTTAAAGTTCTGTTCTTGTGTTAACTGTATATCTCTCTACCTGTCTGTATTTGATTGCAACAGGCGCAATGCCCACACGGTCTGTTTCCAGGTGCAAGGGTGCTATGTGTGCTGAAGGTCCTTGGAGAGGCAACTCGCACTACAGAGACTATCACTAGATATAGGCTTTCTACAAGTGACTCCATTGACTGAGATCATTATACCAATTTTTAAAGTAAGCCACTGTTCAACATTGCCCCTCCCAGATCAGGCAGGAGGAATCCCCAGAGGATGGCAGCATCCCACCCTGGCCCTTCAAGTTATGGCTGCCCAGGCCAGCGTTTCATTCCACCGTCCAAGCCCTCAAAGACCAGGAGGGTCAAATAATCTCGAGCACTGACCATTTGCCTGTCCTGTGGATGCCAGCGGTCCTCCCTGACCCCTCCTCCAACACCTCGAGGGGAGACAAATCCCAGAGGAATGTCCATTTGCTTGCCCTGTGGATGTCAGTGGTCCTCCCCGACCACCTCCTCCAACACCCTGAGGGGAGACAAACCCCCAAGGAATGTCAGTTTTGCCTACCCTGTGGATGCCAGCAGTCCTCCCCGACCACTTTGTCCAACACCTCGAGGGGGAAAGAATCCCCTGAGGAATGATCGTTTGCCGGCCCTGTAGATGGATGTCAGTGGTCCTCTCTCTCTCTACCCCCTCTAGCAACTGGTGGACACACGAAATCCCCAGAGGAATGACCATTTGCCTGCACAGCGAATGCCAGTGTTCCACCACAACCACCCCCTTTAGCAACTGGATAAGCCGATGTAGTCACTTAAATCAACCGCTGCTTGTGAACCGTCCAAGATAAAAACAAAATTCATCCGACCACCAATTACCAGAGAGACCACTCAGTAACAGTATGCCAAGTAGAAGCTGCTGTTTAAAGGAACAACAAAAAGCAATTACTCAAAGAAAAAGAACAGCCGTACTACACAGGGCAGACAAAGGGGCACTCAACCCTGAGGGGGGGATTTCTAACGTAAAGGAATGGAACATTAGGGAAGGGATAGGTTTGGGGAAACCACTTTGCCGTTTAGCCTGTCAATCTGATATAGTCACTTCTTAAGACTCTACGCGGAAGCATGTGCCCTAGTCTGGGTCAAGGAATGGGCCAAATTAGAGAAGAAAAAACTGCTGATATTGGAAGGTATCGAACTGAGGTCAGGATGGCACAAGTATATTTGGTACGAGGGGGCAAAAAAGGAGAAAATTTTTGGAAACCATTTCGTTAGGTCGAGCCTTTTTCAAGTATGGAAAAAATATAAACCCAAATTCTACAACAAAACCCCTATTTGGATATCCCCCCTGGAGGCTGCACAGCTACGAATGTTGGGATGGCAGGAATGGCCCAGATATAAGGAATTAATAAGGGAGACTTCCGGTAGGGGCATCATGGCGGACGCCACGGTTTGGTGAGGCTCCTCACCGTAACCACCTCTTTCCATCCTTGGAGGGGCAGTTGCCCCCCTTCGGCGACGGATTGAGGTCGTCGAAGTGCCTACCTTTGAGCCGGCTGTCTGCGGTCGGGTCCCGGAGGGGGTCTGGCAGTCAGACAGAAAGAGGTTCGGGTCGCACAGGAGGAAAAGAGGGAGCCAGGAGCGGAGCTCCGGGCCAGAACGCCGGCCCCTATTTTAAAGCAAAGAAATTTCGGGAAGAAAGTACCAGGAAAACCGTTTTGCAGAGAGGCTCACAAGGCCGTTAAGGCAAATACAAGGACTCTGGGCGGTGAGAAATACAAAGAGGTCCGCAGTGATTATTCTACCAGAAGCGGAGCCTGTTCTCCTACAAGGCTCGTCAGCAGAGGCGGAGAGCAGACGGAGAAGGAGAGGTAAGGGCGCCCCGGAGAAGAACGGAGGAAAGGCCCATCCCAGGCAAAACTAGGCAAAACTAAGGGAAAAAGACTCGCCTTGTACTACCGTCGCATCCTACTGCTGCCAGCTGCGCGTGGTCATGTTGGTCAATTGGTGGCGGTCGCGTTGGGGGAAAGAGTGAGCCAGAAGGAAAGAAGTGGCGGCCCCTTTAAGAGAATCAAGGGAAAAGACCAAAGCAAGCCGAGTGGACCCAGAAGACCACGGGAGGACGTTAGAACGCCTACGTCAGCTCGTCAGTACGTCAGCACGGCCGCGCAAGTATACCAACACGTCAACACGTCAACGCGCAGCGACTCCAGCGTAGTAGCCTTACGTAAGCCAGTCAGAAGACCCGGAGGCTGCGTAACTGGCCTAAGCAAGTTAGCGATTTTAAGATAAGCAGGTGACGTAACCTACGCAATCAACACAAAATACAAAAATAAAAATATAAAAAACCTGCAAACCAGTGCAAGCCTTAAGGGACCGACTGAAGGTAAAGAAATCAAAGCTTCACAGAGCTTTCACAAAGAGGAGGCCTTTCCCAGACATCTTTTTCCTGAACCTCATTTATTTGTTTTGTTCTGAATCTCATTATTTGTGGTGAAACTGCACATTCTACAGGAAGAAGATTATTAGCAGGGGAAGCCACCCTGAACCTGATAAAGACAGAGAGCTAACCCCAAATAGCTCGAAACGACCTCTCCCTCAATTCTATCCTAGTAAACCTGTCTAGACCTTTCTTCCTACATACATCTTTCCTGTTATACCTGTCCCTAATTGCGAAAGCTAAAGAATGAATACTCCAAAAACGAAAATGGAAAATTTAGAGAAAAAACAGCTAGGAAGAAAGGGCTCATTAACTGAGGAATTTTCATCAAAAGATTTAATGAGAGAAATATTAAAAATCCAAACTGATGTGAAACAGATCCAAGAAAAACAGGATTCACAATATAATATTATTAGGGGAGAGATGGAAGATTAAAAAAAAATCTAAAGGAGGAAATGAAAATAGTGATTAAAGAGGAATTAAGAAATATGCAAAAGGATATTGATCTGCTACAACAAGGGAAAAAAGACTGTATAAAGGAAAACAAAGCAATCCAGTCACAACAAAAAGAGATGGAAAAAACAATGGCAACAATGGAGAAGACAATATCTACCCTAAAATTGCAACAGGAGACACTAGAGGCTAAGGAGAAGGAATTTCAACTTAGGTTCAGGAATGTGCGAGAACAGGAACAGGAAAATGTTAAAGAGACTATAACTATGATAATTGCGGAGGTGCTACAGACCACGTCAGAGGAAATAGAAGGAGATATTGACAGGGTGTTCCGGGTACAATCAAATTATGCTAAAAGACATGGTACACCACGGGACATGATAGTCTGCTTCGGCAGAAAATCTGTAAGAGACGAGATAATAAGAGCGAATGCTAAAACCCCAACTTTTCATAAAGGTGACAAAGTTGCAATACTCAAAGAATTCCCGGTGGCAGTCTTGGAGAGAAGGAGAAAATATTTCTACATAACAGATATATTAAGAGAGAGAAATATAAGGTTCAAATGGGAAAGAGAAGGACTGATGACAACATGGGAAGGGGAAAAGCACTGGTTAACATCAGAGCACAAAGCAAGAATATTTTATGAGAGATTCCTAACAAAAGAAGGAGAGGCAAAGGAGGCAAAGGAGAAAGAGTCCAGGGAAACGGAAAAAAAAGACTATTCATCGGAGAGACAAAGGAAAAGGTTAAGGGAAAAATCCCCGCTAGAAGATGCAGACCCGATGGAAATGGGACAGGAGGGTGCAGGGGGAGGAAACAAGGAAGAAGATGGCGCAGCGGTTTAAATTTTACTCACAAAATGTGAATGGCTTAAACAGCCCCAATAAACGAAATAAAGTATGGAATCATTTTAAAAAAGGAAGATTTGATGTAATTTCTTTACAAGAAACTCATATTTGTCAAAAACATGTTAAATACCTCGATCAGAAACAATTCGGAAAGGTATATTATTCATCAAGTGAAGAAAAGAAGAGAGGGGTGGTAACCTTTGTGAATGATAAAATACAGTCAAATCAAGTATTTAAGGATCAAGAAGGCAGACAACTGGGAATTATTTTGGAGAATGGGGGGGGGGAGAATACTTCTATGCAATATCTATGCGCCAAATGGGGCAAAAGAGAAATTTATAGAATCCCTCAATAGAAGAATTAGGGAACAGGAGTTTGATTATCTCCTAATAATGGGAGACTTCAACGGAGTGTGGGACGGGTATTTGGATAAATCAGGAGAGAAAACAGAGGAGAGAAAGAGTAGGAAAGGTAAAACAAACAAGGGGGAAATGCCAAAAAGTTTCAAGAGATTTTTGGAGGAACTTAATTTGATAGATCTCTGGAGGCATTACCACAAAACCGAAAGGGACTATACTTTTTTTTCGAACCCTCACCAGTCATGGTCGCGTATCGACATGGCGTGGGGGTCAAAAGATTTGGTAATGAAGGTAAAAAAAACAAAAATCCTGACCAGAATAACATCTGACCATGCGCCGATAGAGCTAACAATTGAAAACACCAGAAATAAGGAGGGAAGCTTTAGGTGGAAATTAAACGATCAATTGTTAAAAACTCCTATCGAAGTAGAGAAGAGCAGAGAGATTTTGCAGGAATTTTTTAAATTCAATAAAGAAGAAGACTCCCCACTGGAAATAATTTGGGACACCGCCAAAGCTTTTATGCGAGGATATTACATCCAACAAGCAGCGAGGCGGAATAGAGAAAAAAGAAATAATTACCAAAAATTAGAGAGGGAAATCTCATCATGGGAAAAAAAGTTAAAAAATAACCCAAGGGACACAAAAATCAAAACACAACTGGACCTACTTAAAAAACAAATGGAAACCCTCCAACTTGAAGAGATAACAAAAAAACTTAATTTAATGAAACAGAAGCATTTCGAAAATGCAAATAAAGTGGGTAAATGGTTGGCCTGGAAGATTAAAAGTAGGAGACAAAAGCAATACATAAACAAAATTAGTGAAAACGGGAAAGAATATATCCAGCAAAAAGAAATAGAAGAGCAATTTGTGAAATTTTACAAAACACTTTATTCAGAGGATAATATTCCAGGAGAGAAGATTACAAAGTACCTTGGGGGCAAAAAAATAAGGAAGATATCAGATTACCAGCGAGAAATCTTGAACAAACAAATAAATGAAACAGAGATCAGGTCAATAATCAAAACCTTGGCGCCAAATAAGAGTCCGGGCCCGGACGGCTTTTCATCACACTTCTATAAGGTACATATAGAGGTACTGATACCATCAATGTTGAAGGTCATGAATAAAGTTCTGAGCGAACAAAAACTCCCACCCACTTGGACTCAATCCAATATTACTCTGATACTCAAAGATGCTTCCGACACGATGACACCCAAAAGCTTCCGTCCAATTGCACTTTTAAATGTGGACTACAAGATATTTGCAGGAATACTGGCAGCAAGATTAAAAGTGGTCCTGAATGAAAGAGTACACAAAGACCAAACCGGCTTTCTCCCAGGTCGACAAATTAAAGACAATACTAGGTTGATCTTGAATATAATGGAATATTACAACAAGCACATTCAAAGAGAAGTCGGCATCCTTTTTTGGATGCCGAAAAAGCTTTTGATAAAGTTAATTGGAAGTTTATATTTGAATTGATAAGAGAGATGGATATGGGATTTTATTTTGAGAATGCCATCAGGTCAATCTATGATAACCAAACGGCTAAAATTATTATAAACGGTCACCTGACAGAAGAAATTAAATTAAGGAAAGGCACAAGACAAGGTTGCCCGCTGTCACCCTTGATTTTTGTAATGACATTAGAAGTTCTCTTAGAAAGCATAAGGCAAAATAAAGAAATTAAAGGGTTGAGAATTCCCAATAACACATATAAGGTGTCGGCGTACGCAGACGATATGGTCTGCGTAATAGAAGACCCCTTGCAACAATGGGAGGAGTGGTGGAACGAACTAACGAAGTATGGGGAAGTTGCCGGGCTAAAAGTGAATAAAGAGAAAACTAAATTTATTGTAAAGAATATGACGGACAAGAAAAAAGAGACTCTGCAAAGAGTTACAGGAATTAAGATAGAAAAAATGGTCCGGTACTTGGGAATCTTTCTGACAGGAAGTAATGCCCAACTACTCCAAAATAACTATGAAAGAAAATGGAGGGAAATAAGACCTAAGTTGGAAAAGTGGAGCAAGCTGCAACTCTCAATGATGGGCAGGATAGCCCTGATTAAAATGTCTGTGTTACCAGAAATTTTATTTTTGTTTCAAACAATACCAATTTTAAGGTCAAAAGTTATGTTGGACGAATGGAGAAAGGACATAATAAAATTTGTTTGGCTGAATAAGAAGCCGAGGATAAGTTACCAACAATTGAAAGACAATACCACAAGAGGAGGAATGGCATTGCCGGATCTGCAAATATACTATGAGTCAGCGGTACTGATGTGGGTGAGAGAATGGGTAACACTGTCAAAAAAGAAACTGTTGGCCCTGGAAGGAGAAGACCTTTTTCGGGGATGGCACAGCTGTCTTTGGAGGGATAAGACCAAAATAGAAAAAGGTTTTAGAAACCATTTCATAAGGGCGGCTCTTATTACTGTATGGGACAAACATAAAGAAAGGTTATGTAACAAAACTCCCCTGTGGTTCTTCCCGAACGAGGCAGACCACAAGAGGGAAATCCCAAGGGAAAGATGGTTAACGTATAAAAATATAGTAAGGATTAAAGGGTGGGAAGTGGACTTGCTCTCCTTGGAAGAGATCCAGAGAGTGGAACCTAGTTTAACATGGTTCCACTACTGGCAAATTAAAGAGAATTACAAACAAGATCGGAAGAAGGGGTTTGAAACAACACAGTCCAGCTGGTCAAAAATTGTTAAAAGTGACATCAAAATAATAAAGCAAGTCTACCAGCTATTACTGGGATACGGAGGAGAATCTGATCAAGGAAGTAATGATAAAGTGGGCCAGACTAGTGGGACACTCCATAGACTTGGGCAAATGGGAAGAAGTATGGGGCAAAAAATTAAAATATACTTATGCCGTGGAGATAAAAGAAAACTGGTATAAAGTATTTTACATGTGGTATCTAACACCAGAAAAGCTCGCAAAGTTCAGTAAAGGCAAATTGAATGCAAAGTGCTGGAAGTGTGGAGTCAGTGTAGGTACCTACTTCCATGTGTGGTGGGAGTGCAAGGTGGTAAAGAAATATTGGTGGGAGATATTTAAAAGGACAAAAGACATTTTGGGAAAAAAATTGATTTTAAACCAGAGTATTTTTTACTGGGGATATTTGATTTTGAGTTAGATAAAAATGACGATAAAATCTTCTTTTACTTGGCCGCTGCAGCAAGGATAAGCCTGGCCAGATTCTGGAAACTCAAAGAAGTGCCAACTTACCAGGATTGGTTAACAAAAGTATATGACATAATGAATATGGATCTGCTGACGCAGAAAGTAGCGCAAAACAGGGCTCTAGAAAACAGAACAGATTGGAACAAATATATTGAATATCTAAAATCGAAGAAATATAAAATAATATGATTTAAATCTGCATATATTTGAAGTTACGGTAGTAAAGGACAAATAATTTCTTTTTTTTTAACACAGGAAGGGGAAACAAGGTTGATCCCCCTGTGTAAGGTCGCAAAGAAGTACGGGGCCTTTGCAAAACGGTCTAGGAAGACATTAGGGGAAATGTTGGTGTGCAGGGGGTGGTGTCGGTTGCGGGGGGAGGGAAGGGAGGGGGATCATGTTTTTATGTTAAGTGTATGTTAAGGTCCATGTGGGTATGTACGATGTGCTTGTTTGTTTCTCTGTTGATTGAATGAATAAAAATATTTACCAAAAAAAAGGAATTAATAAGGAAAGAGAACAGAGATAAAACTAAAAAACCAACAAGAAGTATTCGAAAGAAACAACAAAATATCTTGGCTTCATTATAGACAACTAAAAGAATATTTTGTAAAGGATGAAAAGAGAGGATTTCAGGAGACGAATAATTTTTGGGATATAATATTAAAATCCGAACAAAAAACAATATCGAAGATATACAAGAAACTATTAGAATGGGATCAAGACAAAAAAGAGGGGAAAAACTATATGAAAAGATGGAACGAAAATATAGGCATGACAATAGAAAGAGGAAGATGGGAAGAAATATGGGGGAAAACCCTGAAGTATACGTACGCCATAGAGCTAAAAGAAATTTGGATTAAAACGGCCTATAGATGGTATATGACCCCGAAGAAATTAGGCAGAAGCTATAAAACCATGAACACCAATTGCTGGAAATGCAGCAAGACAGAAGGGTCATATTTCCATCTGTGGTGGACCTGTGAAAAAGCAAAGGTGTATTGGAAAAGAATCCATGAATTATTCCAGAAAATGTTAAAGACAAAATTCCCCATGCGCCAGAGACCTACTTATTAGGTATGAATGAAAAGAAGATGGGAAACAACTTGGATAAATTGCTTTTTCTCCTGAGTACAGCGGCCAGAATATGCTACGCAAGGGGCTGGAAGGATCCGGACATTCCAGACGAAGAGAGACTGCTGATGAAAATCCTAGACATAAGAAACATGGACAGACTGACATATTGGATGGTGAGGAATAAGGGAACCCCTATGAGGGAAACGGACTGGACTTTAGTGATGGAATACATGAAGAACAAAAAATAAATGTAGAAGTATCTTAATACCAACAATAAAGTAGAGAAGGACCTGAAGACCAAGGTAAAGGAACTAAGGAAAAGGAAGAACTCCACCAAAAAGGACTTTGGAAGTCAACTTTTTTTCTTTTAATCTTCATACTGTTTTCTTTTCTGCCCCCTTCCCTACCCTATCTTTCTTCTCCCCTCACTTAACCCAACCACCCTTACCGCAGTCTGTTCCATTCCCATTTCTGTTCTCATCTTTCCAAACTTCACACTGCTTTTATGTATATAATCGAAAAATCACTCTTTAATAAAGATATTTTTAAAAAATCTGATATAGTCACTTAAATCAACCGCTGCTTGTGAACCCTCCAAGATAAAAACAAAGTTTGTGCAACCACCTGTTACCAGGGAGATCACTCAGTTTCAATCTGGCCAGTTGAAGCGGCTAAACAAAGATACATAACAAAAAAAGAGAGATTAAATTGAATGGAATTATACGCAAGGGACCCAGAGAAAGACAAGTCTGCAGACCCCAAACAGGAGGATTTGAGGAGGAGGAAGACATGCAACCACTCAAAGGAGGAGAGGGTGAATGGTTCCAAAGCCTGTAGGGCTGAAAAAAGGCACTCCATTCCCGTTGAATACAAGCAGGCACCCCTCGAAGACAACACTCAAAGATGTCTCCTCTTGGAAGAGCCGCAAGACAGAAGAAAACGCACACGATCTGGATGCATATGCTAATACAGTTACAGGGAAGTTGGGTCAAACAAGAACTGCACCCATCCCATTCCAGATAGGGTCTTGAGTGAAAGATGGGAAAGCCAGGAAGAACACAGACAAGCAGGCAGCCACTCCTGCAGTTTAAATTGTGGATGTCACTATGTTTTAGTCTTGTCTGACTGAAATCAGCCTCAAACTACAAATAGCAAGCCTCCATAGAGCAGACAAACTGACACTCCTCCTGGAGGCAAGATCAGCCCTTAAAGTGAATGAAACCCACTACCACAAGGAGCAAACACCAACCTAATATAAAGGAATCCATTTGAGGAATCCCCGGAAGAAGGAGAGCTTGAATTTCCACCGGATGCCAACGTTCCACCACACCCTTCCAGTAACCTACCCAAGTCATGGACCAAGTTCTTCCTTGTGTAAAGGAGCCAATTACTGCCGCAGCAGAATGGAGGGAAGGAACCTTTGGACACCAGATGTCTTGGGAGGTCAAAGAGGCTCCCCTCCATGAGAACACAGGATCATAGAGGTTACAGCAGAAATATAATGGAGTTATGGTGAATGTAAAAAAGGGCAAAGCGCGAGTTTCATCACTACTGTATGAGACTGACCTAAAATATCTGGACAACTGTGGTTCAGTTTGGGACTACGGGGTGATGTTATACCATCCCACACAGGGTGGCCGGACAGGCACTCCCCACATAAAAAAGGAAAAGGAAGGGAGCCACCTATACCCACCTGGGCTGATCTGTCAGAAACTGTGCTGTTGTAAACTGTCCATTCCAGTGCAGACTTCCTGAAGAAATGAATGGACGAGCACGTAACGTGGGCTCATAATGTTTGGTACACAGGGCAGGTAGACAGGCATTCCCCCGGGATGAATAAAAAGGAAGCCACAGACACCTGCAGAATGCTGATTTCTATCAGTTACTTTCCTGTGGTGAAGTTGCCCGAAAAGGACAAAAAATGTTGGAGGAAGAACGAGCGGATAAAGGATTTAAACAGAGGGAACACAAAGCACCCCTTCCATTTAAGAATCAAAGATATATGAAGTCATGAACAGCCAGGGAGTCCTGGGATATGAAATTTATTTATTTTATTTATTTATACTTCAAACTTGTATACCGCCACTCCCCAAAGGCTCGGAGCGGTTTACAACAGTTGAGGTACAAAATGGGGACAGGGGATGGGGAGAGGGGAAGGGGAAAGAGTCCAACGACGATGGCCAGCTAAGGTGGCATCCTGCCATCGAAGGGTGGCAGGCGGGGAGACCTCAGTAGGATCGCCGGTACCCAGGTACGAACAGAGGATGGCACCCGCAGACTCCCAAGCGGGCGTCTGTGTTGGATGGTCCGACACATCCATGAAGTGTCCACATCGGCCGCACAGGCCCTCACAGTGGCCGGATTTACCGGTCAAAGTTCTAGCTGTCTATGACGAGAGCTCCAAAAGGTCCTGGATCGAAAGGACTTCTGAGGCCCTACCACCTTCGGTGAGGGTCGTCTCGTCTCCAGCGGAATGGTGGGAGACCCAGCTCTGGGGGCTCGACCTTCTCGGGAGGGAGCCACTCCAGCTGCGGGCTCTGTCCTGCTCTTTCGCCTCCGGTGCCGCCGCCTCCTCTTCTGAGGGTCTTGTTGCTTCCGAGGCGGGTCCACGTTAGGAGCCAAGTCCTCCAAGGGTGGGACTTCCGGTGGGTGGCAGCTTCCGGGTCCCACTCCTCTTCCAGGTCCAGGCGCAAGGTCCTCACTAGGGGCAAGGTCCTCCGAGGGCGGGGCTTCCGGTAGGCAGCTGCTTCCAGGTCCTGCTCCTTCTTCATGCCCAAGCACATGGTGTAGGAGGGCGTCCTCAAAGCCAGCCGCCATGCTGGGCCGCTTCATCTCTAGTTGGCTCCCCCAGCTTCTCACGGCGTGGCGCTGACGGGCGTGGGGGTTCCAAGGAAGAGCCAGGACGGCCGAAATATCCAGATCAACTGCCGATGGGTCCGCCAAGGACAGTGGACCCTCCAGACTCGTCTGCAGGTCTCTGGCTGTCTACTCGGCTGAAGGTAGGCAGCGGGTTTCTAGTCGATGGGTTAGTTGGTCAGGGCGCTGTGCCTGGTCCGTTGTCACCAGCATCCCCCCAGATGACTCCACCGTCCTCGGAGGGTTCTCGTCGATGGTGGCTGGTCTGCCTTCGTGGCTGAGGGCTAGTCTCTCTTGGTCTAGTCTCGAGCTCTCGGTGGGAAAATTCCACGAGTTGTCCCAGGTGAAGTCTGGGTCCAGAGGGGGTTCTTGTTGAAGTCCTTGTTGGGGACTGGTCCGATTTCTGGAGTTACAGTCCGGGGGTGGGACCTGAGGGAAATGGGGGCACGGCATGCCCACCCTCTCTAGTAGGTCCCCAAATCTCCTCCTGAACTCCTCAATATGAGCCGCTAGCTTGTTGTATTCCTCGATTAGTTCCGCAAGCATGTTGGAATCAGGCTGATCGGGCTGATCAGAGGGTAGGCCCCGTGGTACCGGCGAGCTGCTTCTCGGGATCGTGGGTGCCTTAAGGAATTGATGGTCCCGGTCTGCTGCAGGCACCGCTTCCCCGGGGGGGATCTTAGTTTACCCCTCCTACCGAAGGCTCTTAAGAAGCGTGCGGAGGCAGGTGTTATTGGCCGAACGAACCATCGAGTCTGCTGCTCCCGCTGCCCAACATGGCCCTCACCTGGTGCAGGCCTCAGAGAGGGCGACCCGCCTGCTGATCCATGCAGCTTCAGGGACCTCTGGCGCAGGATTGCTGCTTTCCCCAGCCAAATCAGGCTGTTGGGGGTCTGTGGGTCACCAAAAATCATCTCCTGGGATGAGTGATCCAGCATGGTCACCCTCCGAAGGGATTCATGGGACCGGCAAGTAGAATTCAGGGCAGAAGCCAAGAAAGCTGGCAGACAAGGCTGGAGCTCACCCGAAGGGACCTATACAGCCGCCGCCATCTTGCTGACCAACTCCGAACAGCCAAACACTGAATAAAATTTTCATTCAGGTACTGGTATGATGAGGGAAAATGGTGTAATTTCTTTTAATTTAATGACACAAGAAACTTGACTGGTAAATATTACTCATGAAGGAAAGAAGTCAAGGTACATTACTCAGCATAATATCCTTTGGTGTGTGTCGTCGTAAATCTTTGGTGAGGCAGGAAAGTGGGAAAAGAAGCAACATTGTGCAGCTTGCAATGTATATCCAAAGCCACTTTAGACAAAATGAAATAAGCTTTTTCAATTTAATGGAGAAAGGGTAGACAGGATGATGTAGACTAGATAGTGCTTTGGTTTAACTATTTCTTTGCATTGCATGCATAGGCCTTTAATTTGAATTTAAGCAACAACTGGTGGACTGGACTGCCGAGGTTGGTCGTTTCAGAATTGCTAAGAGTTTTGTTGGTCGTTTCATAATTGCTAGGTGGAAAGGGACGCCGAGACAAAGCGCACAGGCAACAAAAGTGACCCGCAGATGGAGAACAACTGTCTAACAGCTGAGGTCACTGGACAGCTGAACAGGCACTCTTCTTTGAAAGCTTTTATCCTCTATTTTAAATGAACCCCCTACCCACCACACGGAAGCAGAACCAGCCTCATTGTAAGGAATGATGATGTGGAATCCCCTGAGGACAGACAGCTTGCCCACACCCTGGATGCCTGCATTACAACCCAACCCGATCATGATAGAAGGGAAGGAGGAAGTGGAGGAGGAAGGCCAAACCCTAAAAGGAGGGGAGTTCTGCTACATGACTGGATGTGTGTGGAGAGAGAAAGCAGAAGGTAGTCAACCCTGAAAGACTTGAAGAGAATGCGTTCTTGAGAAACGTTCACCCGCACAAAGTTAGTTAACAGCCACCTCTGAAAGGGAATGAGATAAAAGGAGGAAGACACCATAGCGACCAAAAGGAAGGAGGCCTAGGAGAACAGGGAGTCCTGGGAGGCAGAAAGCTCCCATTCACATGGCAGCCAAGAAACCTACCCTTCCAAGAGATAGAGATTGTTTCCAAGGGGGGAAAACCGAAGAGGGGAATGCACAAGAAGGCCACACGACGTTGAAGGAGAGAAACGATATCGATCCATCAACTCTGCTGTCAGGAGGCCCTTCCTCCCCACAAAAAAGTGATTTCCCCTTCATCACCCACACATCTGTCTTTAATTGTCCTATCATCCTGTTCTTTCCCAAAGCATCCAAAATGGAAGAGGCTCAGTGCGTACAACGACTTTTCATTCAGGAAAAAGTGCAGACAAACAGGCACCCCTCAGAGGGAAGAAAGATTTATCAGAAACTTGGGAGGGAACAGGAGCCAGAAGAACATAAAAATCTTGGGAAGGAAAGCAAACTCTGAAGGAGAAGTTGGTGTTTGGGAAGCATCTTCACTGTTTTCGTTTGCCCACACCATGAACACATAATCATTCTCCTCACAACCATCTGTTGATTGATCAGAGCAACTTCTGACAGATCTGCGACATTGAGAGTTTGGGGGCATGGGCAGAAGTTTGAGCTCTCTCAGTGCTTGCAGAAGCAGAGGCCTCTGCAGCCCTAGTGGTGGCACGCTCCTGCAGAGTGATGTGCGGACCCCGTCCTCTCTTGTATGTTTGGGAACCACACAGCAAAGAGACAGGTGCCTTACGTCCCAAGCTGCTAGCAATGGAACGTTTCATATCAGAAGCCTCAGTTTTTCACACTAAACCGAAAACATACGACAGTAAAGCAGTGTTTCCCAACCTTTTTTGAGCCGCGGCACACTTTTTACAGTTGCAAAATCCTGGGGCACACCACCAACCAAAATGACACAAAATGACACTCTAACACAGTAATACATATAGTTAATATGTATTAAAATGTATTTATACACTCAGTGTGAAACCTGGGCCTGTTTCGATGAACACAACATAGATATCCTGGCAGGAATGGCAGAAAGACACAAACTTCCCACACAGAACTCCCATAACCAAGAGAAAGTGCTATAAGAGTTTGGTGGGCATTGACCTTGAGTTTTGGAGCTGTAGTTCACCTATATCCAGAGAGCACTGTGGACTCAAACAATGTTGGACCAGGACCAAACTTGGCATGAATACTCAATATGCCCAAATATGAACGCAGATGGAGTTTGGGGAAAATAGACCTTGACATTTGGGAGTTGTAGTTGCTGGGATTTATAGTCCCTGTACAATCAAAGAGCATTCTGAACCCCACCAATGATAGAACTGGGCCAAACTTCCCACACAGAACCCCAAGGAGGCAAGAGGAGGTCTCTACTTGGGGAAAGGGAGGCAGGCTTTCCCAATGCATGGAGAGGGAGAAACCAAGTAGACCAGGGCTGTCCAACTTCTACCGGACCTGTGGCCGGAATTCCGGTTACTGATGACCTGGGGGGCCGAAGGGTCTGCCTCCGCCCCGGGCTCCGCCCCCTCCCTGGCTCCACCCCTGCCCCACCCCAGCTCCGCCCCCTCGCCAGCTCCGCCCCATCCCCGGCTCCGCCCCCTCCCCGCCTTGGAGGTGTCTGTGGATGACACCGGGGCTTTGACTTGGAGGTAGAGATGAACACCAAAATCCCAGTCTCAAGTCCCAGTCCCTGCTTTGAACTGGATTATATTGCAGTGTGGACTCAGGGCCCTTCCACACAGCCATATAACCCAGAATACCTGCTTTGAACTGGATTATATTGCAGTGTGGACTCAGGGCCCTTCAACACAGCCATATAACCCACAAAACCTGCTTTGAACTGGATTATATTGCAGTGTGGACTCAGGGCCCTTCAACACAGCCATATAACCCACAAAACCTGCTTTGAACTGGATTATATTGCAGTGTGGACTCAGGGCCCTTCCACACAGCAATATAACCCAGAATACCTGCTTTGAACTGGATTATATTGCAGTGTGGACTCAGGGCCCTTCCACACAGCCATATAACCCAGAATACCTGCTTTGAACTGGATTATATTGCAGTGTGGACTCAGGGCCCTTCCACACAGCCATATAACCCAGAATACCTGCTTTGAACTGGATTATATTGCAGTGTGGACTCAGGGCCCTTCGACACAGCCATATAACCCACAAAACCTGCTTTGAACTGGATTATATTGCAGTGTGGACTCAGGGCCCTTCAACACAGCCATATAACCCACAAAACCTGCTTTGAACTGGATTATATTGCAGTGTGGACTCAGGGCCCTTCCACACAGCAATATAACCCACAATACCTGCTTTGAACTGGATTATATTGCAGTGTGGACTCAGGGCCCTTCCACACAGCCATATAACCCAGAATACCTGCTTTGAACTGGATTATATTGCAGTGTGGACTCAGGGCCCTTCCACACAGCCATATAACCCAGAATACCTGCTTTGAACTGGATTATATTGCAGTGTGGACTCAGGGCCCTTCCACACAGCCATATAACCCACAAAACCTGCTTTGAACTGGATTATATTGCAGTGTGGACTCAGAGCCCTTCCACACAGCCATATAACCCAGAATACCTGCTTTGAACTGGATTATAATGCAGTGTGGACTCAGGGCCCTTCCACACAGCCATATAACCCAGAATACCTGCTTTGAACTGGATTATATTGCAGTGTGGACTCAGGGCCCTTCCACACAGCCATATAACCCAGAATACCTGCTTTGAACTGGATTATATTGCAGTGTGGACTCAGGGCCCTTCGACACAGCCATATAACCCACAAAACCTGCTTTGAACTGGATTATATTGCAGTGTGGACTCAGGGCCCTTCCACACAGCCATATAACCCAGAATACCTGCTTTGAACTGGATTATATTGCAGTGTGGACTCAGGGCCATTCCACACAGCCATATAACCCAGAATACCTGCTTTGAACTGGATTATATTGCAGTGTGGACTCAGGGCCCTTCACACAGCCATATAAGCAGAATATCCAGGCAGGAAACCCCACAATACCTGCTTTGAACTGGGTTATATGGCTGTGTGGAAGGGCCCTGAACTGGATTATCGGAGTCCACACTCATATAATCTGGTTTAAAGCAAATAACATGGGATTTTATTCAGATGTGTGGAAAGGAAGTCAAATAAGAAGCCAGGGCCCTTCCACACAGGTCTATAACCCTGAATGATAAGGCATAATATTCATTCTGCCTCTGCTAATAATAATAATAATAACAACAACAACAGGTTCCTGGAGTAGGAGACCTCCAAGGGCCATCCAGTCCTACCTCCTTCTGCCATAAGGGGAAAACACAATCAAAGCATTCCTCACAGATGGCCATTCAGCCTCTGATGATGATGATAATAAAAATAATAATTACAATGGGTCCCTAGAACAGGAGAACTCCAAGGGCCATCCAGTCCTACCTCCTTCTGCCATAAGGGGAAAACACAAAGCATTCCTCAGCCATGTTGAATCAAACTTGGCAGACTGAACTCTCATGAGAGCAACAGAAAGTACTGAACCTTGAGTTTGGGAGTTGTAGTTCTCCTCCACCCAGAGAGCACTGTGGACTCAGAAGAGGAGGAAGCCGGAAAGGGAATGGATGAGCACCCCCCCCGCGCTCCGAACTCGGCCCCGCCCCTTTTTCGCTCTGGCCAGGCCCCCTCTCGCTCGGTGCACTCTCTCTCCTTCCCTCTTTCTTTCAGGAGGTGCAAGGGGGAAGGAATGAAAGGGGGAAAGAGAGAGAAGGAGGGAGGGAGGGAGAGAGAGGGGGGAGGGAAACAAGAAGACAGGAAAGAGTGCCGAGGCAACAGGGAGGGGGAGCACACTTCATTTGCCGCCTCCCCTTCTTCCCCTTCCCTTCACCTCCGCCTGCCTGCCTGCCTGCCTGCTTCTTCAGGTTTGTGGCCACCGCGAAAGGGAAGGCCGCAGCCGGCCATCCCCAGCCTCATGGAGAGAGGGAAGTAGGAGGAGGAGGAAGGGACCCTGCTCCTCCTCCCCGCCCCGCCCCTCACCCCCCCAAGAAAAAATTAAAAAATATTCAAAAAAATATTCAAAAAATAATATTTTTTTAAAAAAATCTTTAAAAAAGCAGATATCTTGCAGGAGGGTAGGGGGCCGTGGGGAAGGGGCTGGGGGCCGTATACAGCCAGTTGGACAGCCCTGGAGTAGACAACGGGTGGGTGGGGTGGGATGTTTGTAATTTTGTGTCTTTATCAAGGTAGGTTTCTTAGGGTTTTTAGGGTTCAAATTTCCCACGGCACACCTGATGATTGCTCACGGCACACTAGTGTGCCCCGGCACACTGGTTGAGAAACACTGCAGTAAAGGATAAGATTGGATTAATTGATTTCTAGTTTCTTAAAGTACCACGTGTAAGCCTAAGGAAAGGAAAGGGGCCTTCCAAAGCTTCATTGTCTTGATTCTCAAGAAAAGGATTGGATTATTAGATTTCTAGTTTCCCAAAAGTACCACGTGTAAACCCAAGGAGAGGAAAGGGGCCTTCCAAAGTTTTATTGTGTTGGTTAGATTGGATTAGTTGATTTCTAGTTTCCCAAAATTACCACGTATAAACCCAAGGAGAGGAAAGAGTCCTTCCAAAGCTTTATAGTGTTGATTCCCAAGAAAAGGGTTGGATTAGTTGATTTCTAGTTTCCCAAAAGTACCACGTGTAAGTCCAGGGAGAGGGTTAGGGGCCTTCCAAAGTTTTATTGTGTTGGTTAGATTGGATTAGTTGATTTCTAGTTTCCCAAAGTACAATTTGTAATCCCAAGGAGAGGAAAGGGTCCTCCCAAAGCTTTATAGTGTTGATTCCCAAGAAAAGGATTGGATTAGCTGATTTCTTGTTTCCCAAAGTACCACGTGTAAGCCCAAGGAGGGGAAAGGGGCCTCCAAACTTGTTTTGTGTTGTTCCCCAAGGAAATGATTTCATTACTAGATTTCTAGTTTCCTAAAGTACAACGTGTAACCCCAGGCAGAATATCATTCCCCCCAAATATCAGTTAAAAAGTAGTATTCTTTTCTATTTTCCAAAATAGCATTCGGTATTTCTCTTAGTATAATTATTTTATTGTCCGCATATACGTAAAGGATTCTACTTTGTTTTTTAAAGATTTCTTCTATAATTTTGGTCGAGTTGTATTGGATCAAAATGTCTCTCTAATTTATTTTTTCTGGAGAAAGCCCTTTGTATTCTGAAGTCTGTCTATTTTATCTTCTATCATTAATTTATCTTTTTGTAGTACAGTTGCTGACATCTCTAATGCTATCTTCATGGTGCCTTCATAGCTTTATTTTTCTAGTTCTGGGACTCCTCTCATCCTTAATTGAAAGTCTTTTTGGAATATTTCCAATTGAGTATTTTTTTTCTATCAAGATCTCCTTGGATTATTTCAAGTTCTTTTATTTTCCTATGGTCTACCTGTAATTTAGTCCTAGTTTCTTCTTTCCTCTGTACTAGGTCTACCTTTTTGTAAAGTGCCACCACCTCCTTTCTGATTGTAGATACTTCTTTTTTTCAAATCTTTTCTAAGATCTGAGATTCCTTCTTTTATTTGTTTTTGTGCCTCTAAGCCTTTTTCTATCATTTCATTATTTTCATTTCATAAATCATTTCTTTCAATTGGTCCTTTATTTGGGCCTCTTCCTGCATATAATCTCTTCAGCCTATTAAGGATTTTGTTTCCTTATCAAGCCTCCTTCTTGTTGCCATGATAATTATATTCAAGGTCTTTATTACTGTCTGTGCTTTACTATCCTTGTTTATTTTCTGCGTTATCGCTAGTTAATAGCTCTAGGTTTTATGTCCTATATCACTTGTTCTCCACCTTCTATTATGGTCTATTCTTTCCTTCTTTTTTCCGGCTTCTTGACGGTGTTATTCTTTCTCCTTTCTTACAGCTCTCTCCACCTCACCCTGGGCAACCTCGTCACGTTGTTCATCATTATCATCATCATCAGTTTCTTTTTTAAAAAAATGCTTTATTTAATTCATTTTAAAAAACACATATATTTTGATAAAACATTTGACAAGGTGCATGACAAGGATAATAGGGGAGGAGGTGAAGGGGGTGAGGAAGAGGGGGGCGGGTAGGGTAGTGGGTAGGGAAACAACAACAAAAAACGATACATTGCAAGTACTTCCGTCCCACACAAATTCCCTTACATATCTTGAACTGAAGTCGGACTCATAAGAATCCGTTTGGGTCTTATCTCATGCCCGTCTGATAACAACTCTATAAAGGAAAACCTCATATTACATATCCAATTTAATCAACCATTCGTATTTTTGTCCTTTGAGATAGCTTATAAATTGTGTCCAATCAGTCTTCTTCATGTTTATATTTTCTCTTAAAGACTGTGTTAGGCAGTCCATCTGCATCACCTCTAGGAGCTTCATTGTCCATTCTTCAAGTGTTGGAGTATCTTCTTCCTTCCACTTTCTTGCAATGATTAATCTTGCCGCTGTTATACAGTAAATAAATATTTTTCATTATTTTCCTCTATTTGAAAATCCAGTAGACCTAATAACATATATTCTGGTCTAAAATTAAATCTTAATCCTAGGATTTTTTGTAATTCAAAATAAATTTTTTTCCAAAAGCTTTTAATCTTGTCACAGTTCCACCAGCTGTGGTAGAAGCTCCCAACTTCCTTTTTACATTTCCAACAGCGGTTGTCATAATCTTTGCTATATCTGGCAATGGCTGCCGGTGTGAGATACCATCTGTGCATTATCTTTAAGGTATTTTCTTTGAGGTCATAGGAATACGTGAACTTTAAGTGTGTTTTCCAAATTCTTCCCCACAACTTAAAGGCTATGTTATGGCCAAAGTCCTGAGCCCATTTAGTCATGCAGTTTTTTACTGTTTCCGGCTCCGTTTCCCATTCCAGCAGTTTTTGATATATTATTGATATTCTTTTATTTTTCCTTTTTATCATACTGTCCCAAAAGTTGGGTTTTTGCTCAAATCCTTTTATCTTTTTTAAATATTTCATATATTTGATTGTATTGAAACCAGTTGATTGTGCTGTCCAAGCTTTTTAGTTCTGCTAGGGTTCTCAACATTGGTCCCGATTCCATTTTTATTATCATGGATTCATATTTCAACCATCTAGCCTTGCCATATTGCCTTCTATAATAGGCTTCTTGCGGCGAGAGCCATTTTGGGTCTTCGCCATTATTCTATTTTTGTGTTTCTCCCATATTCGTAATAGAGACCCTCTAATGAGGTGGTCTTAAAAAAATTTCTCCAGTTTATCCCTTCCATAGCACAGATATCCATGCCAACCCATTCTTAGGTCGTATCCTTCTAGGGCCAAGAGTCTTGCATCTTTTAGGGTTGTCCATTCTGTGATCCATTCCAGAGCACATGACTCATAGTAGAGCTTGAGGTCTGGGACTCCGAATCCCCCTCTCTCCTTAGAGTCTATCATGCATAGCCATTTTATTCTGGGCTTTCTTCCATTCCATATAAACTTTGTTATTTCTTTTTTCCATTCAAGGAACTTCCTTTCTTCCCTTATTATAGGGAGGTTTTGAAATAAGAAGAGCAACCTGGGCAGA
The DNA here is from genome assembly GCA_030556195.1 of Anolis apletophallus. Lineage (NCBI taxonomy): Eukaryota > Metazoa > Chordata > Lepidosauria > Squamata > Anolidae > Anolis > Anolis apletophallus. The sequence continues at coordinate 54,614,057 of JARBWK010000011.1, read as the reverse complement.
ATGCTCATCTTAATCATTGAAATTCTGCCCAACAATTCTGCCCTAAGTGTTGCCACTTTTCAAGATCCTGCTTAATTTCCCTCCATTTATTGTCATAGTTATTTTTAAGTAAGTCTAGGTTGTTCGGTGTCAATACAACGCCTAAGTATTTAACTTTATCTACAATTTGGATACCTGTTTTTTTGCCTAAAATTTCTTTTCTTTTAGCGTCCAGATTCTTAGTCATTATTTTGGTTTTATCTTTGTTGATTTTCAGACCCATCACTTTTCCAAATTCGTCCAATTTTTCTACCCACAGCTCCAGATTTTCTATTGGGTTCTCGACGATGCAGACCATATCGTCGGCAAACACTCTGATCTTGTAGGTTTCCTTCTTGATACTTAGACCTATTAGCCTTTCATCTTTTTTAATGTCCTGTAGAAGTATGTCCAAAGCTAGAATGAACAATAAGGGCGAGAGAGGACACCCTTGCCGGGTTCCTTTTGATATTAGTATATTTTGTGAATCTTGACCATTTACTAGTATTTTAGCAGTTTGTCTTGTGTATATGGCTTTGATAGCATTCTCAAAGCCATATACAATGTCTAGTTCTCTCAATAATAGCTTTATAAAGTCCCAACATGCTCTGTCGAATGCCTTTTCGGCATCGACAAATATGAGGGCCATCTCTTTTTGTATATTTATTCTGTAATATTCCAAAGCATCTATCAGGATTCTGACATTCTCCTTAGACTGTCTGCCTGGGATAAAATCCGTCTGATCTGAATTGATCCATGTTGTTATAAAGCTCTTAAGCCTCCCTGCCAGAATAATGGTAAATATTTTATAGTCCATATTCAGCAAAGATATCGGCCTATAATTCTTAACATTTGTTTCATCCGTTCCCTCCTTATATATGACTACAACCCTAGCTTCACACCATGTATCAGGGATCTTTTTGTTATTCAACACATCATTAAATATTTCCTGAAGGTGTGGAGTTAGTTCTTTTTCTAATGCTTTGTAATACTTTGCGGTCAAGCCATCAGGCCCTGGTGCTTTGTTGTTTTTTAGTTTTTTTATGGCCTTGCTGATTTCTTCTGCTGAGATTGGGCTGTTCAACACTTCTCTTTGGTCATCAGTAGTTTTGTTTATTGCTCTCTTGCTTAAATATTCTTGGATGTCAATTTTTTTAATGTTATCTTTTGTATATAACTCCCTATAGAAGTCATGAAATTGTTTTCTTATTTGTGTATCATCTGTATATACCTTCCCATTTCCTATTATTTGAGTAATATAGTTTCTTTGCCTTTTCTCTCTTACTTTAGTCATTAGCCACTTACCTGGCTTATTGGCATGTTGGAAATGCCCCTGTTTTAAATATTTTAAATTTTTTTCTATCTTTCCAATATCAATAAGTTCTTTATGTTTTATTAACAAATCAAGTTGAGCTTTTATTCCTTTATTTTTGGGGTTTGTTTTTAATTCTGCGGTTTTTGTGGCTATTTTGTTCATGAGTTGCTTTTCTTCCTCTCGTTTAGTTTTGTTTCTAATTATGCTGTATTGTATGAAGTTGCCCCTCATAACCGCTTTACCAGCATCCCAAACTATATTATTTTCAGTACCTTTATTCGCATTCAAATCAAAATATTCTTTTATCATTCTCCTGTACCTCGCTATCTGCTCTTCTGTTCCCAACAGTTCATCATTGAGCCTCCAGTTCCTCATTGATCTTTTCTGTCCTAGGGAGAATTGCAAGATACAGTGGTCAGAGTAAATTTTTTGATGTCTGTCAAGATGTTATTTGATGCCCACACCATATCTATTCTCGACCACGAGCTGTGTCTGCTGGAAAAGAAAGTGTAATCATGGGAGCCCGGATTTTGCACCCTCCAGACGTCTTTAACCCCAATATTTGACAGTATGTCCAACCCTTGCTTTGGTATTTGTCCTGCATTTTTTCCCTTGGATGTTCTATCCAGGTTTTTCTGCACCACACCGTTAAAGTCTCCTAACATTAATATATCATCATACTCTGTCTCTTGAATTTGTTTGCTAAGTTGTTTTAGAAACTTGATTTTTGGCCCATTTGGGGCATATATTAAGATTTTTCTAGAGTTCCACTGGATCAAAACCCCAATGTATCTTCCCTCATTATCTTTGAAGAGTAGCTTTGCGGATATTGTATTCTTTATATACAATACCACCCCCCTCTTTTTCTTACTACTTGAGGAGTAGAATTCATTTCCCAACCTTTTTTGCTTTAGATATAAGGCATCCTTTTCCCTTATATGGGATTCCTGTAGTGCAACAATATCAGCTCTCTTAGATGTTAAATGGTTAAATACCCTTTTTCTTTTTTGGGGGCTATTTAGACCATTGACATTGTTAGATATGCAACTAATTTCCATAACAATCAAATTTCCTTAACTCCTTGTCTTTCTGCGCCCTTGTTTGCATAGTCCATTCTTGGCTTGCTCCTTTCTGATGTCCTCCTTTACTTCCTTTTGGTTTTCTCCTGTTTGATTATTCTCTCTGTTGGTCGTCACTCTCCAGTGCTAGTCCCTCCTCCTCTTCTCCTTCAGATGGATTTTCATCCATGGGCTCCTCTTTTAGGAGTCTGTCATAAAACATTTTCACTTTCTCCTCCGTTGTAATCCAATGCCTATTTTCTCTATACGTTAACATTAACCCTTCCCGTTTTTCCCAGCGAAATTTGATACTTCTTTTCTTTAATTCGTCCATAAGGAAAAAGTATTTCCTTCTCTTTATTAGAGTTGTCGATGGGTACTCCTTCAAAACAATTATTTTTCTCCTGCCGTATGTCATGGGATTTTTTGAGCTCTCCCTCAGCACATCATCCCTCGTTTTCTTCCTATTGAAGCAGACCAGAACGTCTCTGATTGCCTGGTTCTTCTTAGTAAACTTGGTGGTTAATCTGAATATTCTATCCAGATCCCTCTCCATATCCACCTGCGTGGTTTGCAGTAGGTTTGCCAGTAGGGTGGACATCGTTGATCTGATATCCTCCTCCTCCGCCTCTTCCACATTGCGAAACCTAAGTTGGTATTCCTTCTCCTTTAATTCCAGGAGCTCCTGTTGTTCCTCTAATTTTTTATTGATCATGGCTAGGTTTCCCGTTTTCTTTTTACAGAGTTCCTCCAGTTTATTTTGTCTTTCCTCTAATTTATCCTCTTTTTGCTGGACTATCTGCACTTGATTTTGCATTTCTGTCATCTGCCTTTGTATATTTGAGATGTCTTCTCTGAGGTCCTTTTTCAGGTTGGACATCTCCTCTTTTATAAGTTTTTCTTGTTCTCGGAGTAGCTTTTCCTGCTCCCTCAGGAGTTTTTCTTGATCTTCTTGTTTTGTGGCTAACTCATCTTGTTTTTTAGATATTTTGAGCATCTCTGAAAAGAGATCCTCTAGTGTCAATTCTGTCTGGCCTGAGTCCTTTCTTCCTGGTGTTTTCTTGTCTTTATCTTTGTTTAAGTCTGGCTTCCTCATTACAGACATCTTTACTTTACTTTTATTCTCCTATGCTGGTCTTGTCACCACCAGAGAGTAAGGAAGTTTGGCCTTATACCAAGTCTTTATATACAGACCCTTATTTGTGGTCACAGAGCCCCTTTCACCCCCTTCTGAGAATATATATATATATATATATATATATATATATATCGACCCTTGGGTCCCTTCTATTTCCTGGGTGCCTTTGACCCCTCTATATCCCCTGACTATCGCAGTCGTCTCCGGCTGTCGTCTTCAATATATGGACATTATTGTTAATGGGTCTTATCTAACGTCGCTTCCGCGGCCTCCGTGGGTCTTCTTTATTTACTCCCCGCACTCCTTCGTCGGCGGTCTTCTCTCTCCCTTCTCCTATTTCGCCACTTCCGGGTTCCCCCCTTATCGTGCTGTGATGGCATCGTGTCGCGTCGCCCGCGTCAGGACGTCAGGACATCGATGCGCTGCTGCGTCTACGAGCTGCTGCGTCACCCCATCACCGTATCTCCGCCACTCACAGGTCGGCTTCTCCCAGCCTTGCGTTCCGCTCGTCTTTCCTTCCTCAGCCCCTCCTTGCTCCTTTGCCCTGGCGCCTCCTCCTTCTTTCACCCACCACGGTGAGTCCGCCCAAGCTTCAGAGCTGTCCGAGGGTCTCCGCCATCTTTCTCCACATAAGGTTTAACTTTCGCTACTGTTGAATCGTTTGTTCATTTATTCATTTGTCTCAAAGTCTCTTAATAGCTTACCCTGGTTAGATTTTGTATCACAACACAGGGTATTAATTTTACAGCCCGAGCCAGAAGTACCACCTCCCGGGGGCTCCGTTGTTTGGCTGAGGTTTAAGTTTTAAAGTCCCTCCTATCTTTCCTTTCAGATGGTAACTGGGAAAGTTGCTGGGATTTACTTATTCGGTTCTTCTCTTCTTTCTTTCATGTACTCACGTTGTGGTGAATTAAAATCTGTGCTGGCGGGCATCTTCAGACCGTCTTGCTTGACGGCTGGTTAAGCTTATCCTGAGTCTGTATCCCTCAGTGTCGCGGCTCCGGACGAGGAAGATCTTCCCTCTCGGTACGGTCCTCGCGGTTCTTCTCCGCTTGGCCACTTAGAGGTATCGACCCCAGACCTCTCTGGACTGTGGGCGCAGGCTCTCTTAGAGGCCTCACGACTCAGTTTAGCCAGTGCAACCCCGGGATTGTTCAGAGCCCTCGGGAAGCATGTCTGTCCGCCATTAGCACAAACCGGAAGTCCATCATCAGTTTCTCACTTGTTAATCGCCCTCCATTAAAACCCAGGCGATTTACATAAAACAATAGCATTAAAAATACACAATACCAAATAGACTGCATTAGACATTAAAACCTCTGCTAAAAAGCCAGGTCTTGAGTGCCTGAGCAGAGGGTCGCAGGTCACGCTTGGCCCTCAAATGGGGAGGCAAGGTGTTCCACAAGACAGGGGCAGAGATGGAGAAGGCCCTACATCTTGTGCTCTCGAGATGTACTTCCCTGGGGCCTGGAACATACAGTAAGTTTAGGTGGAGGAGTCGTGGCGACCGCTGGCTGTGAAGAGGGGAGAGACGGTCTCTGAGATATGCTGGCCCCTGACCATAAAGCACCTTAAAGGTCAGAACCAATAACTTAAACAGGGCCCGGAATTCCGTTGGAAGCCAGTGCAAATGTAACAGAGTTGGAGTTATGTGTTTTTGCAAGTAGCCTGGCAGCCGCATTCTGAATAATGCGGATCCTCCGAGTAGTCGACAGGGGAAGGCCAACATACAAGGCGTTACAATAATCCAGATGTAACCGTCGCATGGATGATTGAAGCCATGGCTTCCTCTGAAAGGTAAGGTGCTAGCTGTCTCACCTGCCGGAGGTGGAAAAAGGCCTGCTTACTAACATTAGCGACCTGGGCCTCCATAGTCAACTGTGAATCCAGGACGACACCCAAGCTCTTAACAGTGGAAGATAGATGAAGGGGGACACCATCGAAGTTGGGCAGGGAGGGCGCCACTCCAGGTGGGCGGCAGGGCCACAAAATCTCAGTCTTAGGTTGAAGGATTCACCTTCAACCTACTGGCATGCAGCCATACAGCCTCAAGACATAAGGTGAAATTGTCTGGTATTGAGGTGACTCCAGGCTCCAGCCATAAAAGCAGCTGGGTATCATCTGCGTATTGGTGGCACTCCAGACCAAAGCTCCGCACGAGGCTAGCAAGAGGTCTCATGTTAGACTTGTAGAGGAGGGGAGAGAGAATTGCTCCCTGAGGCACCCCACATGAGAGGGCAGATATGTCAGAGGTTTGATCTAGGTACTCGACACTTTGAGACCGGCCTCGAAGAAATGTGTCAAACCAACTGAGGGCCCGACCACGAACTTCCGCCATGGCGAGTCGATGGATCAGCAGGTCATTGTTGACAGTGTCGAATGCAGTGGGTTCTGCATCTCTCCACTCTGCTTTGCTCACTCCCCGTCATCCAGGTCTTCTTCTTCCTCTCCTTTCACGTCACTTCCTGGTTTTCTTCTTTGTTCTTTTTTTGGGCCGCTCCTTCACTCACTCCTACAAAAACTCCACTCCTCCGCTCCGCCCAGTTCACTGTCCCCTCGGCACGTCACATCCCTTCCTCCTACTCCTCATTCCATGTTGCTTTCTGTCTTTCTTCTTTCTTTTTGTAGATGGTCCAGACCTCTCTTTCACTTACTCCTCCAACAACTCCACTCCTCCGTGTCAGAGCTGGGAGCTCTTGGCCTGGAAGAGGCAAAGAGCCCCAGTCTGCCTTGACCTGCTTTGACACTGGACACTGGGAAATCCCCAGGATGATGCAATCCTCAGGGGAAAGTGCTGGATCAGAACGGAAGTGATGAAACCTCCTCTGGACATTGGACACTGAATGGGAATATGCTGACTCAGAGGGGGATGAGGTCATATCCCTTGGACAGTGGGATTGCTGAGTCAGCAGGACATGATGCAACCTTCCCAGGATGTTGCAAGGGAAGGGAAGGAGGGGGTCGGGGTATATAAGGTGTGTTTGGGTGAAGGGTCACTGCTTTGGCTTTATAGGTGTTATACCTGCAATAAATCTGGTTGGATCGAGCCCTGCCTGAGCATGATCTTTACGGAGAATTGAAGCGTTCTCACACTCCGCTCCACCCTGTTCAACATCTCACTTTCTTTCCCGCTCCTTCTCCCGTCCGGAGTCACTCATCGCTTTCTTCTACATGCCTCCTCCGACTGCTCCTGTTATCTTCACCTGGGTCCTCCCACCTTCGGCCTTGATGTCAGCCTTCTCTCTCTATCTCCTCTCCCACACTTCTCAGTGGTTATGGCTCTCCAGGTTTTTCTGTTCAAGGTCAGTTATCTTTAGTTATTTAAAGAAATTCTCTAGTGGGGGGTACTTTGAACACTTGAAGTGCATTTACGGTCAATAGCTTTTGTCTCACTGTTAATTTTATATTGTACCTGTCAATATTGTACCTCAAGAAGAGGCCTTTTCAGACTAGGATTTTCGGGGGGGATTTGGAGACTGGAAGAGCTTTAGCCTCTTCAGTTCCTCCAGCCAGTCATTGAAGGCCTCTATTGACTCAGATGGGAATCTCAGCTTAAGAAATCCACCTAAGGCTGAAAATACTCCCACTAAGGAGGAATTAATCTATCCCCTAAAGGATAAGACTCCCTCTGTTGGTATGGCTGAGCTCCCTAAACAGGAGAGCCTCCTACCGGGCCAAATTTGCTATCCTGGGCTACTAGCATTTACACCAGCCCCTGTTGGGCGATTACCATCTATCCATCTCTCTGCCCTAAATAACTCGACTGGCATACCACTGGGCCTTGCCTTGTCTCCTTTTCAGGGGATCTGTCGCAAGTTAGACCTACAACAGCTACTTGTGCAGGTTTGAGCACTGGGTCTAACATCTCTGGGAAGGGGGAATTATGGTGATAGCCGCAGGCCGAATGCAAGAGAGATCATGGTAGGATTCGACCTCCCTCTGACCTGCGAGCTATCCCGAGACACACTGATGACAGGCATCCAGTTACCTCCCCTTCTTCTCTGGTACTGGTGAACGCTCGATCCCTTAGGAACAAAACTGCCACAGTCAGGGACTTCATCTCTGAGGTAGATGCTGACCTATTTTGCATCACGGAAACGTGGCTTCAAGAAGGAGATGAGATTATTTTGCAAGAACTTTCCTCTCCTGGTTATGTGATCACCCACCAGAATCGGAATGGGAGGTGGTGTGGTGTAGCAACCCAGCCTCCAGTTCAGCCAGGGGGGTCCGGTGCCGCCCCGGGGGTCCCAATTGCTTTGGACCCGATTGCTGTGGATACAGGTGGAGCGGATGGAGGGGCTGATGGGCCTGCATCTCCTACAGACAGTTTGCAATGGGACGACACCTGGCCCGAGGCTTATTCGGACGGAGAAGGTCAGTCTGACTCAGACTCTGATAACACATATGAAAGACCGAGAAGGCATGGTTCCCAGGAACGTATCTGGGAACCAGCGGGGGATGAGCTGATGGAAACCGAAGGGGAGGAAGCTTCTCAGGAAGATAGCGAGCCAGCTGCGGCTCGGCCGGGAAGGAGTTTTGATCGCAGGAAAAGTATTGAGTCTAACCGAAAGGAATGGAGATGAAGCCTAGAGCGGCGTTGGTCTCACAAAGGGGGGGATTAAGTATAAGTTCCATGGGAACAGCTCCTCAGTTGGTCGGCCACTTCTGATCTGAAGGGAGTGAAGCGACCGAGATCCCTGAAGCCATAGTCTGGCTGCCTTGCCAAGTACCTACCTTGGACCTTGTATTTTCATGGACTTTGCCTTGTGTTCCTACGGATTCCCTTGCCTTGTTTGATTCCGCTTGAATTTTATGGACCTTTGCTTTTGATCAACTCCACGCTTTTGGCTTTTTGGATTCTAATTGCTTTTTACTTTGAACTACTTGGACATTTTACCTTTTTCACCTGTTCTTAATTGCTTAATAAATAGTTAATTGACTATCATCTCTGTGTGTGTGATTAAGGGGCCGGGCCTAGACTTAGCATTGTGACAGTTGGCCGACCAACTCCACAAACCCCTTTTCACACCACGGGTCGAACGAGACGCCGGCGGCGAGCTCGCGAGATGGCGCAGCTAAGCGCCGCCGAAGTCCAGGCGCTACAACAAGAGGTGGTGGATCTCCGGGCCAGAGCAGGACGGAATCCCACCATCGGGGGCCCGGCGAGATTCAACGGAGACCCGGCCTCGGTCAATGTATTTACAGGACAATGTGAAATGTATCTGGAGCTCCACCAAGCCGAGTTCACCACGGAGAGGGCCAAAGTGGGTTTTGTTTACAACCTACTGGAAGGGACGGTGGCATCCTGGGCAACTACGCTGTTGCAAGCGAATGCGGCACAAGTGGCCTCTGTGGCTCTGTTCCTACAAGCCATTAGGGATACTTGGGGGGCTCCGGTGAACACGGAGTTGGCCGAGAGGAGGCTGGATCGACTGACACAAAAAGACATTACCCTGGCTCAATACATTTCCTTGTTCCGAGTGCTGGCTTCCCAAGTGACCTGGAATGATGCGGCCTTGCGTTACCAGTTCATGAAGGGCTTGTTGGCGGTAGTACAACAGGAGATCCTCCGGGGGGCCACGCGTCCCACCAACTTGGAGGAGGCGATCACGTTGAGCCTGTGAATGGAGGCGGGGATCCACACCTGAAGGCAGTGGGACAGAGGGTCCGGGGAACGGCCGGTCGCCCGCAGGGAGCCGGTGGCGAGCCGTCCTGGGTTCCGACCGTTCGCATCCGCGCCTCCGCCCCTGGATGAGCCCGAGCCCATGCAATTGGGTCATGTTCGCCTTAAAGTAGACGCCGCAGAAAAGGCCAGACGCCAGAGGCTGAATCTGTGCTGGTATTGTGGCGGATCCGGCCATTTCTCCCGTGAATGCCCGCAGAAGCCGAGAAGCAAGGCACCGTGGGCTTCCGCGGCGTGGGAGGAACCCCAGGAAGTAGAAGAAGCCCTTAATGCGGCGGGGGAAGAGACCGGCCGAGTTTAAGAGGGTTCGCTAACTCGGTTGCCAACCTGCCCCCAGAACCCCAGACTGGACAATTGTTCTTGATCATGGTGGCTTTGTGGTCGGCTGAGAAAGGGCCGATGATGGTGCATGCCATGGTAGACTCGGGAGCCACAAACAACTTTATTGACACAGACTATGCCAATTCCTTGGGATTACAATTACATGACTTACAGGAGCCCAGATCAGTGCAGACCATCGATGGGCGGCCGTTAAAAGTGGGGTCAGTGAGGCACTACACTTCCCCCACCAAGATGTGGACGAGTGCACATAAAGAGGACATTTCTTTTCTAGTGACCAAGTTGTCAGACTTCCTGGTGATTCTGGGGGTGGTGTGGTTGACGCTGCACGACCCCCAGATCTCGTGGGCCCGGCAGGAGTTGCGGTTTTCTTCGGAACACTGCCAGAGACACTGCATGTCTGACTCTGAGCTGTCAATGGAGAAATATATCTCCATTGTCAGCGGAGTGGCCTTCCACCACCTCCGACAGGTGAGGAGGCTGGCTCCTTACCTGTCCAAGCCACGGTCATCTCAAGATTGGACTACTGTAATGCCCTCTACATCGGCCTTCCCTTGTCGATGATCCGGAAGCTTAAGCTGGTGCAGAATGCTGCAGCCAGGCTGGTGGCAGGCCTTCCATCTCGCTGCCACATCACGCCTGTGTTGCGCGGACTGCACTGGCTCCCAATAGAGCACCGGATCACCTTCAAGGTGTTGGTTCTGACCTTTAAGGCCTTAAATGGTCTGGGGCCAGTGTACTTAAGGGACCGCCTCTCCCATTACAGCCCTCCGCGACCACTGCGTTCCGAAATCCAGAATCTGTTGGTAGTGCCTAGCCACCATTCTATCCGTCTGAGTTCCACAAGAAGGAGGGCATTCAGTGCCATCGCGCCGGTTTTGTGGAATTCTCTTCTTTCCACGATCCGAGCCCAGACGGATTTGTTGTCTTTCCGCAGGGCCTGTAAGACCCTCCTCTTCACTCAGGCATTTGGACCATAGGCACTGGAACATGTATATTGTAAATCATGCAAGGCCCATACTTTGCATGGAAGAGTATTCCAAATCGAAGGTGCTACGACAGAAAAGGCTCTGCGCCGGGTAGATGTTAGGCGGATGGATTTGAAGCTAGGCACTTCAAGGAGATTCAATTGTTTAGAGCAGAGTGTTGGTAGAGGATGAGATGGTCCCTCAGATACAATATCAGTAGTTTAAATACTGATATTTTGACACGTTGTAATTTAATAGGTGGATCTGCCACTGTGTTTTTAACTGTTTTTTAACTGTTTTATTGTGTTTTGTGGTTCTTATGTATGTGAGTCGCCCTGAGCCTGTGGGAAAGGGCGACTAAGAAGTCCAATAAATAAATAAATAAATAAATAAGGTGGAAGCGATACACAAGTGGCCGATACCTAAGACTAAGAAGCAAGTAAGGTCCTTCTTGGGATTAGCAGGGTATTATCATAGGTTTATCCCAGCTTTTAGTGAATTGGCGGCACCATTGACCAGCTTAACTCGTAAGGCATGTCCAAACATAGTGGTATGGACACAACAATGCCAAGAGTCAATGGACAAATTAAAACAAGCCATAACATCGCGGTCAGTCCTGCGGGCCCCAGATTTTGACCGTCTGTTTACGTTAACTTGCGACACATCGGAAACAGGTCTGGGGGCAGTTTTAAGCAAAGCTGACAAAGATGGGGAAAGGCATCCTGTAATGTTTTAAAGCAAGAAACCGTTGCCACGAGAAAGTAGTCTGTCTACAATAGAAAAAGAGTGCCTGGCCATAGTGTGGTCAGTTCAAAAGCTATGACCATATCTGTGGGGCAGAAAGTTCGTCCTTCAGACAGATCATGCGCCATTAAAATGGCTAAGCAATGTTAAGAGTACTAATAACAAACTCTTAAGGTGGAGTCTGCTGTTACAGGACTACAATTTTGATGTTGTATATGTTAAAGGCAAATCAAACGTGGTAGCAGATTCGCTATCGAGAGTTACTTGAAAACATGAAGCATGATAAGAATGGTTTGTATATAATTATAGTGAGTATGTATATAATTGTATAAAGTGTATACGTTTTATGTAATGTCTTCCATATGGCATTATTTTTAATTCACTCTGGACAGAGAAATTAAAAATAATTTCGGGAGGAAGAAAGGTGTGTGATGAAGTATGTTATTTGTTGTAACATAAATTTGTAGTATGATAATCACTTGTTTGCCTAGGCGTTTAATGGTAAAATCTGTAATAAGCCACAGAGAGTAGGCAATGGAATGTTGGTGCAGCAAGCCTCTTGCAAAGGCTGTTACCATGGAAACGGAAGCTGCACTGGCTTTAGAATGTTCGCAGTTTTGAAAAAGGGCAGTTAGGATTTGTCGGTTGGTGGGAAAAGCTGTCTTTAAGAGCTGCTAATGTTCAGTTCTGTGTGGGGTTTGGGAAACCCAAGTGTAGGACAGACTTGGTCCCAGTTAGTAATGAAAATAACCTAATAGGTAAAGCCTACAGCTGGTTATTTACCTGAGGAAGCAGTTAGGTAGTAAACTGCTGGTACCTGTGTTAGGCTATACGGGGGAAGTTGTACCACATTGTTGAATTGTTATAACATCAAGTGTTCACCTCTTAGGAGTCCTTTTGAAACCAACTAAGCATTGAACCCTGTTGAGAAATAAATGGTTAAACACTTTTATCACAACTCCTCTGCAAGTCGTTTCTTTTTTAAATGCCAGTCTTTGAAAAACCCTCACATCGGTGGTCAAATCTTATGAAATGGTGGCAGCGATTTAAGAGGAAAAGATCCTCATAGAGTGGACGTAAGCTGTAGGCTGCGTCTTCATGAAGTGGTCGGTGTGTGTCGAACCTTATTACAATTGGTGGCAGCTGTGGGATTTGAAGGATAGCCTGCCCTGCCACAGTCTGCCACGGTTCTCCACAGTTTTGGATTCGAATCAACAAAGATCGATGCTAGCTCTCAGCGGCGTTCAAATCTTCTCAAGGCCTAACTAAAGAATTCTAGCAGGAAGCAAAAAGGAACTCCTGATTGTTGAAAAATATGGACTCTGCTGAGGAAAGGGAGGGTCTATGATACCACAGTAGTAGGCTATATGTTCTACAGAAGATGTGAGTGAAGGTGTTGGGGCGAGGCTACAACCACAAAAGTGCAGGACACTTTGGCTACATCAAAACTTTGAAATTACTCAGCCAGCTGTTTTGGTGGCCAGGAATATGGAAAGATGTAATAAGTTATGTGCAAGAATGCCAAATTTGTACAAAAAGGGGGAAAGCCCATGTCCCCCACCTCCATAGCTGCCCCAAATGAATCATGGTTCATAGGCAAGTACTGGAGGGCATCTTGATACTGTTGGGGATAGAGCAAGCCCCCAGCTCAGCATTTTACCCCAGGATGGATGGGGTGACAGAGAGGATGCACAAAACCCTTCAACAATTTTTGTGTTGTTACAGTAATTATCGACAGGACAATTGGGTGGATTTTCTTCTCTCTCTTTTTAAAGTAAGTTTTTATTGGTTAAAATAGACATACACACACAATGATATGAACAAGAGGGGAATGGGTGGGGGTTGGGGGGGTGGGAGTTTCTCTTTGTGGAGTTTTCTTATAATAATTTGGACCAATCGTCAAAGGGTTGTCCCCTTTTAAAGTGGTTCAAGGTTGTGACTTTATGACTTTGCCCTGCTACCAGAGTTGCAGACAGGGGGCGGAGGGGGAGTCAAGGCTGCACCGGTTGACGGAGCGGATAAATTGGTTGCATCTTGGCCAATGATTTGGCAATCACTAGAGGCTGCTATGAAGGAGTACAAATGGTTTGTGTACCGGAAAAGGACTAAGCAACCTCATTTCTGGGTAGGGGATTGGGTGTACTTATCCACCAAATTTCTAAAACTGTACAGCCATCTAAAAAAATGACCTCTAAATTTGTTGGGCCTTCCCCCATCTGTATCTGTATATCTTTATAAAACGGAATGTTTGTATGTGTGTATGTGTGTATGTGTGTATGTGGAGGGCGGAAGGGCGGATATGTGGCAGCTATTTGCATAAAGTCCTTTGATTGGACAGCCTCGCCACTCCAAAATTCTAAGGCACCAGACAGAGGGCATTGATAGCCACTGATTAGCCAGCATCCCAGAATCCAGGCCTCTACATTCAAACAACAGGATTTCTTCCCACTGAGGGGAAAAAAGCCAGCAACCCAGAATCCAGGCCTCTACATTCAAACAACAGGATTTCTTCCCACTGAGGGGAAAAAAAGCCAGCAACCCAGAATCCAGGCCTCTACATTCAAACAACAGGATTTCTTCCCACTGAGGGGAAAAAAGCCAGCAACCCAGAATCCAGGCCTCTACATTCAAACAACAGGATTTCTTCCCACTGAGGGGAAAAAAGCCAGCAACCCAGAATCCAGGCCTCTACAGTCAAACAACAGGATTTCTTCCCACTGAGGGGAAAAAAGCCAGCAACCCAGAATCCAGGTGTAATGACGCTCCAACTTCGGTAAGGATCACGCGTAGATAGAAGCACGGTCCAACACGATTTTATTGCAGGTACAATACTTGTAAAGCTAAAGCACCGGCCCGCCACCCAAACACACCTTTTATACCTAAACCCCCCTCCCCTTGCCCATGCAATGTTCAGGCAGGGTTGCACCATATCCGGGTGAGTCAGCAGTTCCCATAGTCCAGGGGATATGACCTCATAAGGCTCTGAGTCCGCATAATTAGAACAGTGTCCAATGTCCATGTCCAGAGGAGGTTACCTCACTTCCCCCATGACTCAGCAGGCATCTAGAAGTTGCATCACTTCCAGTCTGACACAGCACAGCCTCTCAGGAACTAGAGCAAAGGTCAGCACAGCTCTCACATAACTGGGACAAAGGTCAATACCACCTCAGGGCAGACTGGGGATCTGAACTTCATCAAAGCTCAGATTTCCCAGCTCTGACATAATGTCCTTCTCCACCGAGACCTCTCCCTGCAGAAACAAAATACCATTCAGTCCTTGGGAGGTAGGGGACCCATGTACTTCTTTAATAAACTACAATGAAATGTAGGGTGAACCTTACCCAATCCCTTTGGCAAAATTAACCTATACGAAACCTTGTTTACCACCTGCTCAATTCTAAATGGGCCAATGTATCTCGGGCCTAATTTCCTCGAGGGTAAGCCTAACTTTAAATTCTGAGTGGACAACCACACTAGGTCTCCCTCAGCATACACCTCTCCCTCTTGCCTTCGCCGATCTCCGAACAGCTTATATGACCGTTGCGCTTTCCCCAGGGCTTCAGTCACCTCCTTCCACTCATCTTGCGCTCGCACTCTCCAATCACTCTTCTCCTAACTCCAATAACTGAGGCAAAGGGGCCACATCCTGGCCATAAACTACTTCAAAGGGCGACCTTCCAGTAGAAGAATGCACTGAACTATTATACGCCATCTCAGCATATGGCAACAAATCCGACCAGTTGTTCTGCTCCCTATTACTGAAAATACGCAGATAACCTCCCAAAGATTTCTGCGTTCTCTCAACGCCCCCATTGCAGCAAGGATGGTAAGCAGTCGTAAGCCTCCTCTCAGCCCCTAATACCTCCAGAAACCGTTCCCAAAACCGGGCAGTAAACTGCACCCCACGATCACTAAGCACTTGCTCCGGACACCCGTGCAATCTATATACATGCTGCACATACAATTCAGCTAACCTCTCAGCTGAAGGTAACCCTTTTAAAGGGACAAAATGAGCCTGCTTAGAAAACAGATCCAACACTGTCCATATGTAACGATATCCGCGACTAGAGGGCAACTCCCCCACAAAATCTGTACTAACATGCGTCCATGGCCGCACCGGAGAAGCCACTACCTGAATCAAACCCTGTGGCTTAGCAGCGGGAGCTTTGCATCGCGCACAATCCTCACAACTCCCTACATACTCCTTAACTTCTGTCCTCATACCAGGCCACCAATAACGTTTCTTCACATTCAAGAGGGTCTTGGTAACTCCCCAATGGCCTGCAGTCTTATGATCATGATTAAGCCTTAACACTTTCTTCCTCACACCTTGAGGCACATACACCTTAGTTCCCACAAGCCATAAACCGTTCAACCACTTACACTCCTCCTTAACCAAACATCTCCTTCATACCCCTTCTGCAACTCTAAACACCATTCATCTACAACCTCTTCCTCCTCCTTTACCTCCGTCTTCACTTGAGACCTTGTCTGCACCGCCAGACCCCATTGCTCCTTGGTAAACACCTCCTCTGACCTAGTAACAGAATCCTCCCCCACATGAGGATAATGAGATAAAGTGTCGGCCACCACATTCTCCTTCCCTTTGATGTGTTGCAACGAAAAATTAAACCGCGCAAAATATTGAGCCCATCTCACCAATTTGGGAGATAGCTTTTGAGGATTCCTTAGATACTGTAAATTTTGATGGTCAGTCAGCACCACAAAAGGAAAACAGCCCCTTCTAAAAACTGACGCCACGTCTGCAACGCACTCTTCACAGCAAACGCCTCTTTCTCCCACACTGGCCATTTCCTTTCTTGCTCTCCAAACTTTTTAGAAAAATAAGCACAGGGTCTCAAGTTCCCCTGTCGATCCTTCTGTAACAACGCTCCCCCGTATGCCCACGCCGAGGCATCGCACTGTACTACAAAAGGCTTTTCCATATCAGGATGCATCAACAAAGGGCCGCTAGTGAAAGCCCTCTTCAATCTCACAAAAGCCTCCTGACACTCATCTGTCCACCTTAACTTAGAGCCTGGGGACCTAGTCCTCTTAGACTCCCCCTTCCCCTTAGTCTTTAACAACTCCGTAAGAGGAAGAGTTATCGTCGCAAACGCCGGGATGAAAGTGCGATAAAAATTTGCCAAACCCAGGAAAGCCTGCAATTGCCTACGGGTTTGTGGAGCCTCCCAGCTCAACACATCCTCCACTTTCGTCGGATCCATAGCCACGCCACTCGCTAATCCGGTAACCCAAAAAATCAATCTGGCTTCTACCAAACTCACATTTACTCAACTTGACATATAACTTAGCTTGCCTCAATCTTTCCAACACCTCTCGAACCAAATGCACATGCTCCTCCTTGGTACGCGTCACAATCACAATATCATCTAAATATACAAACACCCCCTTATATAAAAGGGGGTGCAGCACCTCATTTATTAACTGCATGAAAATACCAGGAGCTCCAGCCAATCCGAATGGCATCACGACCCATTCGTACAGCCCGAGGGGACAAGAGAAAGCTGTCTTCCATTGGTCGCTTTTCCTCACCCTCACCATATGGAACGCGTCTATCAAATCCAATTTAGTGAAAAACCTACCTCCCCCCAGCTGGCCTAACAAATCTTTGATTAGTGGCAAAGGGTAGCAATTGGTAGTACTAATAGCATTCAGACCCCTGTAATCAATACACAATCGCAATTTCCCATCTTTCTTTTCCCGAAATAACACTGGCGCAGCAATAGGGGACTCGGACCTTCGGATAAACCCTTTCCTTAAATACTCGTCAATTTGCTCCCTTAAAGCTACTTTCTCCTGCACCGTCATAGCATATATCTTGGGCTTCGGCAATACTGCCCCCTCCTTAACCTCTACCCGACATTGAACATTTCGGAAAGGGGGAAGACTTTGGTCTAATATGGGGTTGAACACATCTGCATAATCCCCATATGATCCATGCCACTGTCGTCTCACGCCTCGACTACTGCAACGCCCTATATGTGGGCCTCCCCCAGACAACAACTAAGAGGCTGAAACGTATCCATAACGCCGCAGCCAGACTCATTACTGGGTCATCAGTGAGGGATCACATTTCCCCCATTCTTAAAGAACTTCACTGGCTGCCCCTAGAGTTCAGAGCCCTTTACAAACTCCTGGTGCTCACCTTTAAAGCCCGGCACAACATTGGGCCTTCCTATCTGAGTGACCGGCTGACGGCCCAATGCAGCGAGAGGCCAGCACGCTCCATCAACGGTGACCGCCTGACTACCCCTGGAGTGCGGGAGGCTAGACTGGCGGAAACTCGGCGGAGAGCCTTCTCCGTCGCGGCCCCTTCGACTTGGAACTCACTGCCGCCCACCCTCAGAGCCTCTCCGACTCTATCTGGATTCCGGCCAGCCTTGAAGACCTGGCTCTTCCGCCTAGCGTTCGGGACTGGCTCGGTACCCTGGACTACCTGAGCCACCCCTCCTGTTCATATTCCATGTTTTTAAACTGTTGTACATTGTTCACCCTAGGGTTTTAACTGTTGTAAGTCGCCCGGAGCACCGCCGGTGGAGGGCGACTCACAAATATTAAAGTATTATTATTATTATTATTATATTCCTCGGGCACTCCCTGCACCTTAACCCACTCCTTTCTTTCTACATTCGGTTCACATTGCAAAACCCCAGTCCTCCAATCAATTTTGGGGTTAGCCTGCTCAAGCCATGGCAATCCTAATACTACCTCATGACCCTTAATTGGTGCCACCACAAAGTCGATGTTTCCTTCCCAAGGGCCCACCCGGCCTTTCAAATCTTTAGTTCCCAATAAAGACGGTCCCCCACCAATAGAAGACCCATCTAACTGAGTAAAGATCACAGGCACTGGTAATTTTTTAGTTTCTCCCCCTAAACTATCTACCAACTTTGGCGACATGATGTTTTACGAGCACCCACAATCAACCAATGCCTGTTTCTCTATTACCACCCCTCCTTTATACAATCCCAATGAACATTGTACACTTGGGGCACTCACCCCAACACTCTTTGAGTCCATATTGTCACCTATAGCTGCTTTAGCTGCAGCCACCTTTTTCTGATCCGGCAACTGCTTCTGCCGGCACTGGGATGCAAAATGACCTGGTTGGGAGCAAATGAAACAGAGGCCCCTTCCCATCACAGGTTTCTTCATAACACTGGGACGTCCGTCACCGCTACCACGCCTGGCCTCTCCTCCCCGGAACCGTCCGTCTCCAAAGTTGCGTCCCTGGCCTCTGGACCTCGCTGATTGGAACTTCCGCCGTTGCACCTGGGCTAAGATCCCTTCCACACTGCCAGCAAGCTGGATCCAACCGTCCACGTCACCCAGATCATCTCGATGCAAACACCATTCCAGGATCTCCCTCCGCAGACCATCCTTGAAAAGCTCCAGCAGCGTTGCCTGGGACCACTCAGCGACTTTACCCGCCAAACTCATAAACTCCTCTGCATACTCCGTCACCGATCGGGGGCCCTGAACCAAGCTGCGCAATGCCTCCTTGGCTTTAATCCTCCAAAGGATCACGGAAACGATTTTGGATGGCCCCCCACTGGGGGGCCTCTGACCTCCGAACTCCTCTCCCCATCCCAGCTGGCTGCGGGAGGTTCGGATTCACCTGAGCCGGTTTTCCCTCTGACACAGGGACCCCTTGGCTTTCCTCCGGGCGATCCCCTGCAGTCCACACTCCCGAAGGAGATCTAGGACGCTCATCCATCCAGGAGTAAAAAGTAAAATCTCCTCCTCCAGGGGCACTCCACACCGAATCCACCGGCTCCCTCCGTGACATCGCCCGGGACATCCTCCTCAGAGTTTGCTCCATCGCCTCCATCTTGCACCGCATCACTTCCAACTCTGACGGTGCTTCTGGTTCAGTGGTTTCACTTCCACTATCCTCCAGGTCCACCTGAGCTGGGGCAACCTTCCCCGCAGCTTCTCTGGTCCTGCCATCTACTGGATCCACCTGAGCTGGCCCACTTCTCCGCACAGCTTCTCTGGTTCCTCCGGTCATCCGGAAATCCACCTGAATGGGAGCTCTCGCCCCCATTTCTCTGGATACACCTCCTCTGGAGCTCACCTGAGCGGACCACAACCTTCGTTCCTCCGCTTCTCTGAGCTCGTCCACCTGAGCTGACGAACGCCAAGACGCCATCGCTTCTCTGGACTCGTCCGGGAATCCCACATGGTCAATAGTGGTCCATTCCCACTCCATGGTTCTCCGGATCTCATCAGGAGCAAGGTTCCACATATCGATATACTCCTCCTCTCTCGCCGACCTCGCCATTTCTGGGAAAGTCGAAACGGGCTTTAGCTTCTGTAATGACTCTCCAATCTCGGTCAGGAAACAAGCGTAGATAGTAGCACGGTCCAACACGATTTTATTGCAGGTACAAAACTTGTGAAGCTAAAGCAAAGTCCCGCCACCCAAACACACCTTTTATACCCCAAACCCCCCTCCCCTTGCCCACGCAATGTCCAAGGAGGGTTGCACCATATCCGGGTGAGTCAGCAGTTCCCATAGTCCAGGGGATATGACCTCATAAGGCTCTGAGTCCGCATAATTAGAACAGTGTCCAATGTCCATGTCCAGAGGAGGTTACCTCACTTCCCCCATGACTCAGCAGGCATCTAGAAGTTGCATCACTTCCAGTCTGACACAGCACAGCCTCTCAGGAACTAGAGCAAAGGTCAGCACAGCTCTCACATAACTGGGACAAAGGTCAATACCACCTCAGGGCAGACTGGGGATCTGAACTTCATCAAAGCTCAGATTTCCCAGCTCTGACAATCCTCAGTGAAGAACAATCAGGCTTCCAACAGGGGCATTCAACCATAGACAATTAGAATAATAGAATCACAGAGTTCGATGACACCTCATGGGCCATCCAGTCCAACCCCCTGCCAAGAAGCAGGAAAATTGTATTCAAAGCACCCCCGATAGATGACCATCCAGCCTTTGTTTAAAAGCCTCCAAAGAAGGAGCCTCCTTCTCGCAGTCAGGAAGTTCCTCCTAATGTTCAGATGGAATCTCCATTGTTCTGCATCCTAGTCTCCAGGACAGCAGAAAACAAGCTTGCTCCCTCCTCCCTATGACTTGGCTATCATAGGGAGGAGGCTATCATGTCTCCTCTCAATCTTCTCTTCTTCAGACTAAACATGCCCAGCTCTTTAAGCCGCTCCTCATAGGGCTTGTTCTCCAGACCCTTGATCATTTTAGTCGCCCTCCTCTAAACACATTCCATCTTGTCAATATCTCTCTTCAATTGTTGCGCCCAGAATTGGACACAGTATTCCAGATGTGGTCTAATGAAGGCAGAATAGAGAATAGTATGTCTTCCCTGGATCCTGACACTATACTCCTATTGATGCAGGCCAAAATCCCATTGGCTTTTTTGGCCACCGCATCACATTCTTGGCTCATGTTTAACTTGTTGTCCACGAGGACTCCAAGATCTTTTTCACACGTACTGCTCTTAAGCTATGTGTCTCCCATTATGTATCTGCATTTCATTTTTTCTGCCTAAGTGGAAGGCAGTTGCATTTGTCACTGTAGAACTTAATTTTGTTAATTTGGCCCATCTCTGTGTCCTGCAGCACATAATTCAAAAGTATAACTCACAGGGGATGAGTCTATATACAGCATTTATAGACTTGTCTTCAGCGTTTGACACAATCACTGTGCCCTGAAAATCCGGATAGAACTGGCTCCCCCGCCCTGCAAGGGCGCCGAACAAATTTGGATTCGCCCAAAGAGACTTATGGAACCTTCTAGGTTCCTGAATGCTCTAAGGGATCTGGAGTCTGTCAGTGCCTTCATCGATGAGTTGGTGGACGCCTGGAACATCAAACTGTCCAATGCTCTCGATGAGGTCGCCCCTAGATGCCCTCCCCGTCTCCGTAGGAATCGGGCGCCTTGGTTCACTGAGGAGTTACGTTCGATGAAGCGGGAGAAGAGACGGCTAGAGAGCGTGTGAAGGAAACTCTGTGACGGAGGTTCGAAATCAACTTATAAGCTTTTCAAAGATGCTTATGAGAAAGCCATCAAGGAAGCAAAAAAATCGTACTACGCTACCTTGATTGCGTCTGCGAGCTCACGCCCAGCACAATTGTTCAAGATAATTAGGTCTCTGACGATGGTCCCTACCATCCCAAACGGTGATAATCAGGCCCTCACTGCCGAGGCTTTTCAGAGCTATTTTGCAGACAAGATCTCGGCCCTCCTCCGGGACCTTCCGGCCATGATTGATACAGTTAGTGAACTTGAGACTCCGTGGCCTCTTGCCGGGCCCACCTTCGACCGGTTCACGCCACTGGACGCAGAAGCTGTCGATAGGATTATTGCTGCAGCTCGCCCGACCACCTGTTCCCTTGATCCGTGCCCCTCCTGGCTGGTGAAAGCCAGCCTGGAGGGATTGCGAGACCCTCTGTTGAATATAATTAATACTTCCCTAGCCCAGGGAGTATTTCCAGAGGGTTTAAAAGAGGCGGTGGTCTCTCCATTGTTGAAGAAGCCGGGATTAGATCCAACGGTCCCCTCCAACTACCGCCCGGTTTCGAATTTATCATTCCTGGGCAAGGTAATTGAGAAGGCGGCAATGGAGCAGTTGCAGTCCTTCCTAGATGACGCAGCTTGGCTAGACCCCTTCCAGTCCGGCTTCCGTCCGGGGCATGGGACGGAGACGGTCCTGGTCTCCATCTCGGATGAGTTGCGCTGCCAGCTGGATCAGGGCGGATCGGCGCTGCTCGTGTTATTGGACCTCACAGCGGCGTTTGATACAGTCGATTATGATCTATTGACTCACTGCCTTGCCAGGGCCGGAGTTAGGGGGACAGCCTTTAATTGGGTGACCTCCTTCCTCCGGAAACGGCTACAACGAGTGAGGAGGGGCAAGGATGTCTCCGGGGGTTCCCCGCTTCTTTGCGGGGTTCCTCAGGGGCTATTCTCCCCCCTCTTATTTAACATCTATATGCGACCACTTGCCCAGCTGGTGCGTAGTTTTGGGCTGGTGTGCCATCAGTACGCTGATGACACCCAGCTTATCTTGAAGATGGAGGGCAGCCTCGAATCCGTACCCGATAATTTCCATCGTTGCCTTGAGGCCATCACTGGATGGCTGCGAGCCAGTAGGTTGAAGGTGAATCCGGCAAAGACGGAGATCCTGTGGCTGGGTCCTCCGGGCTGTAGGGATGTTCAGCTTCCAACCCTGGACGGCGTGACATTATGTCCGTCACCCTCTGTTAAGAGCTTAGGAGTAACCTTGGACCCCCTGTTGTCGATGGAGGCCTACGTCTCCAGCGTCAGCAGGGTAGCATTTTTCCATCTTCGCCAGGCGAGGAAGCTGGCCCCCTATTTGTCCCGGCGCGACTTAGCCACAGTGATCCAAGCCACAGTCATCTCGAGGCTGGACTACTGTAACGCTCTTTACATTGGCCTTCCTCTGTCGGTAGTCTGGAGTCCTCTGCCGGTAGTCCTGGCGGGAGTCCCGATTGGCCACCACATCACGCCAATCCTGCACGAACTGCACTGGCTCCCAATTGAATGCTGGATTGCCTTCAAAGTGTTAGTCCTGACTTTTAAGGCCTTACATGGTCTGGGGCCAGTGTACCTGCGGGACTGCCTTGTCCCATATCATCCCACCAGATCACTGCGCTCCGAAGAGCTAAACCTCCTGGTCATCCCAAATGTGAGGACCTACCATCTGTCCGCAACCCGCCGCCGGGCTTTCTCTGTTGCAGCCCCTACCATGTGGAACGCACTGCCCGCCGGCATCCATGCCACCCAGGGCCTCCTCCCGTTCAGGAGAGCAGTTAAGACATTGCTGTTCCAACAAGCCTTCAAAGTTAGCTAAACTGTAGCTCGCACCGCCTAGCTGTCAGCCCACTGCAACTCCATTTGTTGTTTCAACTGTTCTAATTGTAATTCCATCTTAATGGTATTACTGTGGTTTATGAGTTATCTGACAATTGTATTTTACGAACTGTTGTAAGTCGCCCCGAGCCGTTGGGGAAGGGGGGCGACAGACAAATGCGAAATAATAAATAAATAAATACATACATACATCTGCCGCAACACACCATGGGAAAAGTTGGCTGCCACAAACATTGACGGAAGATTGCTTACTTTAATCATTGTGATATGATACAGAGAGTCAGATTTGGTCCCAGTGGAGCTCTGAACAATGAAATCAAAACATCAACTGGAGTGCGTTTTAGCCCCTTTTCTCTTTCCTCCTATATAAGTGACATCATGAAAACATTATCCTCTGACAGTCTACATGGCCCGAAAGTTTTGTTCAGAACTATCAACATCTTGCTTTACGCGGATGATATGGTAATTATGGCAATGTCTCCAGTGGGACTGAGAAGATCCCTGGCAAAATTCAATTTGTATTGTAAGCTAAATTCACTCACTATGAACACGGATAAATTCAAAATTACGGTCTTTGGGAAAAACAGGAAATGGTACACATGGTCCCTGAATGGTGTATATTTGGAACTAATCAATTGTTACAAATATCTAGGCATTTTTTTTCATCTGATGAAAGTATACGAGCAATGAAAGCAGCAGGTTCCATTTATAAGCTGCACCATCATAGATACCCAGGTACAATTAGAACTGCCTTGGAAGTCTTTAAGACAAAAAAAATAATGTCAACACTAATATTTGGGGTTGAAATTTGGGGGCACATCAATTTGGCCAAGATTGAAGCTTTTCAAGTTAAGCAGCTTTGCACCCTCCTGGGCCTTTCCAGGACAATGCTGATGGCAGCAGGAAGGGCGGAGCTAGGAATGCCCCCAGTAAAAGCTCAAATCGTAATGAGACAGTTTAATTATTGTTCAAAAATAAACCGGATTAACCCCAGTAGACTTCCTTGCCTATGTCTAGAGGATCAAGTCCACTGTGACCAAAAGACATCATGGATAGTGGCTCTAAATAATAAGTTGGCTAAAATTGGCCTGCCTTTACAATTTCTGAATGATCTAGGACCTAGTGCAAAACAAGTGCTCATGCAACACACTCAAGATATTTATTTATTTATTTATTTATTAACTTCGATTTAGTATACCGCTCACTCCGGAGCTCAGAGCGGTTTACAGAAGAAGCATAAACACCGTGAGTAATAAAACAGATTAAACAGTTAAAACACATTAAACATCAAAGCAGTTAAAACATATTAAAAACACTAGCCCTCAGCGAAGGCTGGGGGACGAGATAAGAATCTGGGGGGGAATAGGCGGCATGGCACACAGTGTGGTTGAGTTAAGGGCCAAACGCCTTCCTAAAGAGCCAAGTCTTCAAGGCCTTGCGGATGGGCAGAAGAGCGCGGATGGCGCGGATCTCCTCCGGGAGGCCGTTCCAGAGACTTGGGGCAGCTACAGAGAATGCCCTCCGCCGTGTAGTGGCCAGTCTGCAGGTTCCAAGGGAAGGCACCTCAAGGAGGTTAAGCTCCTCAGAGCGCAGTGATCTCGCGGGCACATAAGGGGTAAGTCGCTCCCTCAGGTACACTGGCCCCAAACCATAGATGGCCTTAAAGGTGAGAACTAACACCTTGAAGAGGACCCGGAATTCAATCGGAAGCCAGTGCAGCTCGCGCAGGAGTGGGGTCGCGCGGTCAGATCTTGCAGCACCCAGGAGGAGGCGTGCTGCGGCGTGCTGCACTAGCTTAAGCTTCCGGATCATCGACAAGGGAAGGCCAATGTAGAGCGCATTACAGTAATCGAGCCTCGAGATGACCGTGGCTTGGATCACCGTAGCAAGGTCGCGTTGGGAGAGGTAGGGAGCCAGGCGCTTAGCCAACCGTAGGTGGTAGAATGCTGTCCTGCAGGTGCAGCCAATCTGCTCCTCCATGGACAGGTGGGCGTCCAGCCGAACCCCCAGACTTTTACCGATGGCTGTGGGCAGAGGGCCACACCATCGAAAGTTGGCAACTGGGTCACTACCCCCCCCCCCCCCGGGCGGCCCAGCCACAAGATCTCCGTCTTCGCCGGGTTCACCTTCAGCTTACTGGCTCGCAGCCATCCAGTAACGGCTTCAAGGCAAAGATGGAAATTATCGGGTACAGAGACTGCCCCGGGGTCCAACCTCAGAATGAGCTGGGTATCATCAGCGTACTGATGACACTCCAGCCCAAAACTCCGTACCAGTTGGGCGAGTGGTCGCATATAGATGTTAAATAACCAATTGAGAATATCTATTCTCAATTGGACCTAACAAGCATAGGTAGGTCTGCCACAGGATTTTTAGCTTTCCACAAAATGAATATTCATTTAGAACACTATCTGACTATTCCATTTCCATTATAAATATGTGAGAGGAAGTCATAGGGAGGAGGGAGCAAGCTTGTTTTCTGCTGCCCTGGAGACTAGGATGCGAAACAATGGCTTCAAACTACAAGAAAGGAGATTCCATCTGAACATTAGGAAGAACTTCCTGACTATGAGAGCCATTCAGCAGTGGAACTCTCTTCCCCGGAGTGTGGCGGAGGCTCCTTATTTGGAAGCTTTTAATCAGAGTCTGGATGGCCATCTGTCAGGGGTGCGTTGAATACAATTTTCCTACTTCTTGGCAGGGGGTTGGACTGGATGGCAAGGAGTCGAAAGAGACGGGTGTAAAGGGTATATTTCAATGGTTTATATTCATCCAAAAGTCAACTAAGAAGTGGAATGCAGGTAGTTGTAGGTCACTATCAGTACATTCTCTGGCCATACAAAGTCCCAAAAATCATAAGTCAATGGCACATCAATTATACTTTCTTCATGGGACGGTCAGAGAGAGAAATGGGTCAACGGTCTGAGAAAGGCCCCGCCGTTTCGCCTGTATTTAGGCTTCTTCAGAACCCGAGTATGAGTAAACAAATAAAGTGACCATTCCACTGATCCGGGTATCCTAGGATATACAATAATACATATTTTAAGTGACTAGTACATTTCTAGGTAAATAACACAGAACAAAAGTAAAAGAACCCGCCAAGTACATGCCCAACAGTACATTCAAGGAACATCAAATACATACCAATATTACAAATGCATATATATAGTCATCATCCTGGAATGGGTGGACGCAGCCACCGGTGCAACCAGATGCCCGGACAAAGGGCTGAGGAGGAGGAGGGCCGGTTTAAATGCAGAGTAAAGGGTAATTGTGTGGTGTTAACTAGACAAAGAGTTACATCAGAACCTCATTAAGGCTTAATTGGTCGTTAAGACCTAAAGGCAACTCAGAACAAAGGGAATTTATCCAGGCACATTCTCGTCTGCATAGTAGAAGTTTAACATCTTGATGTGGTAAAGGGATAATGCGCTCTAAAACCACCACCTTAAAATCATCAAAGTGGTGTGAGTTTTTGAAGTGGCTGTATAGGGCTGAGGATTCATTCCGCGTCCTGAATCTCGAGCGGTGTTCTTGGACCCTCACTCTTAATTCACGTCCAGATTCACCTATATAGTACCTAGAGCACGCACAGATTAGACAATACACGACATTTTTTGAATGACAGGAGGAACCTGAGCGGAGAGTGAAAGTATGTTTGTTGCGCAAGTCAGTAATTGTGGTTTGAGTTGATATGTGCTTGCATATGGAGCAGTGTGTGCAGGGTATAGTGTGTTGTTTTGCAACTGGTCCTGGGGTCTCCTGGCGTGGGCGTGTGTGGACTAGGAGCTGGCGAAAGTTTGTGGTTCTTTTAAATGCAATCATGGGAATTTTCTCAAGGCCCGGGATGGAATCCACAATGGGCCAGTGTGTATTAACTATGCGGTGAATCTGTGAGGCGTGAGGAGAGTGGGTAAGAGGCCATACTATACGATCCGGCGGGGTTTTGGAGCGAGAAGAAAATAATGAGGATCTAGGAGTGTTGTAAACTTTCCAGAAAGCAGAGTCAAGCACAGCCCGGGGGTAGCCCCTAGCCAGCAATTGGGCGGCCAAGTTGGATGCGGAGGACTCGAAATCTCGATCAGTGGATGAGTTCCTTTTAAGTCTAGTGAATTGGGAAAATGGGAGGCTGTTTTTAAGGGAGGGAGTGTGGTAAGAGTGATAATGAAGGTAAGAGTTTTTGTGGGTAGGTTTAACATAATTTTTAACGTTCAAAATGCCTTTATTTTTGTAAACCGTGAGATCTAAGAAGGTGACACTATGTGCATCAGCAGTGAAAGTAAATTTAATTTGTTCTGCCCATGAATTGAAATAATCACTGATGCGATCAAGGTCACCTCCTCTTCCCAAAAGGAAAAAAAGTCATCTATGTACCTGTAGTAATGCCTAATAGGTAGAGTAATTTCAAAGTCTGGAAATAAAAACTGTTGTTCTAGGTCATTAACATACAGGTTGGCCACAGATGGCGCTAGACTGAGGCCCATGCTAACCCCGCCCTTCTGAATGAAAAATTCTTTTTCAATGAAGATGTCAACCTAGTGCGCTGCAGCAGCGAAAAAGCAAATTCTATGCTTGGCATGATCAGGAAGGGAATCGAAAATAGGTCGGCAAATGTTGTATTGCCTCTCTACAAATCTATGGTAAGGCCACATTTGGAGTACTGTGTACAATTCTGGTCTCCGCACCTTAAGAAGGATATAACGGAACTGGAAAAGGTACAAAGAAGGGCGACAAAAATGATCCAAGGGATGGAGCAGCTCCCTTATGAAATCAGGTTGCAACGCCTTGGTCTTTTCAGCCTTGAAAGACGGCGTTTAAGAGGTGACTTGATCGAAGTGTATAAAATCATGCATGGGATAGAAAAAGTGAATAAAGAAAAAATATTTTCTCTGTCACACAACACTAGGACTAGGGGGCACTCCCTAAAGCTCCAAGGTAGGAAAGTTAGGACTAATAAAGGGAAATATTTCTTCACCCAGAGGGTCATTGGGTTATGGAACTCACTTCCAGAGGAGGTTGTGACAGCTGTCAGCCTGGACAGCTTCAAGGCAGGATTAGACAGATTCATGGATACCAAGGGAATCAGTAGCTACTGAAATGGACATCCAAGTGCCACCTCTGTGTTGATGGAGGCAGGCAGGATTTTCCCCGGGTACTGGTTGTGGGGGGGTCGGGAGCAGGTGAGGGTTCTGCCCTCCTTTCTGCTAGAAATCCCTGTGTACAACTAGTGGGCCACTGTGTGACACAGAATGCTGGACTAGGTGGGCTGAGGCCCGATTCAGCATGGCTCTTCTTATGTTCTTATGTTCTTATAAAACAAAAATAATTATAGTCAAAGACTATATCAAGGAGTTCAATGAGAAATGATGTAATGAAGGTAAGAGTTTTTGTGGGTAGGTTTAACATAATTTTTAACGTTCAAAATGCCTTTATTTTTGTAAACCGTGAGATCTATGAAGGTGACACTATGTGCATCAGCAGTGAAAGTAAATTTAATTTGTTCTGCCCATGAATTGAAATAATCACTGATGCGATCAAGGTCACCTCCTCTTCCCAAAAGGAAAAAAACGTCATCTATGTACCTGTAGTAATGCCTAATAGGTAGAGTAATTTCAAAGTCTGGAAATAAAAACTGTTCTAGGTCATTAACATACAGGTTGGCCACAGATGGCGCTAGACTGAGGCCCATGCTAACCCCGCCCTTCTGAATGAAAAATTCTTTTTCAAAACAAAAATAATTATAGTCAAAGACTATATCAAGGAGTTCAATGAGAAATACAGGGGCCTTTCTCAGGTACTATATAGGTGAATCTGGACGTGAATTAAGAGTGAGGGTCCAAGAACACCGCTCGAGATTCAGGACGCGGAATGAATCCTCAGCCCTATACAGCCACTTCAAAAACTCACACCACTTTGATGATTTTAAGGTGGTGGTTTTAGAGCGCATTATCCCTTTACCACATCAAGATGTTAAACTTCTACTATGCAGACGAGAATGTGCCTGGATAAATTCCCTTTGTTCTGAGTTGCCTTTAGGTCTTAACGACCAATTAAGCCTTAATGAGGTTCTGATGTAACTCTTTGTCTAGTTAACACCACACAATTACCCTTTACTCTGCATTTAAACCGGCCCTCCTCCTCAGCCCTTTGTCCGGGCATCTGGTTGCACCGGTGGCTGCGTCCACCCATTCCAGGATGATGACTATATATATGCATTTGTAATATTGGTATGTATTTGATGTTCATTGAATGTACTGTTGGGCATGTACTTGGCGGGTTCTTTTACTTTTGTTCTGTGTTATTTACCTAGAAATGTACTAGTCACTTAAAATATGTATTATTGTATATCCTAGGATACCCGGATCAGTGGAATGGTCACTTTATTTGTTTACTCATACTTGGGTTCTGAAGAAGCCTAAATACAGGCGAAACGGCGGGGCCTTTCTCAGACCGTTGACCCATTTCTCTCTCTGACCGTCCCATGAAGAAAGTATAATTGATGTGCCATTGACTTATGATTTTTGGGACTTTGTATGGCCAGAGAATGTACTGATAGTGACCTACAACTACCTGCATTCCACTTCTTAGTTGACTTTTGGATGAATATAAACCATTGAAATATACCCTTTACACCCGTCTCTTTCGACTCCTTGACGTCTCCCAAGTACACCCAGTCTCCTTCCCGGTTGGACTGGATGGCCCATGAGGTATCTTCCTACTTTATGATTCTATGATTCTATTACCCTTAAGAAGAATATATAATAGGGCTAGGTTTAAAAAACTCTTTATTATGATGCAAACTGGGTGCTACCGTAACATCCCAAGAAGTGAGAGATTCTGCGTATGGGGAGAACAAACTGTGGAAGATATCGAACGTTACTTGATTAACTGTCCAGCATATACTGAATTGCAATACAGATACTTTCATTCAATATTATCCAACATTGGCTTCCCTCCAACATAAATGATCTTCTGACGTTCCTCTTGGAAGGACAGGAAAGAGCCACCATAATCAGAGTAAGCCTTTTTATTCTGAAAGCTATCAAGAAAAGAGCAAATTTCCTGAAAGAAGAACCAGGAAAATAAGATTTTGACTCAATAGAAGGTCAGCTGCTATCTCCTCCTTTTTGCCTTGTCTTTTACTTGTGTTGTATTTTGAAATGGTCAGCGAAATAAGATCAACTTCTTCCCTCATTTCCTTTAGAAAAAAGCTAAAGGGACTGGGCATTTGGTTGATGGGGAGCGACTGACAATCTGAGTAGGATAGGGTTGTGTTGGCAGATTGTGGATTGGCTGACAGCCTATGAATATGGAACAGGGATTAAGGAAGATTTTGATATGTAACTGTTTTAATCTGCTGTGTTGTAATTGCTTTGATATTTTGTTGTTCTGTTCTTGTATGCGGCATTGAATTATTGCCTTTTGTAAGCCGCCCTGAGTCCCCCTTTGGGGGTAGAGAAGGGCGGGTTAGAAATGAAATAAATAAAATATGACTTGTAAAAAATTACTATTAACTAAAAAAGAGTTGGATTTCAGTTCATATTATTGATGTTCTTTTTGTTTTGTGATTTTACTGTTTTCTGTTTTTTTTTTACGTGGGAGATATATCATGACTTTATTTCCTGGTGAAAGTAGGACAGGCCTGTAGCTCACTTGAAGCAATGGAGAGGGATTCCATGGTTGTGAAGGAGAGGGCCAAAGTGAGGGATATGAGGTGGGAGGGAAACCAACTCTTAGGTGGAACTTTGCTTGTAAAAAGTTTGTATGTTTTGAGAAATAAAGCCCTTCCCGTCTGTATGTGAGGTAATTCTTTCTCTAGAACAGTGCAGATCAGGACAAAGATAAAAATGAAACACACATAAAGACAAACAAATCAAAGAACTACACAGTTCTAACTCTTCATCAAGTGGCTTTTGTCTCTTATTAGTGTGTTGGCTGGAAGAATGGAGTGTGACAAGTGACAACTGAGAGACGGAGGGCAAGGGCGACACCCAGCAGCAGTCCAGATGGAAGGAGCACGCCACTATCCCACGACGGGCCAGTCAGCCAGTAGAGAGAGGAAGGGGAAGTGCAGAGTGTGCTTCATGTGTGGGCATGAGGGCCACAAAGCTATTAACTGCTGGAAGGGAGAGATTCACCAAAAAGGTTACATGTCCCCCCCAGAAAACTTCCCCCTAAGGTGGCCAAAGAAAATGCATCTACAGCAGCAGAGACTGCTCAGGCCCCAGGCCAACTACCAGCTGAAGGAGGGGCATTGGGGTGGAAGAGGATGCTGACTGGGTACTGGGAAATGACAATGAACTGCGTAAATCACCACAGGGCAAAGACGTGTTGGTGAGTTTTAACTGTGATACTGGGAGGGTCAGGGTGGAATTACAAAACCTAGAGATGGGACTAAGGGTGAAAACAGAAGCCCTGCTAAACTGTGTATGTACAAAATGTTTTATCACTCCATCTCTAGCTGACCAGTTAGGAATAAAAGCCCAGCTTGCAAAAACACCTGTGGCTATTTCTCAGCTCAATGGATCCACTGTTAATGGGACTCCAGTGAAAGAAAAGACTAATTTTTTGAGATTGAAGATGGAGTTCCATTAAGAGTCCTTACATTTTTTTGATCTCATATCTGGCACACCAGCCAATTATCTTAGGAATTCCTCAGTTAAGGTGGCAGAACCCCTGATTGATTGAAAAACCGGAGACTTTTACCTTCAATGATGGGAGTTATAGTTTTAAAGGGGTGCTATGGCCAACCCAAGTAATGGAAAGGGAAAATGTAGTGGCTGAAATCACAGTAGCAAAGAGTAGGAGCTTTGTATTACCTTTCGCTTGAGAAAGCCAGATTCCATGGTGAAACGGTATCAGGCGCCTTGCAAATCGACCGTCGCGGTTGGGTTCGGCATCTCTGCATATACTTCGAGACACAGTCCCTTGGCTTGATACACTGCCCAGCATTGGCTGTTTCTCCCAGAGTACGCAGAGGACTGATGTATTGGACTCTTATGGATTACCATTAGGGACATATCATTATATTGGACATTCCTTGGACTTACCTTTCTCCCTCTCTCCCACATCTCTGGAGGTACCATGCACTCGGTGGTTTGTGTATCACAACTTTAATTATGTATATTTATATTGTGTGATCGCATTTTGATATAATTGCATTGCTATTCTCATTGTGTTGATGATTATCTTCCCTAAGAGGGACGGTTTCGGCAGTATATGCCTTCAGAATATATTTTTATAATCATCTAAACATTATTGGTGTCATATTTCTAGTTCTGTTTGTGTTTTGTTAAAATGTAGTGGCTGCCATGTCCAAGGATGTGCCCCTGGATCAGCATCTACCATGATTTTGCAGACGTGTTCAGTGAAAATGAATGTGACCAACAATTGCCCCACCAAAAGCCTGATTATGATATATAGAGATTGATCCTACAGCCAGGCTGCAAAGTCCCAAGATATATGTCCTGTCTGAGCCAGAAAAAAAGCTTTGTGTGAGTTCATTGACAAAAATTTGGCCAGGGGTTTCATCGAACCAGCCAATTCTCCCATGTCAGTCCTGTTTTGTTCCAATCCAAAGCCGACAGTACATTTATTTATTTATTTATTTATTATTTGCATTTGTATTCCGCCTCTTCCCGAGGGCTCGTGGCGGGTTACAAGACATACATAGTGATCGGCAGGCAACACTCATGCCGATTCACGAACAAAATAAAGCAATGCTATAACCATAAAAATAACGAAAATGATACTAAAAACATCATTAACATTGTTAAAATTACACCAAGTGACAAAAACAGTAACACAGAGTCATAAGTCGATTGAAAGCAAGAGGCGTTATATGTTAACCAAAGGCCTGCTTGAAAAGGAAGGTCTTACAGGCCCTGCGGAAGGGGGCGAGCTCCCGTATGGCTCTAGCCTCCTCCGGCAGGGCATTCCAGGCCGTTGGAGCTGCTACGGAGAAGGAGCGCTGCCTAGTTGATGATAGGCGGCAGAGGCGGATCGGTGGAATCTCCAGCAGATTTTGCTCTGCTGAGCGGAGTGATCTCGGGGGATCGTATGATGCAAGGCGGTCCAAGAGGTACGCAGGCCCTAGACCGTACAAGGCCTTAAAGGTCAACACCAGCACCTTGAAGGTGATTCGGTACTCAATTGGCAGCCAGTGCAGTTGCTGGAAGATGGGCGTAATGTGCTGCCTCACCGGCACTCCTGCCAGTAGGCGAGCAGCGGCATTCTGCACTAGCTTGAGTTTCCGAATCATCGCCAAGGGAAGGCCAACGTAGAGGGCGTTACAGTAGTCTAGTCTCGAGATGACCGTCGCTTGGATCACCGTAGCCAGGTCATTCCTGGACAGGTAGGGGGCCAGTCGCCTAGCCTGACGTAGGTGGTAGAACGCCACCCTGCTGACCGCGGAGACCTGGGTCTCCATGGTCAGCAGGGAGTCGAACTGAACACCCAAGCTCTTAACAATTGACGACGTGCTTAATTGCTCGCCGTCCAGAGTAGGCAACCGGCACTCATCCCGGCCAGGCCGACCAGGCCATAGGATCTCCGTCTTCGACGGATTCACCTTCAGCCGGCTGGCCCGCAGCCAACCAGTCACGGCTTCGAGGCACAGATGGAAGCAATCGGGTACGGTATCCGGCCTGCCGTCCATTCGCAGCAGAAGCTGGGTGTCATCAGCGTACTGATAACACTCCAGACCAAAGTCGCGGGCCAGCTGGGCCAGGGGGGCATATAAACGTTGAATAATAAGGGGAGAGAATGGCCCCTGGGGGACCCCACAGTTAAGTGGGAGCCGCCTGAGACCATCCCGCCCCCTCCACACGCTGTCCCCGATCCCGGAGAAAGGAGGCCACCCATTTAAGGGCAGTCCCCCCTGACTCCGGAAGCGGATAGGCGGTGGGTCAACAATGCATGGTCTACTGTATCAAACGCTGCTGTCAGATCTAACAAGACAAGCAGTGCCGATCCACCCTGGTCCAGCTGGCGGCGAAGTTGGTCTGTAATGGCGACAAGCACGGTCTCCGTCCCGTGCCCAATACGGAAGCCGGACTGGAAGGGATCAAATCCAGCTGTGTCTTCTAAGAACTGCTGCAGCTGATCCGCTGCTGCCCTCTCAATCACCTTGCCCAGGAAGGGCAAGTTGGAAACAGGCCGGTAATTGGAGGGAGCCGAAGGGTCTAAATTCGGCTTCTTCAGCAGCGGTCTTACCATAGCCTCTTTTAATCCCCCTGGGAAGACTCCTTGCTCAAGGGAGCTATTTAAGATCGTGCCCAGGGGGCCGCGTAACCTCTCCTGGCAAGGTCTAATAAGCCAGGAGGGGCACGGGTCGAGGGAGCAAGTAGTTGGTCTAGCTGCAACAAGTAACTTATCGACAGCTGCTGCGTCCAGCAGTTGGAAACGGGTGAAGGTGGGCCCGCCGAATGTGCATAGATTACAGGGGTCTGCCCTTCTAATTAAATACCCTGTACCTTTCCCAAATGAGATAACATGAAAGCTCATTTGGGCAAAACTAGATTGTTCACCATATTGGACCTCAGCGAGGCGTTTTATAGAATAAGAGTCTGGCCAGGAGATGAATGGAAAACAGCTTTTAATTGTCATTTGGGAAGTTATCCATTTAACGTCATGACTTTCGGTTTAAAAGGAGCCCATTGGGTTTTCATGCAATTTATTAATGAGATTTTCCTTCAGTGGCTATACAAGGGTATCATGATCTATCTAGACGACATCCTTATATTTTCCAGAACTATGGAAGAACATGTTAAATTGACATTTAGGCTTCCTTATGTCCTCTGGAGAACAGAGTATGGACCCAGCCAAAATACAAGGTGTGTTGGCTTGGGAGCCACCTCAAATCAAAAAACAGCTGCAAAGGTTCCTGGGCTATGCCAAGTTTTATAGACAATTTATCCATAATTTTGCAGAGATTCATCCATTTGATGAATTTGTTTTTTAAAAAGCAAAGGGAAGAGGGAGATTCAGAAAACAAAGTCCCCAGGCACAAGGCTCTTGTGGACCCCTGAGTGTAAAAAGGATTTTTATGACCCAAAATGCAGGTTCACCTCTCACCCAATCTTTATTTATTTATTTATTTATTTATTGCTTCGATTTGTATACCATCCTTCCAGTTTGGCTCAGGACGGTTTACAGTACATCGACCAAGCATTAAACATAAACATAAAACAACGTTAACAATTAAAACAGAATCACAGAGTTAGCCTATAACCGGGAATGACTAGACATTAAATGCCTGATGGAAAAGAACTGTTTTACAGGCTTTCCAAAATGCCGGCAGTTCAGTGATTGCCGGACTTCAGGTGGCAAGGTGTTCCATAGGCTTGGGGCAACAACAGAGAAGGCCCTCTGTCTAGTTGAGGACAGATGGATGGTCCATAAGGAAGGGATCTGTAAATGGTTGTGGTCCTCAGATCAAAGAGATCTCTGGGGAACATATGGGAGTAGACGGTCCCTCAAGTACACCAGCCTTGAAGGCCTTGAAGGTCAAAACAAAAACTTTGAAGGTGATCCAGTGCTCGATTGGCAACCAGTGCAGCCGCTGCAGCGTTGGAGTGATATGAGCCCTGGCTGGTACTCCAGCCACGAATATCGCTGCAGCGTTCTGCACCAGTTTAAGCTTCCGGATGACTGACAAAGGAAGACCGATGTAAAGGGCATTACAGTAGTCTAGCCTCGGGATGACCGGTGTCTGGATTACCGTGGCTAGATCGCTTCCGGTGAGGTAGGGGGTCAGCCGCCTAGCCTGCCGCAGGTGGAACAAAGCGGATCTGCTGACAGCTGAGACCTGGGCCTCCATTGTCAGCAGTGGGTCCAATTGGACTCCTAGGCTCTTTATTAAAGACGACGGGCGTAATGCCTTGCCATCCAGAGTAGGCAGCTGGAGACAACACACACCTGGGCAACCCAGCCAGAGGATCTCCGTCTTCGATGGATTCACTGTTAATCGACTGGCTCATAGCCAACCAGTCACAACGTCAAGGCATAGCTGGAAACAATAGGGTACAGACTCCGGCCGGCCATCCATCCTCAGCACTAGCTGGGTGTCATCAGCGTACTGTGAGGCCCGTGAGGAACCGCCAAGTCCAGCGACGAGTGGAATGCACTAGTTGGCAGTTCCACTCACCTCCCTCTCCTTTGCCCCCGAATTCGTGAGTCACCCCACCTGCCTTTGCCGTGGCCTTGACGGCCTGTTGAGGCGGCTGGCTGCTCTACTGGCTGAGGTGGGGGAGCTGCTTGCCCCCCCCTCACGGCGGGAGTCGTTGCGGCGGCTGTCCTCTGGTTCCAGATGGGAAGTGGCCCGGCGAGGAGGCGACCGCCGCCATTGCTGCGCCTATTGGAGTGCTGGGCGAGTCGCCCCTAGACCTGCTGGACGACCACGTGGGAGTGAGCCGGGAAGAGGCTTGGGCCGTCGCCCTGGAGAGCATCTCCCAGAGAAGCGACCTGGCTGAGGGAGATGCCCCGACCCCCCAGGGGATCCTGGGGGACGTACTAGAGAGCGGGACCCGGCATGGCCCGGTTGGAAGGGCGTAGATGGCCACCTCCAACATGGCGCCGAGCCTGAGCCACTCGGCGTCCTTGGCCCCGCCCCTCTTGCCTTCTCCACAGCTGATGGCCACGCCCCCTAGAATTAATGAGAGCGAGTGCCTGGCGGATCCCTCCCTGGAAGCCTTTAGCATCTCAAAGGTGCTGGCAAAGGCTCCCGGAGAAAGACCCCGGCGGCGAGCCAGTCGCTTCCCATCAGGAGGGCTGGGGATTGACCTCCCTGCTCCATCGCCCACATCCAGACAGCCTCCGATCCCTGCTGCAGCGACCAGTCCACAGCCTCCTCTCAATCCCCCCCCCTCCACTGGCCCAAAGAGGAAGTGCAGGCCAGGCCAGATGAAAAGGAGGTGAGAATGGAGACACCATCAGCGGGGAGGCCAGGACGTCCGCTCACCCTCTCCTCTATTAAACATCCAGACTGCCAGATCCATGGGGCTCACTAACAACAGTCCCCTGGACCCTCCTGCCACCGACCCAAGCCGCAGTCAGCCTAAGAGCAAGACCCCTGGCCCAACACCTGACCCAATCAAGGGTCTTAACTTAAGACACCGAGGGAGGGGCAGTAGACGGAGGAGAAGGACCTTTGGTTTTGGGGGGGGGGGCGAATTCTGGCCCTAGAGACAATGCCCACAGGCCACCCCCGTGTGAAGTGATCAAGAATCAGCACAATGAGGGGTTGGGAACTGAGACCTCCACCTCCTATAGATCTAGGAGTGGCAGTGAACAGCAGATGGGTAACAGTTCCTCCACCCGGGTCTCATATCCCCAGGCCCCTGGGAAACCTAAGACCAACCATCTGAACCCTCCCCCCAGGAGTCTTGACAACTCGATGATGGGGAGTTTGGAGCCACGGGTGTGTGGTGACCATCTCCCTCTGGAACTGGAATCGCTAAGGACGCTGTTGAACCTGTGGGACCCTCCTGGGCTTCCCTCGTTTGATGGCCATTAGCTGGATAGCTCTCCGACCCATATGGTCATGAGCCTGGCCTCCCCTCCTTCTGTCTTGGATGTAGTCACCTCCCTTCTGTTGTTGTATCGTGTTGTTTGTGTACTATGTATTATGTATGTACTATGTATTTGGTGCCAAACATGGAAACCGCTCCGAGCCTCCGGGGAGTGGCGGTATACGAAGTTTGAACAAATATTTAAAATATTTCCGCCTCGACCTCTTCTGCTGGGAGCTGTGGGAACAGGGCCTGCGCAGTCTCCGCCGCTATCGCCGCCTTCTCCTTCATCGGCTTGGGGGGGGGTAGGCCGGCTTGGGGGTGAACGGTTTCTCTCCCTTCAGAGGGATTTGCTTCTTTGAGCACTCTGCTGCAAGGTGTCCCTCTCGGCCGCATGTGTAGGACGCTCCTCGTCTCCCTCTGCGCTCTCGGCTGCCTGACCGCCCTCGGGGGAAGGGCACCTCGTGCTGCCAGAGGAACTCATGGCTGGATGCCGGCTCCTTCCTCCTTCTTGCTAATGGAGGGGCATCTGCTCTTTGTCGCACTCCACCCGACCGGCCAGCACAATCCAATCTTCCAGGTTGTCCGGGTTTCCCCTGTGCATCGCCCATTCTAAGATATCAGACCTCAGGCCCGCCCTGAAGTATTCCAACTTGGTAACTTCGGACCAATCCCGGATCCGGCCAGCCACTGTCTTGAACTCTAGGGTGTACTCGGAGACACTCCTGTTGCCTTGGTACATTTTCTTAAGTTGGGCCTTCACCTTCTCCTCTGCCAGTGGGTCCTGGAACCGCGCCCGCAGGGCTCCCAGGAAGTTGTCCATTCTCTGCAGCTCGGGGGCCCTGGTGTCATACATTTTCATCAGCCAGTCTGCCGCAGCTTACTTTAGATTAGCACCCACAGCGTGGATTCGGGCACTCTGAGGGGAAGGCATCTCCGTAGTCCAGCATGAAGTGGAGCACATTGGTAATGAAGTAGGATAGCTGCTTCGGGTCCCCATTAAATTTGACTTTCAGATCCCCTCGGGCCTGGCCACCCCACATCTGGCTCCTCCCGGCCGTCCCTGTTGTGAAGGTAAAAGCGCCTCGGCCAGGGCAGAAGCGGTCCTCCTCGTCTGCAAATACCACTCGCCCCGAGGGCCTGCCTGCCTCCGCCTGGGTGTGGCGGGACGATCTCCTCCCTCGGGCTTCCTCAGGGGGCCTCCACGCTTCCACCGACTGTCTCCTCATCACCCCCAACTGGAAAGCGAAGGTTTGCA
The DNA here is from genome assembly GCA_030556195.1 of Anolis apletophallus. Classification (NCBI taxonomy): domain Eukaryota; kingdom Metazoa; phylum Chordata; class Lepidosauria; order Squamata; family Anolidae; genus Anolis; species Anolis apletophallus. The sequence goes on along the minus strand of JARBWK010000011.1, from coordinate 54,575,133 downwards.
GCATGTGATCCATGGCATCTACCTTCTGTTCCAGTCACAGGGTGCTGGGGGAGTCCTCTCGGGGGGATCTCCTGGCTTCAGTCAAGGGGGGCCTCCGTCTCACTGTCACATCTCTGCGTGAGAGCATCTGGGCCACCTCTCCCTGGTTCCAGTCACCGTATGCGGGATCTTCAGCCCCTCTATCCTGGGGGTTGGTGGGAAGATCCTCAGGACGGGTGTTCTTTGTAGACGAGGAAGACTACTTCTCCCCCGGCCGGGGGGCATCCACCTTCACCACAGGCTTGATGGGAAGGAGCCAGGCGCCAGGCGGGCATGGCAGAAAAGAGCTGAAGGTGAAATTCAATGGGGACCCCAAGCAACTGTCCTACTTCATCACCAATGTTCCACTTCATGCAAGACTATGGGGAGGCCTTCCCCTCGGAGGGTGCCAGGATCCATGCGGTAGGTGCCAACCTGAAGGAAGAGGCGGCAGACTGGCTCATGCAAATGTATGACACCCGGGCTGCTGAGCTACGAAGGCTGGACAACTTCCTCACGGCCCTGAGGGACAGGTTCCAAGATCCGCTAGCTGAGGAGAAAGAGAAGGCCCAACTTAAAAGGATGTATCAAGGTAACAGAAATGTTTCCGAATATGCCCTGGAGTTCAAGATGGTGGCCGGCCGAATCCGTGATTGGTCCGAAGTCACCAAGCTAGAGTATTTCAGGGCTGGCCTAAGGACAGATGTCCTAGAGTGGGCGATGCATAGAGGGAACCCAGACAACCTGGAAGATTGGATACTGCTGGCAGGACGGGTGGAGTGCGACAAGGAGCAGATGCCCGGCCGTTACCGAGAGGGAGGAAGAAGCCGACATCCTGCCATGAGTTCCACCGGCACAGCAAGGCGGCCGTCTCCACGAGGCTGGTCTACAAGCAGGGAGCGCAGAGGGAGGCGAGGAGCATGCTACTCGTGCGGCCAAGAAGGACACCAAGCCGCAGAGTGCCCGAAGAAGCTGACCCCCCCGAAGGGGGAGAAATCGCCCCACCCCAAACCGAGCCACGCTTTCAAACCAACGAGAGAAAAGGCAGCGATGGCAGCAGAGACGGCCCCGGCCCCTCTCTCCCAGCTCCCAGCAGAGGAGGAGGTTGAGCTGGAAGGGGACAAAGACAAAGCAGAGCGGCTGCAAGGAAACGACAACGATCTGTTGTAGACGCCCGACGGCAGGTCCTGACCCCCCCAGGGCGGTGAGTTGGCAAAATTGAACTGTAGTATAATCAAACTGAGGGTGAAACTGTGGAACCCAGAGTCAGGCCAAGAAGTAGAGACAGAGGCAATGTTGGACTGTGGCTGCACTCGGTGCTTGATTGCCCCAAGCCTAGCAGAGCAGTTAGGAGTGAAGCCCCAGCCTTTGAAATCCCCGGTAGTTTTTCACAGTTAGACGGGTCCCCAGCAAATGGAGGCCCAGTAAAGGAAAGAGCAGGCTACCTTAGGTTAAGAACGGGATCCCACGAAGAGAGCTTACAGTTTGTAATCTCCCCCATGGCACACCAACCCGTCATTCTGGGGATCCCATGGCTGAAATGGCAGTACCCACAAGGAACCTTTAGCTTCAGAGATGGGAGAGGCAGAGCCGAGCCCCCAGTCGAGAATGTGGAGGACAGGAACCCAGAAGGGGCGAAGGTGGCAGCAGCCTCCCATGATGTTCCTTTAGATGCCATACCCAGTGTATACCACGACATGGCAGAAGTGTTTAGCGAAAAAGAGAGTGACCAGTTGCCACCCCACAGAAAGACAGATTGCGCAATTGAAATAGAGCCTAACGCCAAGCTACCGAGCCCTAAACTCTATGTAATGTCGGAGCCTGAAAAGAAAACGCTCTGAGAGTTCATAGACAAGAACCTAGAAAGGGGATTTATAGAGACTTCCAGCAGCCCTCTGGCGGCCCCCGTCCTGTTCTGGTCCAAGGCGGATGGCTCCCTAAGGCTCTGTGTAGATTATAGAGGGCTGAAATGCTATATGCACCTCCAATAAATACCCCCTGCCACTGATGTCGGAGATCTTGGCCCAACTGGGGAAGGCTCACATCTTCACTAAATTGGACATCAGAGAGTTCTTTTACCGCATTCGCGTGCGCCCTGAGGACTGTTGGAAGACAGCCTTTAACTGCCACCTAGGCCAGTACCAATTTAGGGTCACCCCTTTTGGACTAAAAGGGGCCCCAAAAGTTTTCCAGCAATTTGTAAATGAAATCTTCCATGGACTGTTATATAATTTATTTTTATTTATTTATAAATTCGATTTGGTAGACCGCTCTCTCTGGAGCCCAGAGCGGTTTACAGCATAAAATCAATAAAACATCAATAAACAGATAAAAGACGTATACCCAAAAGGGGGTTCTAGTATACCTGGATGACGTCCTTGTGTATTTGAGAACCCCCGAAGAACACGTCAAATTGACCCGAAGGGTGCTCTAGATATTGAAGGAGAACCAGCTATATGCTAAACTCTCCAAGTGTGAGTTTCACCAAACGGAGCTCGCTTGCTGGTGGGAGCACCAGTGAGGGAGCATATTACACCTATTCTACGGCACCTGCACTGGCTTCCTATCGAGTACCGGATTGCCTTCAAGGTGTTGGTGTTAACCTTTAAGGCCTTGCATGGTCTAGGGCCTGAGTACCTAAGGGACCGCCTTACCCCGTACGATCCCCCGAGACCACTGCGCTCGGAAGAGCAGAACCTGTTGGTTGTTCCATCACCCCGTTCCTGCCACCTGTCCAGTACAAGACAATGGGCCTTTTCATTTGTGGCTCCCATGTCCTGGAATTCGCTACCCAACCATGTCCGGGCAATACATGAACTTGGTCCTTTCCGAAGAGCCTGTAAGACTGTCCTTTTTAGAACAGCCTTCGGCTGATCCGAACGAAGAGGCTCACCAATACTCGAACCCAAGACCGATGACTTGTAATCAGTTGGCTATGGATTATGACTGTGTTTTTATTGTTTTATCGCTGTACATTTGTATTGTACATTTTATCTTTGTTGTGATCCGCCCCGAGCCTGCTGGGAGGAGCGGAATATAAAATTGACTAATAAATAAATAAAATAAATAAACTACCTGGGATACCGGATCTCCACTAGGGGGCTAGCAATGGACCTGAGTAAGATACAAGTTGTGTTGGTGTGGGAGCCCCCCCGAACTAGAAAGCAGCTCCAAGGGTTCCTAGAGTTCGCAAATTTCTATAGACAATTCATCAAGGACTTTGCTAAAATATCCCTCCCCTTTTACTGAGCTGCTGAAGACAAAAGGGCTAGGGGAGACGAAAAAGGCCAAGTCTCCTGGGGCAAAATTACTGTGGACACTAGAATGCCAAAAAGCTTTTGACGAGCTGAAACAGAGGTTCACCAGTCAGCCCCTGCTGATCCACCCCCAGGCCTTTTATCGTCCACTGTGACGCACCTAAAGCTGCTTTCGGGGCGGTTCTGATGCAACGGGACAAAGAGGGCCAACTGAAGCCTTGCGCCTATCTTTCGAAGAAATTTTCCGAGATTGAGAAGAGGTGGCACATTTGGGAAAAGGAGTCATTTGCCATAAGGGTTGCCCTAGCCAATTGGCGTCACTTTCTGGAGGGCACCAGCCAACCTTTCGAGGTGTGGACAGACCATAAAAATCTGCAGGCCTTGCAGACCCCTCAGAGGCTAAACGCCAAACAGCTGAGGTGGTCCCAGTTCGTCAATAGATTTAATTTCACCCTTCCCGGGCAGGCAAAACCAATTGGCAGATGCCCTCTCACGGATGCCCGCAGCCGATTACTCAGCCCCGGTTGAAATAGGGATGGTTTTTTCCAAGCAGCAGCTGGGCCTGGTGGGGCAAACCAGGGCTTCATCCAAGGTCAAATTGGATCTGAAGGAACAGCCACCCGAGCTGATGAGGGAGTTGAAGGACTCTGCCCCAGGTGACCGTTGGCTCCAAGGCCACCAAGATGAACTGAGTCAGGGTGAGGGAGTTTGGCATTATGGGACTAAGCTCTACGTGCCAGAGGACTTGAGGGCAAAAGTTTTGAGCCAAGCACATGACTCCAAGATGTCAGGCCACTTTGGCTTGACTAAGACTTTAAAGCTGTTGGCCAGACAATTTTGGTGGCCTACATTGCGCAAGGACGTAAAGGACTGTTTGGCTGAATGTGTGGTTTGCGCAAAAACTAAGCAAGAGGTGGGCAAGCCTACGGGGTTGCTGCAGTCAGTTGCCAATCCTTCCGTGCCGTGGGCAGAAATCGCAATGGACTTGATCATAGATTTATCTGTGAGCAATGGCTACACAACTATATGGACTGTAATAGACTTGTTTTCTAAGCAGGCACACTTTATCCCGCTGAAGAGACTCCCCTCTGCCCCTGAGTTAGCTAGGCTTTTTACCCATCATGTGTTTCGCCTGCATGGGTGCCCAAGGAGGGTTGTTACTGACCGGGGCCCTCAATTTACGTCCAAGTTCTGGAAGACCTTCCTGTCTTATCTGGGGGCTGAGAGTGCTCTGAGTACTGCTTTTCACCCCGAGACTGATGGCGCTACCGAGAGGGTGCAAAAGACACTGCAGCAATTTCTGCGCTGTTACTCCACCTACCAGCAGGACCAGTGGGCCCCCCTTTTGGATATAGCCAAATATGGCTACAATAATTCAGATCATGCCTCCACGGGCATATCCCCTTTCAAAGCAGTTAGCGGCCAAGACTTTCCCCCATTCCCAGCAATAGTAGGGGGCCCCACGGCGGAGTGGTCCCCGGAAGGCTGGGGGGCCAAGGTGGCGGCGGCCTGGCCTGAGATTGTGGAGACACTGGCCTCAGCCAAACTGGATTACAAAAAATATGCAGACAAGAAGAGGGCCCCACAGCCTAACTATGTAGTGGGAGACCTAGTCTACTTGTCAACTAAATACCTTAAGACCACCCAACCCTCCCGTAAATTCCCAGAACGGTTTGTGGGTCCTTTCCGTGTGGTTGCTGTTATTAACCCGGTGGCAGTCAAACTGGACCTTCCCCATAATTGGAAGAAGGTCCATCCGGTCTTCCATGTCAGTTTGCTGAAGAAGGCTTGTGCCAGCCGCAAATGGACTACACCAGAGTCGGCCCCTGTCCCCATAATGGTGCACACCCATTTTGAGATCAAAGACATTTTAGACTCCAAGCAGCGCAGGGGAAAGTTGTGCTACTTGGTGTAGTGGTCCTCCAGAGACTTGCACCCTGAATGGGTGCTGGCTGAGCATGTTAGGGCCCCTAGATGAACTAAACGGTTCTATGCCTCCTTTCCTGGAAAACCTGGTCCCTAACCCATCATTTTGCTTCTTTCTTGTTCCTTTGTCTTCCTGCGGAGCAGTTGAGCCGGGGTGGGGGGGTTATGTCAGTTGCACCCAGTGACAGTTATATAAACAAACTGCCTGGTCACAACCAACATCTGATAAGAAGACCAGATGGCAGGAGGAGGACTGGGCAATGGAATGTGTATTGCATGTTGTAAAGGCAAATGGTGGAAGGGAGAAGGAGGAGGCAGCTGGGGGACTTGAATGTGCGTTTGAGCAGGAACCTCAGTTCTGTCTTTTCCAAGCTGTGGATAGGAACGAATAAACTGTTTGTCCCAGGAAGAACCTGAGTGAGCGTGGTTTGTTCAAAGGTCCTGCCAGGAGCTGACATACACACTTGGTCCTGCTATGACTTACCGCAACAAGTTGTTCTGAAATAATTTCTGCTTGTTCCTTCAATAATTTTGGATGTACCGTGTTTCCCCGAAAGTATGACACCCCCGATTGTAAGACGTATCGGGGGTGTCAGGGGTCGGCTAATGTAAGCCGTACTCGAATGTAAGCCGTACCTCATCGCCCGCCCGCCGCCGCCAACCGGCCCATCGGCCGCGGCACACCTCCGCGACACACCTCCTTTCTGCCAGGCCTCCAAGGGAGGGGGAAGAGAGCCAGAAGCATGGCAAAGCGTGCGCTGCGTCAGAGTGACGCGTTGTCGCTTTGCCCCGCCTTTGGCTCTCTTCCCCCTCCTTTCCTTTCTCCAAGAAAGGGAGGGAGAAGAGAGCCAGGAGCGGGGCAGAGCGATGACGCGTCACTCTGACGCGTTGTCGCTTTGCCCCGCCCCTGGCTCTCTTCCCCCTCCTTTCCTTTCTCCAAGATAGGGAGGGAGAAGAGAGCCGGGGGCGGGGCAGAGCAATGACGTGTCACTCTGACGCGTCATCGCTTTGCCCCGCCCCCGGCTCTCTTCCTCCTCTTTTCCTTTCTCCAAGAAAGGGAGGGAGAAGAGAGCCAGGGGCGGGGCAGAGCAACGACGCGTCACTCTGACGCGTCGCCGCCGCCCCGCCCCCCCCAGCTCTCTCTTCCCCTCCTTTCCTTTCTCCAAGAAAGGGAGGGAGAAGAGAGCCAGGGGCGGGGCAGAGCGACGACGCGTCACTCTGACGCGTCGTCGCTTTGCCCCGCCCCCGGCTCTCTTCCCCCTCCTTTCCTTTCTCCAAGAAAGGGAGGGAGAAGAGAGCCAGGGGCGGGGCAGAGCGACGACGCGTCACTCTGACGCGTCGTCGCTTTGCCCCGCCCCTGGCTCTCTTCCCCCTCCTTTCCTTTCTCCAAGAAAGGGAGGGAGAAGAGAGCCAGGGGCGGGCCAGAGCGACGACGCGTCACTCTGGCGCGTTGTCGCTTTGCCCCGCCCCCGGCTCTCTTCCCCCTCCTTTCCTTTCTCCAAGAAAGGGAGGGAGAAAAGAGCCAGAGGCGGGGCAGAGCAACGACGCGTCACTCTGACGTGTCGTCGCGTTGCCCCGCCCCTGGCTCTCTTCCTCCTTTCCTGTCTCCCAGACAGGGAGGGCGAAGAGAGCCGGGGGGGCGGGGCAGAGCGACGACACGTCACTCTGACGCAGCAGCGCTTTGCCATGCTTCTGGCTTTCTTCCCCTCCCGTCCTTTGTCCAGAAAGCTGCGCCGCGGAGGTGTGCCGCGGCAGCGTGACGGCGGCGGCGGCGTGGGCGTGGTGATGGGGTACGTCTTAGTTTATATAAGACGTACCCCGAAAGTAAGACATAGGGGGACTTTTCGGGGGGAAAAGAAAGTAAGACGCTGTCTTACTTTCGGGGAAACACGGTAGTTGATCTGGCCCTGGGAACTTGAAATTGTTTAGAGTGGCCAGGTATTCGTGGATGACTTGTTATTTAGGGTTGAAGTTCCCCTATTCCTTCATCCATTCCATGTTCAGTCTGGGAATCTATTTCTGCTTAGAATAATTCCCTGGGGGACTTTGCACAGCCTGAAGAACTTGCCATTGCACAATTCTTTGTAGTGGTCTTTCCCGAGTGTCAGGAAACCCATTGGAAAAAGGAACAGAAGCCAACTTTCTTTTTTTCCATTCCTAATTCAGTCAGCTTTTTATGTGTCTTAATTTGGTTCTGGAAAGATCAGAGGAGCTGCATGATGCAATGGTTCAAGGGCTGCTCAGCAGTGGAACTCTCTGCCTTGGAGTTTAGTGGAAGATCCTTCCTTGGAGGCTTTTAAGCAGAGGCTGGATGGCCATTTGTCGGGTGCTTTGATTGTGCTATTCCTGCATGGCAAAAGGAAGTTGGACTCTAGTCTTCCAACTCTATTATTCTGTAATTTGAAGTGGTGGCATACAACTCTGGACCACAAGTCTTGGCCATGAAAACCAACTGAGAGATTTTTGGCAAGTCATGCTCTCTCAGCCCCAGAGGAAGGAAAGTCTTGCCTCTGAAGAAATCTTGCTAAGGAAGCCCACAATAAGGTCTCCCTAAGGCTGCCATAAGTTGGAAATGACTTAAAGGAAAACAGCAAGAGAAACAACAAAGCCAGTGCAATTATGGTAGTTTTAGTCTGTTGTTGGGAAAATACATGCATTTACTCATGTGGAACAACAAAAACTCCAAACTCCCTGCATGTGGAAAGACACCAGGAAGGAAAAAAGCTTGGCTAGACTTCCATTCTCTGCAATGTTCTTCTATGCGTTCAATCAGATTAAACTCTCTCTTCTGCTTGAACTCCTCTCCTGAACTCCATGGGAAGTGTGTGAAGTTAGAGCCTTGTTGCAACTGCACAACTTGATTCTGGAAGTGTATTTTGTTGTCCTGTGAGCCCAGAATGACTGATGATTAAGTGAGAAGGAGAGTGCTTCTTTGATTATCAGAATAGACCATGACGCCAAAATGGATACATTTCCGTACATACCTTTGATGCTGGGCTTATTTCCCTTTTCCACAATTTGATCAAAGGAAATTATGCTGTTATCTCAATGTGTCTCCATGGGTAATTCATTTTCAGTGATTAAAGTTTGCCACCTTGATAAAAACTTGCTGGAAGAAGAAAGAGGGGGGTGAGAGCTATTTTTTCTGCATGCATAAAATGTTCTGTGAAATGAGAAATCTGGTAAGTTTTATTTGTATACTGTGAGCAGCAAGGCTAATGGACAGAGTGAAGCTGACCTTAGGCAAACTTGGTGATTTCAGGTGGTCTGAAGGATGCTGCCTATCACCATGGTGGTTTTAGGCACATGGGACTGCTTTTGTGCATAAAACCAATAGGGATAAGGTGTCTTTGCCCCCAGGCAAAAAAAAAATCTTGGGCTCCTGAACTGAAAATTGTGGATGGGCATACTATACGAGGGAATAGGTTCTACCAAAGCAGTATACTATATGAAACAGCACCTGCAAATCCAACAGACTGGCAGCAAACTAAGTTCAGAAATTAAATGCCTGTTGCATGCACAATGATATGATGGTGTCAGTTGTGTGGAAGAACTATCTATATTTCCGTTGTCATGGACCAATCCTTACCTGATCAGGCTAACTCTGACTTCCAACCTATGCAGGGGTGGGGGACCAATTAAGATGGTCTGTCCCAAGAGACTTATGGTTCCTAATGGATTCCTGACAGTACTTGAATATTTCCCTGTTATGGTGGTAGACGATCCTGGACCCCTGGAACAGGGAGATAACCAGGGCAGTAGACATGATCACCCCTGAACATCCCCTCTCGCTTAGCAGAATCAAATCGGCTCCTTGGTTCACCAAGGACCTAACAGTGATGAAGCAAGCACGACAGAGAGTGCTGCTGGTGGAAGACTTGAGATGAATCTGACCAAGCATGGGCTAGAAACCCTCTTAAGGCCTACTCCGCGGCAATGGAGGCAGCCAAAAAGTTTTATTTAGCTGCCTGCATTGCGTCTGTAACTAATAGACCAGCAGACCTGTTCTGTCCGGTGGTTGCTGCCAAAAATTGTACTCTTCCAGGCCCTGTGTCATTCCCTTTTCTGATGGTGTGTCGAACACTGGGCATCTAACTGATATTGCAGATGAACTCAACACTGGGAGGGAGATCCCAGTGACCATCGGGAGAGGGATATATAAGAACAAAACCAGGAGACAGAACCAGCGACAGATTCGGCCTCCATCTGATTTATGTGACATTCCCAAACATGATGCTGACAACCTCCCTTCCTCACCTCCCTTGTCCTTGCAACTGATCAATGCTAGGTCAGTTGTAAATAAAACAGCGACTCTTCGGGATTTTATCCTTGGTCAGAAGACAGATGTGGTGTGCATTACAGAGACAGGGATTCGAGAGGGAGATAATATCCCCTCGTATGAATTAACACCTCCAGGTTTTCAGATGGTTCAAAGATCCCGAAAGGGGGGTCGAGGAGGGGGATTGGGTAGGAATATTGGCCTGTGATCATTTCTCCATCAGAACTATCCCTACCCCAGATATTATGGGTATTGAATGTATAGGTTCGACTTTGGCTATTAGGGAAAATGTGACTATCCTCTTGGTTTATCGGGCTCCAGGGCCCCCGAACGAGAGTACCTCCAAATTACTTGACCTTGCAGTGGATTGGGCCTTGAAGTTCCCAAGAGTTATTGTACTAGGAGACTTTAATGTACGTGCAGATATGTTGTTGTCCTCTACGATAGCAAGGGATCTAGTGCAAACCATGGAAACAATAGGTTTCTCATTGCTAAGTTCTGTGCTGCTGCCCTTAATATCAGACGGGTGATGATTGACATCGTAAGGCAACAATATCCTGTCTTTTAAAATATATTTTATACTGATTTCTAGTCTGATTTTAAATAACTGTTTACTGGGGAGTTGTCCTTCTCCTCTTAGGGTGCTTGTGCCCGCTTTGTGCTGGTCTGTGACCGTAATAAAGTTTTGATTGAATAGGTTTCTCACTAGTGGGGACTGGTCCTACTCATCAAGCTGGGCTCACCTTGGACTTGTTTTTTAGTATCGGAATACAAATGGCTCTATCCACAGTTTTAGAGACTCCCTGGTCTGACCATTCCATCCTGAACGTCCAAATAGAGATTCCACCACCACAGCGTCTGGAGGTCAATTTTTTTTTGTGCAGCCAAGGAAGCTGATGGAGCCTACAAGACTTTTGAGTGTTCTCAAGGACCAGGATTACACCTCTGATTCTTTGCATGAACAAGTGGACAAATGGAACAACAACCGTCCTAGATATGGTTGCCCCTAAACGGGCCTTCCATCCTTGACGAAATCGATCCCCATGATACACGGAGAAACTATGTCAGATGAAACACAAATGGAAGACATTAGAGCATAAATGATGCAGGAAACCTGATGAAGCATCGAAATCAGCTTTCAAAACACACCGGAAAATCTACGAATCAGCCACTCAAGAGGCCAAAAAAGAATATAATACTTCTTTGATAGCCTCAGCTAGATCCCGACCTGCCCAAATATTTAAAATTGTTCGTAACATCGTCAATCCAACTCATTCGATCAAAGATATGGCTAGTCTGGATATTACGCAGGAAAAAAGGGCAGCACAAAGTGCTAGTATACAAATATAATCTGGAATATCAGATAGATCAAAATGCAGCAATTACTCCATATATAACATAAGGTCAACACATCATTGTATAATAGTAGCTGGCGCGGCAATCATAAACAATAAACAGTAAGTACTGTTAATACGGTCTCTAAGCATATATAAAGCCAATGCTTACATGCAAATAAGCGCAGACGCGGATTTAGATAGGAAAGTCCCTATGTCCATACTCACAGGGATGCTGCCCCGGGACGCTTCCAAAAGCAATGAAAATCTTCAATCAAATAACCAACGTCTTAGTATAGTCCATTCGAAAATAGTCCGTCCAAAGATCCAAAAATACACACAAGGGAAGCGTCCAGTGGTCAACGAAACTAGCTTGCGCAGGCGGTCATTCGTTTCGCCAGCAAGGCTTCATCAGTACCCGGGGCGTGGTCTGCATTTTGATCTATCTGATATTCCAGATTATATTTGTATACTAGCACTTTGTGCTGCCCTTTTTTCCTGCGTTTTGTGTGTGTGGTACAGCCACCTCTTTTTTGTGTACTAGTCTGGATATTACAGCAGAGACCTTCCAGAGCTATTTTATAAATAAGATCAATTTACTTCGTGAAGGATTACCTCCCACAGATAACACAATTAGGGAACTAGAGACCTTATGGCCATCTAGAGGCCAACTCCTCGAACGTTTTGTGTTAGTAGAAGTGGAAGATATGGAAAGGATTTTAACTGCAGCAAGACCAACTACCTGCTCCCTTGATCCTTGTCCCTCCCGGTTGGTTAAGGAGTGTCTGGAGGGACTACGAGATCCTTTAAAGAGCATAATCAACTGCTCCCTGGAGCAGGGAATCTTTCCTGACAGCCTCAAAGAAGCAGTGGTCCATCCCCTCTTGAAAAAACCGAGCCTTGACACCACAATACCTGGAAACTATCGTCCAGTCTCTAACCTCCCTTTTTTGGGCAAAGCAATTGAGCGGGCAGTGGCGGGGCAGTTACAGCTGTTCTTAGATGGGACTGAGGGCTTGGATCCTTTTCAATCAGGTTTCCGCTCGGGTCATGGGACAGAGACTGTCTTGGTAGATATCACCGAAGAAATTCTTCGTCAGTTAGATCGAGGTGGATCAGCGTTACTGATGCTTCTAGACCTTACAGCAGCATTTGACACCGTGGATCATGACCTGCTGATTCATCGTTTGGTGATATCTGGTGTATGAGGTCCAGCCCTTACATGGTTTAATTCATTTTTCTGAGACCGGAGACAGAGGGTGGAGTGTATGGGCCAAAGTTCAGAGAGCTCCCTTCTTCGTTGTGGAGTCCCTCAGGGTGCTATCCTCTTGCCCCTGTTGTTTAACATCTATGTCCGACCACTTGCTGGACTGGTGCGGAGCTCCAGCTTAGAGTGTTACCAGTACGCCGATGACACCCAGCTACTCTTGCTTCTCGAACCTGGTGCATCCGCGATACCTGAGAACTTTAAGCTGTGCTTGGAGGCTGTGATGAGTTGACTACGGACGAGTAGATTAAAAGTGAATCTTGCAAAAACCGAGATCCTCTGGCCTGGCCAGACGCTCGAACTAACCCACTCTCTGCCTGATTTTGACAGGGAATCTTTAGTTCCGTCTGCCACTGTTAAAAGCCTCGGGGTTGTACTGGACTCATCGCTGAAGACGGAGGCTCAGATCATTGCCATAAGCAAGCAGGCTTTCTTCCATCTTTGCCAGGCGAGGAAATTGGCATCCTACCTCCCGGTAGAGGCACTGGCAACGGTGGTCCACGCAACGGTCACCACAAGGTTGGACTATTGCAATGCCTTATACGCCAGCCTCCCGAAGTCAACGACCCAGAAGATTCGGGTTGTCCAAAATGCAGCTGCCAGGCTCCTCTCAAGATCATCTATGACAGTGGTTCCCAATTTTTTTTGGCCTACCGCCCCCTTTCCAGAAAAAAATTTACTCCCCGCCCCCCTAGAAATTATTATTTTTTAATTTAATAGCAATTAAACAGAAAGATACACGTATTAATGCAGTGATTCTCAACCTTTCTAATGCAATGACCCCTAAATAAGGTTCCTCATGTTGTGATGACCCCCAACCATATTTTCGTTGCTACTTCATAAATAATTTTGCTACTCTTATGAATTCTAATCCAAGTATCTAATATGCGAAGGGGGCGGGGCCAAAGAAGAGGGCCGCACGACCCCTCCTAAATAGCCAATCATTCACCCCAAATTCCCCTGAGCCTCCCACCGCCCCCTTGAATCGCCTCACCGCCCACCAGGGGGTGATACCGCCCACTTTGAGAATCAGTGATCTATGAGGTCCCATATTACACCGATTTTGCAGCGTTTGCATTGGTTACCAATAGAACAACGGATCTCTTATAAAATACTGATTCTGACATTTAAAGCTCAAAACAATCAGGGACCTTCATATCTTGGGGATCACTTCATTCCTCTTTTTCACCAGCGGTCGCCTCGACATGCTCAGGTAAATCTCTTGTATGTATCAGGCCCTAGGGAGGTGCGCCTGGAAGCCACAAGGCGTGGAGCTTTTTTGACCCTTGCTCCAATTTTGTGGAACGCATTGCCGCCATATGTTAGAGACAGGCCGGATTTGAGATCCTTTGCACAAGACCTGGCTTGTTGGCTGTGCTTTCAATTTGTAATCAGATCTAACTGTCAAATGCCACTGTTATGGTTTAATGTTTGTTTGTTTATTTATTTATTTATTTACTTTGCTTCTAGACGTCCTCTCTCAGCCCGAAGGTGACTCGAGGCGGTGTACAATGGCAAAACTGCCCAAGACAAACATATCAGCAATTATCAAAACAATTCCATCATATACAAATTAGCACTTAACATTAAAAACACAATATCAGCGTCTCATTATTAAATCGGTTTCCAATTGCATCGTCGTTGTTCCGTAGGTCTCTATTTGATAATCATACAACATCTGCAAATGCCCGGTCAAACATCCAGGTCTTGACCTTCTTGCGAAATGTCAGGAGGGAGGGGGCTGATCTGATGTCATAAGGAAGGGCATTCCAAAGCCGAGGTGCCACCACTGAAATGGCCCTGTCTCTCATCCCCACCAATCGTGCCTGCGAAGAAGGCGGGACCGAGAACAGGGCCTCTCCGGATGATCTTAAACATCTTGAAGGTTCATAGGGAGAGATGCGTTCGGACATGTAAGTTGGACCAGAACCGTTAAGGGCTTTAAAGGCTAAATTGTGCCTGGTAGCAAACTGGTAGCCAGTGGAGCTGGTGCAACAGAGGTGTTGTGCACTCCCTGAGAGCCGCTCCTGTTATCAATCTGGCTGCTGTCCGTTGGACCAGTTGAATCTTCCGAACAGTTTTCAGAGGCAGCCCCACGTAGAGGGTGTTGCAGTAATCTATACGGGATGTTACCAGAGCATGGACTACCGTGGCCAAGTCAGACTTCCCAAGGTATGGGCGCAGTTGGTGCACAAGTTTTAACTGTGCGAATGCTCCCCTGGTCAGAGCCAAAACCTGGGGTTCCAGGCTCAGCGATGAGTTTATATTGTGTAATGTTTATTTTAAATTGTAAGTCGCTTGGAGCACTCCGGTGGAGAGTGACTAACCAAGAAATAAAGTGAAATGAAATGAAATCTGTCAGTAATTTACAATTTTGGAAAAACATAGCAGAATATTACTATTTATTTATTTATTATTTGGTCTTGTGTAATGAACGCTGGGATTCTCTGTAAGGACGACGCGTAGGCAGCAACTCGATCCCACAAGATTTATTCCAGATCTCATGCTCTTGAAGCCAGAATTGGCTTCACCAGGAACAAACATAATTTATATACTAACCACACCCCCATCACCTGTCCATCATCTCAAAGACCAACCCCCCTGGCTTGCAATGCCCAACAGAGATTGCATCATATCCCCTTTGACCCAGTTTCACAATGTCCAGTGGATATTTCCTCATATCCTCCCTGAGTCAGCAATGTTCATGCCGGGGCTTCTCACGTTGGTGTGGTGTGGCCCAAGGCCCATTTCCAGCTCTGTGCGTCTTCAAGGCTACACCTGGCAGAGATTATGTTGCTGGAAGGGTATGAGATAAGAGCTCTAATAGCTCTTTTCGACAGACACTTACAGAATACCCCTCTCCCTCCCCCCCTGGGGAAAAAGAGGACTCAAAACGTTATCCCACTCTAATCCTATCCCAGCACCAAATAAAGTCATAACTATCTCTATTATCCACAAGGCGAAGCGAGCCCACCTCAGCCTCTCTCCAGCTAAACACATACTGGGACAAAACTTCTTCATACACTAATCTTGAACTCCCACACACTCAGACATTCCTCTATTCATAAACGCTTAGCTTGTTCAAGGCCAATTTCTATCTTCAGCTACTACCTAAATCTAAACAACTTCCTCCCTCCACTGCCATAGCAGGAGGTACTAACCCGCAAACTATAACTCCCATGTAACTACTGACCACTACAAATCCTAACAATACATTGCGCAAGGACAAATCAACTGCGCATCCTTAGGGTATAAATCAAAACCACACAATCAAAATTCCAAACCCCATAACTCCCAAAACCTTCCACTGCAAAAGCAGGAGGTACCAGGTACAAAACCACACAACCATATCTATCCTATTAGACTATACATAAATTCCAATTCAACAACAAACTGCCCCCTGGAACGCAGGTATGAGCATCTGCGTCTAGGTATCCTGCACACATCCACTCCTGAACCCATACAATCCTCAACCAACTCTCTCCTGGCAGACTCAACAGGAGATAACATCATTCCCTACTAAACTAGCCCTGAAGCTAATCCTCTAACCAAGTCACTCCACGTGGGAACATAAAGCGACCTGCATCCACACAACTCTACTGGCTTACAACCAATTTTAACTATCTCCCCGCAAAACCAGGAGACCCCAACAAACTACAACCCCTACAAACTGCACAGGACCAATTCAACTGTGTCAAGCAACCATACAAAAGAAACCCACTATCCTTGCCACCTTGGCAAAAGGCACTTGGGAAAACTACAATCCCCTCTACCAATCTACCCCTCTTGGCACTCAGCCACGAGGCACAAGAAAACTATAAATCACTAACACCCCCAGAATCCCATGACGCAGGAACAAAACACCTATATCAAATTACACACACCATCAAAGCTAAATCTAATATGCTCTAATTCTAATCTGGGGAACAACAATTACAACAAAACCTGACCTCCTGGCAAACTCAACAGGAGACCACACCTCAACTTAACCAATTCTAACGCCAAAATAACCTTCCTGCCGCAATTAGCACCTACCAACTTTAAGGCTACATTGCTCCGCAGGCACCAACAAAGATGTTGGGATTTGGAAAGCCGCAAGTTTGACTCACCAAGTACAGAGTGAAAGAAAAACGCAACTAGGCTTTTAGCAAAGAAAATGTTTTTAAGGAAAAACACAAAAACAGAAACTTTGTGCTTTTAGGCTTTAGCAACATACAAGAAAAATACAGCCACAAATTAGTTTCAAAATAACTTGCTTGTAGTACTCCTTATTCTAAGGCATACAAGGTTACTCACATTGTGAGCTGTAGTATATGCAGCATCTCTTAGCCAAGGCATCTTTACTTAGCTTTGAGTTTGAGTTCTGCTGCAGTGCTTCTTTCTCAGCTTCTCTTCAGCTCCAACAATACTGCTCCAGCATCTTCTTACACCTCCTTCCTACCATCCATTCATTCATCCATCTAAAAAAGGCTCAAGCTGTTCTTCTTAAATAGAAGGTGAGCTCCTAAACTGACAACACCTGGCTGCAAGGCGTGGTGCAGGCAAACAGCCTTACAAACTTTAGCTTATCACAAGCCTTTCTCAAAGTAGACCCATTGCCATACATTTACCAAACAAACACATATATAGAAAAATATACAAAACATACATACAATAGGATTAGCACATTATATATTGCTTTTAATCTCAACAGTCCCCTTCCTAATCCTATTGCCTTTATGTATTTATACATATGTCTTCAAATTTTCAGTTGACATTTTCCCAAGATTTACTAAACCTAACTTGATACATAATATATTGTGTTGTGTAGCAGGTAATGCCTTGGTTAGAATATCTGCAATGTTTTCTTGTGATCTGCAATATTTTAATTCAATGTTACCTTCTTTTACAAGTTGTCTAACATTTTGATATTTAACAGCAATGTATTTGGTTCTAGACTTCATGCTTTCGTTTAAAGCAAGCGCTATGCACGTTTGTGAATCTTCATGCACAATGACTGGTTTTTCAAAATACATGCCCACATCAAGTAACAATTGTTCTAACCAAATTAACTCATTTCCTGCTTCAGACAAAGCTGAAAATTCAGATTCTGCAGTAGAAACTGCTATTGAAGTTTGCTTCCTAGAACGCCAGCATACTGGCATGCCTCCATATCTAATATAATATCCTGACACTGATTTTCTGTCACTTTCATCTGCAAATGAGCTATCTACATACATCTCAAGCTTTTCACTGTTAGATGATGGATATAACAAACCAAAATCTTTGGTGCCTTTTAAATATCTCAACAACCTTTTAAATTCTGCCAATCTTTCATAGAGGGATTTGACACTTTTCTGCTTAAGATGCTTACTGCATACGCAACATCTGGTCTAGTCCAATTAGCTATATGCAGAACACTTCCAATTAAAGAATGAAATAATGAAATATTTGAAAATGCTTTACCATCTTCTTGGCTGGCAAAATCAACAGCCAATGGTGTTTGTACTGGGTTTGCATCTTTTAAACCTGCCTTTTCTATGACCTGCAAAATTTTCTTTCTCTGACTCAAAACAACACCGCTTTCAACATTAAAGATTTCTATTCCTAAGTATTCAGTTACTAAACCCAAATCCTTGAGTTTAAAAAACTTAGCTAAATTATTGAACATCCTCTGGATAATCAGTTCTGATTTTGCTGCAATACACAAATCATCAACATAAATAAGAATTGTAATTTGCTCATCTTCTTTAACATAAACACAGGGATCAGCAACACTAGCTGTAAAACCCAATTTTTGTAGAACACTGTCTATACACAAGTTCCAATTTCGGGCTGACTGACGAAGCCCGTATATAGCCTTTCGAAGCCGGTATACTTTACCATCCTCAATCTCAAAACCAGGAACAGGCTTGAGATAAATTTCTTCGTCTAAACTAGCGTTTAAATATGCAGTTTCAAAATCAAAATGTTTGAGTAACAAACCATGTTGTTTGGCTAGTGCAACAATCACTCTAAGTGATTCTGCCTTTGCAGTTGGGGCAAAAATTTTGTCATAAGATTCGTGTAATTTCTGAGAACACCCTTGTGCAACAAGCCTTGCCTTGTATTTGAATGATCCATCAGGTAATGATTTTTTCCTGAAAACCCAGCGGCAACCAACCACTGGTTTATTCACAGGTGTAGAGACTTTTTCAAACACTCCAAAATTCAACAAAGACTTAAACTCAGTTTCCATAGCTTGTTTCCATTTACTCTGTTCTTCTATATCACATTTCAACATCTCCCTGTAAGATTCAGGTTCACTCTGATGTGAAACGACTGACTGCACACATTGAAATGTGAACCTGTCTGGCGGACATCCAAAATTGGAACGCTGACTTCTTCTTAAAACTACTGGACTTATTTGGCTCTCAACCAAACCAGAATCAGTCTCATCATGAACAACATCTGTGGATGCTTCCTCCGGACTTACACTTTCACTCACGTCTACTTTCACTCTAGAAGGACTTTCACTTTGTTTAAGTTGTTCTCCATCTTGCTGTTTAAATTTAGAACTTAATGGCAGAAAAACCTCTGAATTTTGATGAACATCTGTCCACCCCTCATGCTTTGCAAAATTGGCACTTCTTGATATTAAGACTTTACCATTTCCTAGATCAAACTTATATCCCTTGGTTTTCTCCTCAAATCCTAAAAACCGAAGATGTCTCCACTTGCGTTGATTTTTCGCTCTGCACTGGACTGGAATCAAAACATTTGCATAACTTCCGAACCTGCGAAAATATCTAATAATAGGTGGCCTGTTATACAACATGAAATATGGTGTTTGATTTAACACAGAACTCCATGAACGATTAAGAACATGAACAGCCATATTTAAAGCCTCAGCCCAATATTTATCTCCTAATTTGGCATCTCTGAGCATGCAGTTTTTCATTATTTTTAATACGCCTATCTTTCTTTCTACTACCCCATTTTCTTCAGGACTGTAAGCATTTGTCCTCTGATGTCTAATGCCAGTGGCTCTAAGCCAACTTTCAAATCGTTTTCCACTGAATTCTCCTCCCCTGTCAGATTGAAAACAACCCACTTTATAGTTAAACTGCCTTTCAATCATTTTAACCCATTCCATAATTTTTTCTGCAGCCTGTGACTTAGATTTAAGGAAATTACAGTAAGTAAATCTACTATAGTCATCCACAAGCACAAGTACAAAAATGGAACCACTAAGGCTTTTGCAGAATGGGCCTGCCAGATCTATGTGCACTAGTTCAAAAGGTTTAGATGTGCTCCTATTGCTACTTTTTGGGATTGAACATCTTTTTACTTTTTCTTTTGAACATACAGCACAATCCAGAAATTTATTACATGACTTTAGCCTTAGATCTGACACTTCAGTTAATTTCTGAATAGACTTAAAACTGAGATGACCCATAACACGATGAAAATAATGAAGACAATCATCATGTAAAGGTTTGTTTTCTGTCAATTTGCGCTAGGTCTTCAAGTGCTCCAAATTCCGGTGGTCAGTGTGAACTTCCACCGGGAATTTGGCCCCTTCAAGGAGGTGTCGCCAAACTTCAAAGGCGACCTTGATGGCCAGGAGCTCCTTCTCCCAAATGGTATAGTTCTTTTCCGGAGCCATCAGCTGCCGGGAGTAATAGGCACAGGGCAACAAGTCCGTCCCCTGCGGCTGTAGCAGGATCGCTCCTACTGCTACATCCGAAGCGTCAGCCTGCACGATGAAAGGGGTGCGGGGGTTGGGATGCTGCAGAAGTGGCTGGGTGGTGAACAGCTGCTTTAACTTGCGGAAACCCACGTCCGCCTCCAGTGTCCACTGGAACAGCACCTTTCCCGCAGGCACTGGGTGATAGGATCAGCCCACTTGGCAAAGTCAGGAATGAACTTTCTGTAGTAGTTGGCAAAGCCCAGGAATCGTTGAATGTCTTTTTTGCTGGCCGGAGCCGTCCAGTCAGCCACAGCTTGGACCTTGGTGTCATCCATGGCAATGCCCGTAGGTGAGATACGGTAGCCCAGAAAGTCCACCTCATGCAGATCAAAAGCACATTTCTCCAGGTTGGCATAGAGCCCGTGGGCTCTCAGTCTCTGGAGCACCTCCTTGACATGGAGGTCGTGGGTCACCTGGTCCGGAGAAAAAATCAGCAGGTCGTCTAGGTAGACTGCCAGATAACGATCCAACAGGTCTCGGAAAATGTCATTCATGAAATGTTGGAAACAGGCTTGGGCGTTGCACAAACCGAATCCCATCACCAGGTATTCGAAACTTCCCCACTTGGTCTGGAACGCCGTCTTCCATTCGTCGCCCTGATGAATCCGCACCAGATTGTAAGCACCCCTCAAATCCAGTTGGTGAACACCTTGGCTCCCCGCATCCGCTCCAACAGCTCGGGGATCAGGGGTAGGGGGTAGCGGTTCCGAATCGTGATCTTGTTGAGCTCCCGATAGTCATTACAGAGCCGCAGTTCCCCCGATTTCTTCTTGACAAACAGGATGGGCGCCCCGGCCGGGGACTGCGAAGGCCGAATGAAGCCCTTCCGCAGATTCTCATCCAGGAACTCTCGGAGAGCCTGTTGCTCTGGTTCCGAGAGAGGGTAGAGTCTCCCCCGCGGGATAGGGGCTCCCGGTTCTAATTCAATGGCACAATCATAGGGCTGGTGCGGAGGCAAGCGTTCCGCCTCCTTCTCACTGAATACATCCCAAAAACCGGCATACTTTTTGGGCAACGTGGCAACGTTTTCCACCTCCTGAGCCTGGCAAGTCCGAGCCGTCATGCAGTGGCTCTGGCAGTGGTCGGAAGAAAAAATTAATTGTCTCTTGGCCCAGGAGATCTGTGGATCATGGAGTGAGAGCCACACAATGCCCAGGACGATAGGGAAATCTGGTAACTTGGTCAAAAGAAAGGAAATGTCCTCTTTATGGGAACTGGTCCACATCTTGGTAGGGGCTGTATAATGAGTCACAGCCCCAGTTTTCAAAGTTCTCCCATCAATTACAATTTCTTGAACTCCAAGAGCCAAAGGGTGTACAGACGTACACCCTTTGGCTCTTGGAGTTCAAGAAATTGTAATCCAGCAGACGTGGCATAGTCTGCATCGATGAAGTTATTGGTAGCCCCTGAGTCGATCATGGCATGGACCATCATCGGCCCCTTCTCTGGCGACCACAGGCTGACCATCACTAAGAACAATTGTCCAGTCTTGGGTTCAGGGGGAAGAGGAGCGACGTCGGCCGAGTGAGCGAACCCTCTTACACCCGGCCGGGCCCTTCCCCCGCCGCCTGGATAGCTTCCTCGGCCTCCGGGGCCCCTCCGAGGGCGGCTGAAGCTCGAGGAGTCCTCCCCCGCGGCTTCTGGGGGCATTCTCGAGAAAAATGCCCCGCTCCTCCGCAATACCAGCACAGATTTAGGCGTTGACGGCGTGCCTTTTCTGCCGAATCCACCTTGGGGCGCACCGTCCCAAGCTGCATGGGCTCCGGCTCATCCATGGGTTGGGGAGTCGGGGCAAACTGTCGGGGCAAAAACTGGCTGGCCCCCGACTCCTTCCTCGCCACCGGCTTTTCCACTGCCCCTTTGTCCCAACGCCTCCGGGTCTGCAACCCCGCTTCCACTCGTAGGCTCAAGGTGATTGCCGCCTCCAGGTCCGCGGGACGGCCATGCCCTCTCAACATCTCCTGTTGCATCTCTGATGGCAACCCTTTGATGTATTGGTAACGCAAAGCAGAGGGGTTCCAATCCACCTGGGCAGCCAGCACACGGAAACGGGAAATATACTGGGACAAAGACATGTCCCTCATGGATAGCCGGTCCAAATCACGCTCGGCTAACTCCGCATTCACTGGGGCTCCCCACGTCGCCTTGATGGCGTTCAGAAAGTCTCTCAACGTGGCCACCTGGGGGGATCTGGCCCTGAGCAACGTAGTCACCCACGATGCAGCTGTTCCTTCCAACAAGTTGTAGACAAAGCCCACCTGGGCCCGATCGTTGGCAAACTCGTTGGGCCGCAGCTCCAGGTACATGTCCACTTGGCCGATGAACACCTCGACTTGAGCCGGGTTGCCTCCGAATCGGGCCGGCGTGGATACTCCGGGGTGCCGTCCTGCCCTGGTTCTTAGCTCCCCCAGTTCTTGCTGCATCGCAGCCACTTGGGCATCCGTCAGCTGAGCCATGAAGGCAACGTTCTTTGCGCGTTTCCTGCGGCGTCCCGTGATGTGAAAAAGGGGGTCTTGGAGTGCTTCGGCCAACTGTCACGATGCACGGACTTGACCGGCCCCTTAATCACACACACAGAGATGGACTGAAGGCTAACTACTTTATTGAATATAAAACAGTTCAAAAGGTTTAATGTCCATAAGAATAGCAAAGTAATCCAAAAGGCTTGAAGCAATCAATGTCCAAAACAGCTTGGCAAGGCAATCCAAAGGCTTAAGCAGGGCTCCGCGCAGCAATGCGGATTCAGGAACAAGGCAAGGTAAATGCAAAGCAAGACTTGGTGGCCACTAGCCAACTTAGCTCCGTGGACCCACTTCACTACACGTCTGCTCAGAAGAGACGTGGCCGAAGCACTGGGGATTCGTTCCCACGGATGCTATACTTAATCTTTCGGCCGAGGTCCCCGACGCTCTAGGCCTTGTCGTCTCCAATCTTTGCTGACGGACCTCGGCCTGTCTAGGCTGCGGTGCCATCCCCTTCTCCTGGACTCAATGCTACTTCTCCTATCAAAGGTTCGACCTTGTCTCTCAGCAGCCGGGTCCCTATCTCCACGAGAACTCTCCTCCCTAGAATCTTCCCAGCCGCTTTCTTCCATGTTTTCACTTAGAAGCTCCTGTGACCCTCTCCCCCCCGGATGCTCATAACTTTCACTATCACTGCTTTCCATTTGCACCTGGCTTTTATCTATGTCTGCATAGGGGTCAAGCCAACTTTCATCCCAAGCGAAGCTTTCAGTGGGAGAGAGGGGCCCAGTGATGGGAAACGCTCCTTCAGGTAACCCTTCCAAATCCTCTTCAGAATCTATCTCTGCCGGTGCTGGCCCTAATGCTAATGGCACCCCCGGTGCTGTTCCCTGGTCCCCAGGCACAAACGAGAACTGCTGTGCTACATTTATTCATCACTACTTAAATCCCTTGTTTCATTATTTCTAATTTTTGTCATTTGCGTAGTTTTATCTCTTTTTTTGATCCATATAACAATTACAATCCCCTCCATATTATGTATTGTTGGTGATAATTCTCTCTCTGGCCTAGTACCTTTTCATAAAATTCTTGCTGTTTTACATTTGGTGCATATACATTTACTAATACATATCTATCATCCCCTATTTCACCATACATTATTATATATCTACCTTCATTATCTTTCAATACCTTATTTATTACCAAATTGCATTTCTTTGTAATTATTATAGCTACACCTCTTGATTTTGACAACCCAAAAGATTTTTCATAGCTTCTTATCCAATCCAATTTTAATTCATTCAAACCCGGTTTATTCTTGTGTGTTTCCTGTAAAAAAAATAACGTCCGCTGCGTCTTTCTTCAGTAGAGTTTCAATCCTCCTTCTTTTAATTACCGTTCCTAAGCCTCTGGTGTTCAATGTTGATATTCTTAATTTATTGGACATCATTTCCATGTCTGTTAAAAAAACTTTTTGTGGCTTGATCCCTTGTGAACCCTTGTCCCTTATAATCCCATACCCCCCTTCCCCCTCCCTCTCATTGCCCCTCCTCCCCTCATTCCGCCTTCCCCCACTTCCATCCTTTGGGACTTCTTGTCCCAAATGTGGCCCCTGGCCTTCCCAAGTGGGGAGGAGGGGGGTGAAGTCATCCTGTGGTCCAGAGTCTCTCCCCCAAGTGCTCATTTTTTAAAACAAAAAAATTTATTTTTGATTGCAGTGATTCTAAATTTCTTCTTACATCTCAATTCCTCTGACAGCGCTAATTAATTCCCCCAATTCTCCTTTTTCCTCTAGTGTTCTTCCTCCCACCGCTCCTTTCTCCTCTTCTTCCTTTCCATCTCTGTCTTGTTTCGTTGTTATGCCAAGCTCCTTCAATAGTTGAAGTCCTTGCTCCAAAAAGTCGATTCTGTACCTCTTGCCTTCCCATTGAAATTTGAGAAAGGTTGGGTATCCCCAAGTATACAATATTCCTGCTTTCATTAGCTGAATCATAATTGGCTTCATTGAATATCTCCAATTCTTAGTTTCAGGGTAACAGTCATTGAATATTTCCAACTTTGCTTCTCCCATCTTCAAATTTTCTGGGTTCCTCCTCAGTATTTTCATGAAATCTTTTTTTGCAAAATTATGAACCCGAATTATTATATTCCTTGGTGTTATTTTATTTCTTCCAGCCAGAAGACAATAAACTCGTTCTAGGTCCATTTCTGTCTAGTTCAACAGTTTTCACATCTTCTTTCCTATTCCCTCTGGAAAGTTTTTAATTATGACATTTTAATTATTCCTTCTCTGGTTATCTTGCATATACACAAACTTTTTTCCATATCTGAAAGTTTGTTGTCATTTTGCTGAACTTGTTGCTTGAGTGCTTTCTGTTCTTTTTTGTTATTTTTAGTTTCTAATTTGACTGTTTTTTTTCTCTCCATGTATTGTTTGTAAAGTACTTTGTATAGCATGAAATTTGTCATCTGAAATTTTCCTTTCTGTATCCAACTGCTCCTTCATTTCTTTGGAATTGGCCTGAATTTCCAATTTCATCACTTGAATGTCAATCTTTCTCTCTTGTTTCCTCATCTCTCTTTCTTTTTCAAACAACAGGTACAATTCCCTTGTTTTCTTATCACTTTCTTCTTTTATTTATTCTGTCATTTTGCTTAACAGCTGATTATTATCCATTTCTTTCTTTTCACTTCTGCTCCTGTGTCGGAAGCCGATGCCCATGGCCTTGGGTTTGGCCAGCAGGATCCGGACACCGACATAGTCATAACATAGATACAAGCAGCTGCTGGCGGGAATGGAGCGGACAGCAGGTTTACTTGGGAATGTGGGGATTGTTTACATGAGGTGTGGGGTGAAGGGTATAAAACTGGGGTGTTGGTGATGGGATGTATTCTTGGCTTTGAATGTTTTGGATCCTGTGAATAAAGAAGTTGGATTTACCAGAAGGAGTGCTGTGTGATTTACTTCGGGAGTTCCAGTGACCTCACACTCCTATAATTAAGGAAGGGAATGATGTGGAAGTAGATGTATTAGAAGAAGGGGGCGTGCATTGTAGCTGTCTGCTGGAGGACTTCATCTCATTTTCACTGGGTTCTCTTGGTCACCCTTTCCAACCTTGCAAATGCTCTATCTGAAGGTTTTGTTCGTACCCAGAGAGGTTTCCTGCTTGGAGGGCTTTCCTGGTATTATTCTGGTTTTTTTTCTTCCTTCTCATTCAAACACCAGTCAAATTCACCCATCCAATTGTTTAGAGTTTATAAAGCCGTAATTAACTCTGCATAGCCCAAAAGAAAGTCTTAATTATGATGAACTTTTCCACCGCAATGGGGTCCAGTGAGCTCCGGTGAAGGGTCACAACATCACGTGCCAGGCTGAAGACCCTTTTGCTCTGGACGCTAGTTGGCGGATAGCTGGGGAACTTGTGGGCAATGGTTGAAAAATCCGGGCACCCCTGTGAACTACGGGAAGACCAGTAAACCAAGGGATCGCTGGAGAAAGTCTCAAGAGGCTCTTCGAAGTAACGCCTTATGGAAGACTTGGCCGAGTCTATCTTGGCTGCTTGGGCCACCAAAGAAGATACCTCCTCTGCCAGCAAGGTGAAGCTCTCCTTCATGAAAACCTCTATGCGCGGCTTTTCCTCCCTGGGTGCCTTCAGGTGGCAGGACGGGGCTGATGGAAGAGGCAACGGCGGTGCCGTTAGGGTTCTGCGGGGAAACAGGTGTTGCAACTGTGTACAATTCTGGTCACCACACCTCAAGAAGGATATAACGGAACTGGAAAAGGTACAAAGAAGGGCAACAAAAATGATCCAAGGGATGGAGCAGCTCCCTTATGAAATCAGGTTGCAACGCCTTGGTCCTTTCAGCCTTGAAAGACGGCGTTTAAGAGGTGACTTGATCGAAGTGTATAAAATCATGCATGGGATGGAAAAGGTGAATAAAGAAAAAATATTTTCTCTGTCACACAACTTTAGGGCACTCCCTAAAGCTCCAAGGTAGGAAAGTTAGGACTAATAAAGGGAAATATTTCTTCACCCAGAGGGTCATCGGGTTATGGAACTCACTTCCAGAGGAGGTTGTGACAGCTGTCAGCCTGGACAGCTTCAAGGCAGGATTAGACAGATTCATGGATACCAAGGGAATCAGTAGCTACTGAAATGGACATCCAAGTGCCACCTCTGTGTTGATGGAGGCAGGCAGGATTTTCCCAGGGTACTGGTTGTGGGGGGTCGGGAGCAGGTGAGGGTTTTGCCCTCCTTTCTGCTAGAGATCCCTGTGTACAACTGGTGGGCCACTGTGTGACACTGAATGCTGGACTAGATGGGCTGAGGCCCGATTCAGCATGGCTCTTCTTATGTTCTTATGTTCTTATGCAACTTCAGCAGGACGGTCTCCCACCCTCTGGTTGTATGCCTCTCTGACGAGTGTGATAAGCTCTGCCTTCCACCTCGGTAAGTCTTTGGGGCAAATGGTGTCCTTGATGCGAGGATCGCAGAGAGCTGCCAGCATACGAGTCTTACTCTTTTTTTTCCTTTTTTTTATTTTTATTTTTATTTGGGTTTTGCAAAAATAAAACACAGTTGGGGGAGGGGACAGGGGAGGATTAGGGTGGGGTGAGGGGAGTAGGTAAACATGTGGTGGGGGGTATGGGGAGGGATAGGGTCACATGATATGTCTTCCAGTCCGTTCCGCGAGATAGTACATTGTAAACTTGAGTTTGCTTTCTCCGCTCCTTCAACCCTGTTGCCCTCGCCTTAACTGCATAGACTTCCAATCATATTTTTATTGTTTTTAGGTATAGTTCTAAAGGTCGCCAATCCATTCTAGTTTTATTGCTTTGTTCATTTATAATGCTATTTAGTTTGTCCATTTCTTTTAAGTCAATTAATTTAGATATCCATTCTTCTATCAGTGGAGTGTCTTCACTTTTCCATTTTTTGGCCAATGTCATTCTAGCCGCCGCTGCCAGATAGCACAGGAGCTTATCTTTTTTCTTATCCATTTTCTCATCTGTTAAGTTTAATAAATAATATTCAGGTTTTAGATCAAAATTTTCTCCCCATATTTTTTGCACATGCGAGTGGATGAGTTTCCAGAATTTCTGGACATATGAGTCTTACTCTTGATCAGCGGGTCAAGATGTTTGCGGACAGCTAAGGTCAACCTCCTGACCAGCTCCTGGGCCTGTGGAGTAAGGGTCCCACCCATGGAGAGCACCTCGCTGTGGCCCCCGAGTGTTTCCAAGTGCCCCTTCAGCCATTTTATGGCAGGGAGCACCTGGCTGAGTAGGACTCTGATGGCAGAAAGAGCCTCAGTGGCATCTCTTAAGGGCTTGAGAACGTGGACCAGCAGAGAGATGGTCAGCCACTCTTGCTTGTTTGGGTGCAGCATGTTCACCAGGGCGGCAACCACCAGCGAAATGCTGTGGACAGCCCTCTGCTGCTCCACCATGCGCTCCAACATCTTGTGGGTGGATTTCCAGCGGGTGGAAACATCCTGGAGCAACCTGTGTTGCAGTAGGCCCTCCAGGGCCTCCCTGTCACGCAGCAGACCGGCGGACTTGGTGCTACGGTGGAAGAAGCTGGCAATTCTGCTCGATCAGGTGCATTAAGTTGCTGGGGCTGGGTTCCTAGGGGGCCCTTAAAGCCATCTTTAACCGTGTTGTGGAGTAAGTGCTCCAGGCAGATGACGTTGGTAAAGCCGGCACTTTTCACTGCCCTTATCATGTTCTTCCCGGTATCGGTGACCATGAACACCAAGTTCGCAGTATGCCCCATCCAGTCCCTCATCAGGTCTTGCAAGTATTCGCAGATGGCCAGCAGAGCCAAGAGATCACCCGGCATGAGGCTTCCCTCCTCCCACCAGTGAGCGGTGAGGGACAGATAGGAATGGCCTTCTCCCATGGTGGACCAAATGTCTGAGGTGAAGTGGACGTGGCTGGATTGTGTGGCACTCAGCAAGGTTTTCATACATTCCTTGCATCCCTCGTACAAAGCAGGAATTACGGTTTTTGAAAAGGTATGTCGAGCTGGGATCTTGTATAGTTCACTGAGTCTTGGGTTAACGCATACGTCAAACAAGTCACAAGACTAGAATATCAATATCTCTATTTCATATTCATATAAAACACAGCCATGGGATATACAGGTGTATCATACATACTATATACTCGGGTACGTAGTATACAGGATTTAGGGGGGCAAGTGTAACAATTACAATCATACAAGAATAGATCAGAAGCGTAACTCCCCAAAGTAAATATTGAGAAACTCCGAGTATATCAGATCTAAGTTGCCATGAGCCGTGAAGTCCAAACAGCTGGTGATACAGGGACAAAGGAGGCAAAAATGAGCTCCAAATAATAAGTTCAAAAGTTGGCTGACGGGCTGGCGATGCCAAACTTTTTGGGGCCACTCCCCCGTTTCGCCCCCGGGCGGGGCTTTCTCAAGGCCATAAATGATGATTCCGTAGTCCAAATATCTGAAGGAGAACATCATACATACATCACAATACATTATAGTAGTCAAACAGACAAACCCAATATGTTATATACATCAGAGGTAACATACCATTCAGCGAAGCGTTCAGGCTTAACCTTACTCGGGAAGCAAGGTGACCATAAAGGTAAGAAAGGAAGGATCAGGAGAATGTTATAAAGTAACTCAGGTGGAGCAATTAGGTAATTAGTGATTGCACACTGATTACCTCGTTTAACCCATTTGGAATTTCTGAATTTAATCGGATTATCCATAGTCTTTCAAGTTTGCAAAGGGCCTTAAAGGGGTCAGTATGTGAATGCGGTTCTATTTTGTCAAGTACCCTAATGCGCAGTGAATCAGGATGATGTTTATGCTGATGGCAATGTATGTAGAATGGAAGATCAGTGTTCCCCGTGTTTATTCTACTTCTATGTTCGATGAAACGTTGGCGTAACGGCCTAGTGGTCATCCCGACGTAAACAGACGGGCAGGAACAACTGATCGCATACGTGACGTGTGAACTAGCGCATGTCGCAAAACAGCGTATATCAAACTTTTTCCCTGACGAGGGACAGTCTATAGTGGTATCACTGCAGATGTTTTTACAAATGGAGCACCGTCCACAAACCTTCGTGCCCTTGCTAAGATTGCTAGTAATATGCGTGTAGGCATGGTTAGAATGGGTCAGAGTGTCTCCTAAGTTACGTGTACGCTTATAAGCGATAAGAGGGGGATGCTCTAGCCCTTTGATGTGAGAGACCATCGGCCAGTGTGTGCGTATAAGTTTAACCATAATGTTAGTATGTGGTGTAAGTGTTAAGGGCCACACCAGATTGCTGGATTGCACCTTAGGTTTACTCGTGAGGAGGCTGTTTCTGTCCGAGTGTCTGGCTTTCATGAGGGCTTTGGAGACTATATGTTCAGGGTAGCCTCTTTGTAGGAAGTCCTTTTTCATAGTTCTAGCTTCTCTTTCAAAATCATAGGCAAAAGAGGAGTTACGCTTAAGTCTCGAAAATTGAGTGTAAGGTAAATTAGATTTCAGAGAATGTGAGTGAAAACTATTGAAATGCAAATATGAGTTCCTCTTCACCGGTTTGTTATAATTCTTAGTTTTGAGGAGACCCCTATCGGCGAAAATGGTAAGGTCAAGGAAATTTACTTTCTCTTGACTCGCATTAGTGGTAAAGCGGATGTTGGTGTCCCAGGTGTTCAGCCAATTCCCCAAGTCATTGAGGTTAATCGTGTCATCAACAAGGAATATTACATCATCTATATATCGATGATAATGGGAAATAGCTCTGGAAAAGGTGTTATGTGAGGCTGGGAAGACATATGTGTCCTCCAAGTGCGACATGTACAGTATGGCTAGTGATGGTGAGGCCGCTTGGCCCATACTGACCCCGGAAATTTGTAAATAGATGTCATTTTCAAATGCAAAATAATTGTAATCCAAAATGATGTCAAGGATCTGTATTAGGAAACCAACCATCTCCAATTCCTGTACATTCATCATCAGATATTCATATATTACAGCTCTTAATTCTGGAAGAGGTATGCAAGTATATAATGAAACAATATCCGCTACTATAATGGTTTGATTCCCTGCTATGGGTTGGTTTTCCAATTTATGGATTACATCCGTGGTGTCTCTCACAAAGGCCTTAGTTTGACGAACTATGGGTTGAAGATAAGAGTCCAAAAAATTGGACAATGTTTCCAAAATGCCACCACAACCGCTGGGATCTTGTACCATGGTACCAGGAGTGCCACCAATCTGCGTAAGCCCTTCCGTTCCACCATACGGAACAGCTGGTGGTCAAGAGCCATCACCTCTCCCAGGCACCATGTTATCTCCTTCATGGATGGCTGCTTTACCCCAGTTCTCACCCTGCCCACGGGGAAGGCCCAAGCTTCCATTGAAGGCTGCGTGCTGCCTGTAGTCTAGTGATTTTCAACCTTTTTTGAGCCGCGGGACATTTTTTACATTTACAAAATCCTGGGGCACACCACCAACCAAAATGACACAAAATGACACTTTAACACAGTAATACATATAGTTAATATGTTTTTAAATGTATTTATACACTCACTTAGTGTGAAACATGGGCCTGTTTCGATGAACACAAAATAGATATCCTGGCAGGAATGGTAGAAAACACACATGAAGCTCTTGCTCAAGAGCTGTCAATCTCACTCACTTGTCTTGCTGTGATCCCAAATTGCCACTGTCACTTGACATGCAGATGCAGCACTTACTCTAACTTTGTTTACTTAGCCGTGTCCGAGCAAATCCACTTCTTAGGTGACGCGAGAGTGCTATGGTTCCATTTCTTAAAGGGACAGTGCGCCTTATAGTTTATATATGAATGAAGTTTGAAAATAATTTCCCACGGCACACCTGATGATCTCTCAAGGCACACTAGTGTTCCGCGGCACACTGGTTGAAAATCACTGACTTATGGTATAACAAATTAAAAGCAGATGGAAAATGTAATAACCACTATATAAGAAATGCAATATTCAAGGTCTGGTCAAAATATAAGAAGAAACTCTACAAAAAAATCACTCTGTGGACTTCCCCTATTGAAGCTCACAGGATAAGAGAGCTAGATGATGGTAATTGGTTAAAATATAAGGATCTAACATATTGGAACGGACAAGAATATATATTAAAATCTAAGGAACAATTAGACAACGAGGGGGAAAACTTAAACTGGTTTCCTTTCCTCCAATTAAGAGAGAAATTTAAAGAGGATAAAAAATTGAGTTCGAAGATCAAACCAATGAAATTGAAGAGATAATTTTTGGAAAAGACGATAAATTAGTAGGGAAATTATATAAAATCTTACTAAAATGCGAAAATGAATGTGACCAAAACAAAGAACATTTGAAAAAATGGTCCAGAAATGTAGGATACAATATAAAAGAAAAAAACCTGGCAAACAATTTGGAAAAGGAATATGAATGAAATTTACTGTTATTCATATCGGGAAAACTGGGTAAAAATGATTTACAGGTGGCATCTGCCGCCAGAGAGACTAGAGAGATTTTATAAAAACATAAATCCAAAATGCTGGAATTGTGTGGGGGGGGACGGGGACAGGGACGGAACATACTTCCACATGAGGTGGCTTTGCCCAAAAGCAAAAAAAATTCTGGAAAATGATACACAAAGAAGTAGATAAAATATTGAGGTACAAATTGGAAAGGAAACCAGACTTATTTCTATTGGGGATAGTGGACTTTGAAAGTTCAAAAATGGATAAAAAATATTTATAACCACAACAACAGCGGCAAAAATATTATATGCTAAGTACTGGAAATTGAACAGTACTCCCACAAAATAAGAATGGATGATAAAAATCATAGATGTAATTCAAATGGATTGGCTGACTGAGTCTTTAAGAGAAAGAAAAAAAAAAGAAAATTGGGAAATGAGTAATTGGACTAATATCCAGGATTATTGTAGATATGAATTCAATGTAGATTTAAATTTACCATAGAAAATTATCCTTAGATCATGTTCTTTCAAATCATATTACAGGTAAGTGATAAGAATCAAGAAGTCGTTCAAGAGTGGACCGAAAAGAAACTGAGTGTTACAATATGAATCTCAGCGTGATGGGAACATTATCTAGATAATTACTATGCTTCACTTCCCTAACCATTTCAATGCACCCTTTCCTTTCCCCTTATGTCTCTATCCCAAACCCCTACTCACTTTTAATCTTTGTCTCTCCCCCCTTTTCCCTTTTTTTCTACGCAGTGGTTGTATACTTCTGTGTAATCTATGTATTTTTAAATTTTACTCCAAAAATTCAAAAAAACCTATTTTTAAAAAAAGAAGAAGTTGAGTGTGACATCTATAGATGGTCCACATATTGCAGGCATATAACAGGGTTGGGAGGGGAATAGTTTTATGCAATCCCTGGTACTAGAGTCCTAGTCCAACACCCACTCAATGGCTCTCTGCTTTCTTTGTATGTGTGTATTCTGGTAAAGAAGCCCCCCCCCCCCCCAATTATGACTGCCACTAAGCTTTTAAGGAAGCAGCAGTGGCAGCAGCATGAAACTGGGGACAAAGACTGGTGTGCAAGAGCTGCTGCAACATGCCTGCAAGGAAGAAGTGGCAAAGCCCCACTACCATCACCATTCCTGTTAAACTCATAGGGAGAAATGGGCAAGAAAAAGCCTCACGTCAGTATCCTATGCTTAGGTCCTGCCATGCTTTCAGTTCTGCCCTGTGCTTGTGTTATGTATAATTATATTGGCTAATGTGAAGAATTACTCCTGTTTTAATACATTGTAGTATGTCTGTTCAATTACAACTTTTGTGCTTGCTTTAGTGTCCGTATATTTATTTATTTATTTATTCGGTTTTATATTCCGCTCCTCCCTGCAGGCTCGGGGCGGATCACAACATACAATAAAAACATCAGAGTATACAATGATAAAATAACAGGAATTACAGGTTCCTTAAAACACGTAGACATGAGCATGCCATTACAGTTCCAATTTAACTAAAAGCAAGTCTAAGAAGGGCGGTCTTACACGCCCTCCGAAAAGGGACGAGCTCTGAGATCGCATGGGTGTGATCTGGAAGTGAATTCCATAGCACAGGGGCCGCAGCAGAGAAGGCTCGCTGTCTAGTTGTGGACAAATGGCAGGAGCGGATTGATACTCCTCTGAGCGTAGCGATCTCGGGGGAACGTACGGGGTAAGGCGGTCCCTCAGGTACACAGGCCCTAGACCGTGTAAGGCCTTAAAGGTTAAAACCAGCACCTTTAAGGCAGTTCAGTACTCAATAGGAAGCCAGTGCAGTTGCCGTAAGATGGGAGTGATGTGCTCTCTCACTAGGGTCTAGATTCGGCTTCTTCAGCAGCAGTCTTACCATTGCCTCTTTCAACCCCCCTGGGAACACTCCTTGCTCAAGGGAGCTGTTGATAATCTTTCCCAGGAGGTTTCACACCACCTCCCGGCAAGATCTAACAAGCCAGGGAGCAGGTAGTTGGTCTAGCTGCAGCAAGTAACTTATCGACAGCTGCTGCATCCAGCAGTTGGAAATGGGTGAAGATGGGCCTGCCGAGTGGCGACGGAGTCTCGAGTTCACATACTGTATCAAGAGTGGCTGGGATGTCCCAGCGGAGAATCGAGATTTTGTCGACGAAATAGTTCTGAAAAGCCTCAGCCGAGGGAGCCAAACCCCTATCATTTGGGACAGTCGGAATTGTTGTCAATGACCGAATTATCTTAAAAAGTTGGGCTGGGCGTGAACTAGCCGACTCTATCAAGGAAGAATAATGAACTTTTTTGGCTTCCTTGATAGCTTGCTCATAAACCTCTTTAAATTGTTTATAAGCCAATCTCGATGCTCCGTCACGGAGGCCCCGCCACACGTCCTCTAGCTGTCTCTTCCTCCATTTCATCGCACGCAGCTCCTCGGTAAACCAAGGCGAGCAATTTCTACGAGGGGTGAGAGAGCACCTGGGGGCGATCTCGTCTAAGGCAGCGGAAAGGCTGTCTCTCTGTCCTCATCTGGTAGCTAGCAACAAACCCTGGGGATGTTAATTCGTGCATAAGGACCTCGTCCCCCTCCTGCATAAATTATGTAGATTAGCATGTAGTTCCGCCTTTAGGTGCGGCCCTCCATAATATTTTTTGGCTCTCATGTGGCCCCTTGGAAAAAATAATTGCCCACCCCTGTCCTAGACCCTTTGAAAGTCAATAATGCCACTGAAAGATATGTTGCTTGGTTTGTCTGCCTGGAACTATGGCTCGACAGAGAAGGCAGAGAAAGCTTTGCATGAATGGACTTTTGCTATCTCACTCACTCAAGCAAGAATGAGGAATGCCAGTCTAGGGCAATCTCACTTATGTAAAACCAACAAAGCTCAAACACAGAGCTATTTTTTGCTTTTTTGCCAAACAGTCCATTGGACTGTTACACTATATCCTTCAATGCCCTCTTGAAAGAAAACTACACTGATTGACAAAGCACTAGCGGAGGACAGGGCTTTTTCACACTGCAACATTTTATTATGGTTCCTATTTACACATACTAAAGCAAGAAAGCAGACTCATTGCTAGGGGAAGCGGCCTCACTCCAATCCCTAAATTAGCTTTAATGTTATGGTTTAAAAAAAATTGTCCTGTGGAATTTCAGTTACCCCCCAGAGTTTCCTTGTTGTGGTCTTGAATAGTTTGCATGTAGCTACATTAAAAATAATCAAACTATTCGTTTTCTTAAACTTTGGCTTTAAAAAAACCCTCTTTGCTGTTTAGGTTGCTAAGTAACTCACAGCTGTGAGAGCAAGGCTAAGTCACATGTAAATCCTACATGGCTTGTACAGATCTCATGCATATTGTTTTTTAAAAAAATAATCTTTATTGAGAATTTTCTATATACATTAGATTAAAAAGTAGTAGTTTAAAAACCAATCAGCTAGAGGAAAGATAGGAAGAGGGGAAAGGGAGAAAGAAGAAGGGTAAAAAAAGATACATAGACATATGAGGGCGGGTCAATAAGTCCGTGACTTTTTGAATGAAACACAGGTTTTTGGATTTAAAAAACCATTTTATTTTTCAACGTAGTCTCCTTTGAGTTCTATACACTTTGTCCAACATGTCTCCAATTTTTTTATCCCTTCCAAAAAATAAGATTTGTTGAGGTCATCAAAATAGGTATTTGTTTGTGAGATGATTTCATCATTGGAGTCAAAACTCTTTCCTCCGAGGCATTTCTTCAGGTTTGGAAACAAGAAATAGTCACTCGGGGCTAAATCCGGAGAATAGGGCAGATGATTGTTGCCATGGCAACTGCACATGTATGCACCCCTGCATTGTCCTGGTGCAAAAGAACATTTTTCTTGAGCAAATGTGGTCTTTTTTTCCAAATCCTCATTAAATCGACCCAATAAGTTGGCATAATATTTGTCATTGATTGTTTTACCCCTTTGAAGGTAGTCAATGTGGATTATACCGTGTGCATCCCAAAAAATGATCGCCATGACTTTATTGGCTGACAAACCCACCTTGGCCTTCTTTAGCGCTGATTCACCCCGAGAAACCCACTGTTTTGACTGCTGTTTGGTCCCTGGTGTGTTGTGGTGGATCCACGTTTCGTCCACGGTTACGAAATGGTGCAAAAACCCATCCATATTGCGGTTGAACAACGCCAAATACTCCTGCGAAATTGTCACACGGTTGCTTTTGTGCTCGATTGTGAGCAAATGCGGCATCCATCTTGCGGAAAGCTGTCTCATACCCAAGTGATCATTTAAAATTGAAACCACTGAGCCTTGCGAGATACCTATGGCTTCCATAATCTCTTGCACTTTCAATCTCTGATCAGCCAACACCATATCATGAATTTTTTCAATTGTTTTGGGTGTAGAGACCTCAACTGGGTGTCCAGAACATTCGGCATCTTCCGTGCTTGCACGGCCACAACGAAATTCAGTAAACCACTTTTTTACCATTGAAATTGGTAAAAATGGTGCAGAGTCACCATAGTATTTCATCAAGCTTAGCCTTTGTTTGAGTGATAGTTTTTTTCCGCAAAAAATAATGCTTATTGAGCACACTAAATTTACTTTTTTCCAGTTTCTCCTCAAATCTTGTGGTAGTCTGCTATCAATGGCTGTCAAACACAAACTAAATGACGCAGCTTGTTCAAATTTTGACAGGAGTCATCTAACAGATGCCTGTTGACAGGAGCAGTGTTGCCCTTTCAGTTAAGAGGTGGGAAATTTAAAAAGTCACGGACTTATTGACCCACCCTCGTATATTAAAAAAGAAAGGAAGAAAAAAAATAGTTGGAAGGTAGAAGGGGGAATAGTGAAAAAGGGGATGTGGATAGAAAGATTAGAATAATTTTAATAGATAGGATAATCTATCCATGTTTCTTATCTCCATAATTTTTTTATCCCAATAATTCATTTTAGGTATTTTGTTTTTTCTCCATATTTTCGCGTAACATAATTTGGCAGTGGGTGTTAATAGGAAAACGAGTTTATCTGTATTTTTTCCACTTTTTGTTCAGTTAGTCCCAATAGGAATAACTCTGGTTTTAATGGAATGTTAATTTTTTGGGGTTTTTTTGCAAATTTTCCTATATTTCCCTCCAAAAAAGTTTGCTTTTTTGCATGACCACCACATGTAGAAGAAGGTGTCAGACTGTAAAGATATCAAACAAATGTTTGAGTTATGAGTATCTGTTTCTTTTGGTTTATGTGCTGTAGTAGTACTACTGTAGGTGTGTCTGAATAGGTGCAGCTGGGTTTGCCTGACTCCAGTAGGGTGTAGCAGCTGTGTTTGTATAAATCTCCTTTGTTACAGATTGGGTTAGGCTTTTGGCTTTTGCAGTTTCTTACTGTCTATGCTGGCTATTGTGCTGGCTGAAGTTCCTGGCTGATATACTGCTGTGATGCTGGAATGCTGGTGTGACGACTTGGTCACTGGTTCTGGAGATTATTAATTAAAATAATCCTCCCGGTAGTACTGCCACCAACCTAATTATTAACAATCAGGATTTTAAATTAAATAAGATGTTTATATGGTAGTTCTGTTGACCGAGCCACCCAAACACAACTACACTGTGAGGAAAAGATGGAGAGATAGAGGCTTTTTAAAGTTAACAATAAACAGAATTTATTAATTAACAGCTAGCAATGAGGCACAGATCACAACGGTTCTACAGAGAGGCAACAATATCGTATGGTTACTGATGGTAATAATATGCTAGAGCGTGCGGTTACAGATATTAAAAATGCTAAGCGTGTGGTTACAGATAAATAGTTCCAAAATGCTTAGATCTTAACAATACTTTAGTCAGTACTGTGTCTTGACTAAAATATAAGCCTGTCACCCTATTGTCTGAAAATAGGAGTGAACAGCTGGTTCCTAACAGGAGCTTCTAAACACCAGAAGTCCCTCTGAGTCTTCCCTGCCTGAATCAGCTTGCTGCTGACTCTCCAGCCACAGAACCCACCTTTCCCTCTTTACACTGAGGAGACAAGGTGTTTAGTCTGACTCTGCAAAGTCAGCCCTAATGGCTCTAACCTAACTATCAGTGTCACCCCACACCCTGGTTTTGTCACTATAGTATATGACTGGGCAGTTCCTATGGCTGAGGCTTGGAGGATATTGTCACTCCAACCTCAGACCACACCAGCAAGAGCTAAGATCTGTCTCAATCAAAGCTCTGCCCAAGACTGAGAATCTTTCTGCCAAGATCCCTCCTTTAGTCAGCTCTGCTCCACCCCTCTGCCATTCAGCCAATCACAGGGCACTCCTATCTCTGAGCAGGATTGACTCTAAGGCCACGCCCCTCTCTGGCTATGACCTCCCCCTTCTGGCTGTTAGCTGCAAATCCCTTTGCCAAAATGGATGCCAGCTTTCTTCCAGCAGAAAGGAAAAAACCTCCAAGCAGGCTTTCCACCCACTTAGGACAGGTGAGTCCTTACACCTCCCCAATTCAGGTTATTTGCTGAATGCAGAATAGTTCTACTAAACTGCTGAGGCAAAGGAAATCTCTATCACCTTCCGTACTAACTTCTGTATCCTAATCCCCTCCAGTGCTAACCTACCCTGGAGCATAGAAATACAGTCACATTTCTATTTGTAAATCATAACTAACATGCAATAGCTAACAGGTAAAACAGCATTACACACACACACACACATATATATATATATATATATATATATATATATATAACATACATACATACAATTGTAACCCTTCTGTAAATAAAAACAGGTTAGGTATACAAAAACATGCTATATACATAAACACATTACCTGAACCTTAATCAATTAACCTAGACAAGGCATCAGCCACCACATTTTGAGTACCTTTGATGTGCTGAACATCAAAATCAAAATCTTGGAGCAGTAAACTCCACCTTATCAGTTTACTGTTGGTACTCTTCACCTGGTGTAGCCATCTCAGAGGAGAATGGTCTGTGCACAATGTGAATCTCCTCCCCCACAGGTAAGGTTTGAGCCACACAATGGCAAGACATTCCCTCTCAATAACCGACAGGTGCTGCTCTCTCTCCAAAAGCTTTTTACTGAGGTAGAGAACTGGCTGTACCTCACCTGTGGCATTCTCCTGACTAAGGACTGCTCCCAGTCCCACCTTAGAGGCGTCAGTCGTCAAAACAAAAGGTTTATCAAAATCGGGTGCTCTTAACACCGGGGCCGTTACTAGAGCCCCTTTTAACACCTCATATGCCTGCTCACATTCAGGTGTCCAAATTAACTTATCAGGTGCTGACTTCTTGGTACCATCAGTCAGTACAGCAGCTAATGTACTGAAGTCTGGGATGAATCTCCGATAGAATCCCACTACACCTAGGAATGATCTTATCTGCTTTTTGTTTTTAGGCTTCGGTCACTCCTGGATAGCTTGAACCTTATCCAACGCCGGTTTAATCATTCCTCCTCCCACAAGGTGTCCCAGGTATTTCACCATCTGACACTTAGATGCTTTTACTGTCAGGCCAGCCTCTTGGATCTTATCCAACACCTTAGCCAAATGCTCCATGTGTTCGTCCCATGTCTGGCTAAAAATTGAGAGGTCGTCAATATAGGCCTGGACAAACCCTCTCATACCTGCAAGCATCCTATCAATCAACCTTTGGAATGTTGCGGGTGCATTTTTCAATCCAAAAGGGAGGACTTTGAAATGGTGTAATCCATCCCTGGTTACAAAAGCAGTCTTTTCCCTATCCTCAGGGTGCATGGCTACCTGCCAATACCCCTTGGTCAAGTCCAGGGTCGTAATATACTTTGCTGACCCTATTGTCTCAATTAACTCGTCTATCCTAGGCATAGGATAGACATCTGAGGTGGTCACCTGATTAAGTTTCCGATAATCAACACAAAACCTCACAGTGTTATCGGGCTTTGGTACCAGAATGACCGGGGATGACCAGGGACTATTAGATTGTTCAATCAGTCCCAGGTTTAGCATCTCCTGGATCTCTCTTGAGATCACCCTTGCCTGTTCTCCAGTTACTCTATAGGGCGAGCTGGAAATGGGATCAGCTGTCCCTGTGTTTATTTTGTGGCAGGTTAAGCTGGTTCTTCCTGGCCCATTAGAAAACACACCCCTATATTGATGTAACAATCCCCTCAGCTGCTCTCTTTCTGCAGCAGAAAGGTTACTATGTTCTTCCACTACAGGCAAGTCACTCTCTCTATCTACCCTCCCCCATCCAGACAAAGATACATCCCCCTTTGTCCTGGGTAGATCTTGTAACACTGCATTAACTCTAGAGAAATAGGGTTTTAACCTATTCACATGCAGTTTCTTGCTTCTGCCCCCATCAGCTTCTCTAGAAATGACATAGTCCACTTCAGAGTCTTTGGCTACCACAGTGTATGGTCCCTCCCAGGCCACTTCTAACTTTCTCTTTGGCCTGGGTTTCAAAACCAACACCTGGTCTCCTACAGCAAAAGTTCGTGGTCTTGCTTGTAGATCAGCCAGCTCTTTCTGGCGCTGCTGGGCAGTAGTCAAATTCTCTGCAGCACAGTCTCTGATGACAGCCAGATGTCCCCTCAGGTCTTCGAGGTAGCTGACAATGTCCTTGTCCGCGATCTCCTCCTGTCCCATCCAGGTCTCCCGTAAGATGTCCAGGGGTCCTCTGGGCACTCTTCCGTACAACAGCTGGAACGGACTGAAGCGTGTACTCTCCTGCGGCACCTCACGATAGGCAAACAGCAAATGCTGGATCTTTCTGTCCCAGTCGTTGGGATGCTTGTGGACATAAGTTCTCAGCATGTGGTTCAGCGTAGAATTGAACCTCTCCGTGAGACCATTCGCCTGCGGGTGGTACGGTGTGGTGGTCAGATGTTTTATGCCACACGCCCGGAACATTTCCTTCATCATATGAGACATAAATGTGGTTCCTAAGTCGGTGACGATTGCCTTAGGAAACCCCACTCGCGCAAACAGGTTCAAAAGCGCGTCTGCTACAGTCTTGGAATCAGTCTCTTTTAATGGAATCGCTTCCGGATATCGGGTAGCGAAATCCACGGCCGTTAACAAATATCGATGTCCATCCCGGGTCACTGGTGTCATCGGCCCAAGGATATCGATGCCCAATTTGTCGAATGGGGTGGACACGACGGGGATGGGTTGTAGGAGCCCCCTTGTTTTATCTTGGGCTTTCCCTACAAACTGACATGCCTCACAGGTTCGACAGAAGGCAGCCACATCTTGTCCCATCTTTGACCAGAAGAATCGACTTCGGATTCTCTCCTTGGTCTTCTTAATGCCAAGATGTCCACTAAATGGCACATCATAATAATAATAATAATAATAACTTTATTTCTTGTGAGTCGCCCTCCACCGTTGGTGCTCCGGGCGACTTACATCATTTAAAAAACACAGGTACATCAATTAAAAACACAGGTACAGAGAACCATAAAGGGCCCAGCCTCCAGGTTATCTAGTCAATCCCCAAACGCCTGGCAGAAGAGCCAAGTTTTCAAGTCGGACAGGAATCTGGCTGGGGCCGATGTGGCCCTGAGAGCAGGCGGAAGTGTATTCCAGATCACAGGGGCCACCACAGAGAAGGCTCTCCGTCGGGTCTTTGTCAGCCGGGCCTCTCTCACCCCTGGGATAGCTATACGGTCACCATTTATTGCACGCGCTGGTCTTTCACTGCGTTGGTCTGTCAGCCGATCGCCCAGATAGGCTGGTCCGGTTCTTTGCCGTGCTTTGAAGGTTAGCGCCATGAGTTTATAGATCACTCTGAACTCTGTAGGCAGCCAATGAAGAACTTTTAGGATTGGTGAGATATGGTTCCTAGCCGATGCCCCGGAAATTAGTCTGGCCGCTGCATTCTGAACAAGTCTCAACCTCCGAGTCGTGGACAGCAGTAGACCCGCATACAGGGCATTACAATAGTCGAGTCGAGAGACCACGGTGGCATGTATCACAGTCTTCAACGCCTCTGATGGTAGGTAGGGGGCCAGCCGTCGGGCCCTGCGAAGATGAAAGAAGGCGCCCTTGGCTGCAGCCTGGATCTGGGCTTCCATCGTCAGTCTCTCGTCCAGAATCACTCCCAGGCTCTTCACCGCCGGAACCGAGGACAGGGGCTCGCCTTCAAAGAATGGTAGTGGTGAGTGAGGGTCGGGTCGGCCAGGCCAGAGGATCTCCGTTTTTGCCGGATTGATTTTTAGCCTGTGTGCTCTGAGCCAGCTTGTCACCGCCCTCAGCCCCTGACTAAAGCTTTCAGGCACCGACGACATCCCTGGGTCGAGCTTCAGCAACAGCTGTGTGTCGTCGGCGTATTGGTAGCAGCTGAAACCATGGCTCCTAGCGATACTGGCCAGGGGCTGGACATAGATGTTAAAGAGGGTGGGGGACAAGATGGCACCCTGAGGGACCCCGCACTCCAGCCCGCATTTCCTGGAGACCTGGCCCTGCCACTCGACCCGCTGCGAGCGGCCCCGCAGGAACGATCCTAGCCAAGTCAGAGCCTTATCTTGGATCCCGGAGGCAACCAGGCGGCGGAGTAACAGATCATGGTCGACGGTGTCGAAGGCCGCGGTTAGATCTAAGAGGACCAGGACTGCCGAGCCCCCTCCGTCCAGCTGGCGGCGGATGTCATCCGTAATCGCTACCAGGACGGATTCCACTCCGTGGCCCGCGCGGAATCCCGACTGGGACGGGTCCAAGCCCCCGGATCGGTTTAAAAAATCACGCAGCTGGCTTTCCACCGCCCGCTCCAGTAGCTTACCCAGGAAGGGCAGATTGGCAACAGGGCGGTAGCTCGCCGGTTCGTCGGGGTCAAGGCCTTTTTTTTCAGGAGAGGGCGAACTCTGGCCTCCTTCAGGGACTCAGGGAAAGTGCCTGTATCCAGGGAAAGGTTCACCAGGTCCCTCAGAGCATCCGATATGGTGTCAATGCAGGACTTGATTAAATGCGATGGACAGGGGTCCATGGGGCAGGTCGTCGCCCTTGCCACGGTCACCAGCCTTTTCACCTCTTCCGGTGTTAGGGGCCTGAATTCGGTGAGGCAGTGCCCACTGGTCTGAGTTAGACACCGGATCTTCTCGTTCTCTTCCTCCGGAATGGGCGGCAGGTCACGCCGAAGTGCCGTGATTTTCCCAGTGAAATACTCTTGGAGGTCTTCTGCTGTTACCATAGAGTTTTTGGGGTCACTCTGTGGAGATGCTAGAAGGCTCCGGACTACTTTAAAGATCTGTGCTGTACGGGAACCAGCAGCTGTGATCTGAGCGGCATTGTAGGATTTCTTAGCCTCTTTGGTCTCGCGTTCATACAGCCTATGCAGTTCTCTATAGGCCACTCTATTTGCCCCGCTGGGTTTCCGTCTCCACTCTCCAGTTGTTCCCTTCGGCGTTTCATCTGCTTTAGATTCGACGTGAACCACGGGGAGCGGGTTGTCCGGGGCGAAGGGGCGCCTAGGTGCCACCTGGTCGATGGCCTTCGAGAGGACGCTGTTCCACCTGGCAACCAGATCTGCCAGCGATCCTCCAGGGACCTCCAAAGGTTCCAGAGCAGCCGTAAATGCACTCGGGGTCATCAAACTCCTTTGGCGGACTAAGATGGTCTTTGGCTCCGACCTTTCTGTGAGAAGGGTGTCAATATCTGCCCTCACGGTCAGGTGGTCCGACCAAGGCACTGTTCTGGTTTCTCGGTGTTTTATGGCTAGACCGTGGCTAAAGATCAGGTCCAGCGCGTGCCGGGTGGATGTTAAAGTCACCCAGTACGATGAGCCGGGGGAATCTCAGAGCCCAGTCCGCAATCAGGTCCAGCAAGGTAGACGTGGCCTCCTTTTGGGCCCCAGGGGCTAACTTTATGGGC
Source organism: Anolis apletophallus (assembly GCA_030556195.1). Lineage (NCBI taxonomy): Eukaryota > Metazoa > Chordata > Lepidosauria > Squamata > Anolidae > Anolis > Anolis apletophallus. The sequence continues at coordinate 54,531,558 of JARBWK010000011.1, read as the reverse complement.
TAACTTTAGGATTTTCTCTCTAAACTGTTGAGGTACCACCAGCTGTGTGGTCTCCTCATACAGGGTAGGGCCTTTCTTTCGTCGGGCCACCCTAAACAGCTTGTTCCCTATGGTTTTAATAATAGCAGGGTTGGCCTCTGTGGGTCGAGCCTCTTCAGGGCTGAGCTCCCTCCACATTTCTCTTAGGCTCTCGTCCTCCTGCTGATACCTCAAGAATTCCACAGGGTGGCTTACATTAGGCATCACTGGGAACTCTTCAGCACTGCTCTGAGGAGAGCTTTCTGCTGTTTCTGAGGTGAAATTATTCTCCTCAGGTTTTCCCGCCTTTTCTGACTGGCTTCTGGTAATGGCATTAATCCTTTTACAATGCTCTCTTAAGTCATTACCAATCAACAGGGGGACTTCCAAGCTTGGGAGAACCCCCACTGTCCAATCTCCCTCATACTTTCGATAGTGGACCGGGATTGTGGCGATGTCCACTTCGAAAATGGGGCCATAGATTCCCTTAATGCGCCACCTTCCACCAGGAATCATCTGGCCCTCTTTAACAAGCTGGGGCTGAACCAGGCACACATCAGCCCCACTGTCCCTCATTCCAAGTAACCTTTTGTGATTAACTTGGATTTCTTCAAGGTAATCTTTATTGATCTTCCGATCCACACTCCATACCCGCATAACTCTGGGTACGTGTTCCTCCGGAGTGGGATCCTCTGTCTGAGGTAATCTGGCAACTACCTTGACAGCTTTTGGCGGGGAAACTGGCCTCTTATTCGCCAACTTTGGGCAAACTGCCCGAACATGACCTGGTGTTTGGCAGTAATAACAGACTGGTCTCTGGCTGACTGGAGCCGAGCTGGCGTCCACTCTCTTAGGGCCCTGACTAGCTCTGTCAGGCTTCCCTTTCTGGACCCACTCTCTTGGTCTCTTGACCATCAGGGAGCTAACCTCTAGATCTCCCTCCAACTGATCCAGTGTCTCAGCTACTTCCGACACAGTCTTAATTTTCTTGTCCCTGATGTACCATCGCATTTGTGCAGGAATCAATTGATGAAACTGTTCCATGCACATTAAATGCCTCAGGTCATTGAAGGTCTCTACTTTACTGCCCTCCAGCCATTGAGTAAAGGCTTTCTCCAGCCTAGACCCTAACTGCGAATACGTTTCCCCAGACTTTCTCTTTTTTTTTTTTAAATTAATTTTTATTGGTTTTACATAGTTTTAAAATACAGTTGTCAGAACAGTGCAGGGGTAAGAAGTAGAAAAGGAAAACCTATAGCGGAGGGGAAGTAGAGTCAGGGTGTAGGGGGTGAAGAAAGAAAGGGAAATAGATAAAGCGGGGTTAGTAAAGTTAAGTAGAAAGAAGGTCAATTAAAGTTCCAGATGTCCTTCCAGTCCGGAATGCAAGAATTGGAGTATCCCCCTTGCATTTCCTTTCCACCTCTTGTAACTGCCTATCAGGTTCCTGACTGTGCTTCTTATGCCATTATTTCTTACAAGAGTCCATATATTGTTTGAATGGCATCCAGTCGATTCTATTTTTCTTGCTCTGGTCATTGACCCTTCTGTCCATCTCGTCCATCGCCATCAGCTCCTGCAGTTTGGTGAGCCATTCCTCTACCCGAGGTGCCTCTTCTTTTTTCCAGCTTTTTGCCAGAACTAACCTTGCCGCGGCCGCTGTAAAAAATAGTAGTTTATCTGTCTCTCGGTCAATTTTTTCGTCTGTTAAATTAAGGAGAAAGTACGCTGGGTTGAAATCAAAATTCTTCTTGGTAATCCTTTGTACCTGTGTGTGTATTTGTTTCCAAAACTTATGGATTTTGGGGCAGGCCCACCAGCAGTGAAAGAATGTCCCTATTTGGGCCCTGCACTTCCAACACTTGTTGTCCGTGTGTTTGTAGAACTTTGCCAGTTTTTGAGGTGTTAAAAACCACCGGAAGTACATTTTATACCAGTTCTCCGCTAAGTTTGTTGAACCTAAGTATTTTATAGTTTTCTTCCAGGTGGTCTTGGAGACTTTCTCTTTAACTCTCGGAAAGTCTTCCGGCTCTGCTCAGCCGTCAGCCCAAACCTGAGCTTAACTCTCTCCTTAAAAATGGCATAATTGCCACACTCGGAATCCCTCAGATCCCCATAGATCTCGCTCAATTCAGCACATATCAGGGGCCTGAGATGTGCCATCTTTCTATCATCAGGCACCCCAAAATCCATACATGCTCTATCAAAGCTGGCTAAAAAGGCTTTTACGTCGTCGCCTTTGGTATAACGAGGGGAAAGCTTCATTTTTGATGACAGTGAACCACTCTGTCCAGCCTCTGAAGAGCGGGATGCATTCTCTCTTCCACTAAGTTGTAACTCAAGCATCCGTTCTTCATGAGCCATTCTCCTTTCCTCCCTCTCTCTTTCCCTCTCAGCCTCTTGAGCCCTTTGTTCTGCCTCATGAGCTCTTTGTTCTGCCTCATGAGCCCTTTGTTCTCTTTCCCTCTCTGCCTCCTGAGCTCTTTGTTCTGCCTCATGAGCCCTTTGTTCTTTCTCAAAAGCCATTCGCTTTTCCTCTCTCTCAGCCTCGAATTTCATCATGTCAAACTCCAATTGTTTTTGTTGGAGCGCCTCTGAGGTACTAATGGCTTCCCCCACATTCTCTCCCTCAGACTGAACTTCCTCCCCACTTCCTTCACCAGTGGAGATATTCCTTCTCCCCCTTAGTGGAGCCATAGTGGTGTATGTGTGTGTTGTTTTGGCGGCAACTCCTGAGGTAAATTGTTTCCCTCAGAGTCTTGGCACAGCGTTTCCTCAGAGTTTTCCCTCAGAGTATTTTGGAGGGAAACTCTGGCTGACTGGATTTTGTGTCTTGATCGAATCCCACCGCTGCACACCAATTAATATGTGACGACTTGGTCACTGGTTCTGGAGATTATTAATTAAAATAATCCTCCCGGTAGTACTGCCACCAACCTAATTATTAAATTAAATTATTTTAAATTAAATAAGATGTTTATATGGTAGTTCTGTTGACCGAGCCACCCAAACACAACCACACTGTGAGGAACTAAAAGATGGAGAGATAGAGGCTTTTTAAAGTTAACAATAAACAGAATTTATTAATTAACAGCTAGCAATGAGGCACAGATCACAGCGGTTCTACAGAGAGGCAACAATATTGTATGGTTACTGATGGTAATAATATGCTAGAGCGTGCGGTTACATATATTAAAAATGCTAAGCGTGTGGTTACAGATAAATAGTTCCAAAATGCTTAGATCTTAACAATACTTTAGTCAGTACTGTGTCTTGACTAAAATATAAGCCTGTCACCCTATTGTCTGAAAATAGGAGTGAACAGCTGATTCCAAACAGGAGCTTCTAAACACCAGAAGTCCTCTGAGTCTTCCCTGCCTGAATCAGCTTGCTGCTGACTCTCCAGCCACAGAACCCACCTTTCCCTCTTTACACTGAGGAGACAAGGTGTTTAGTCTGACTCTGCAAAGTCAGCCCTAATGGCTCTAACCTAACTATCAGTGTCACCCCACACCCTGGTTGTGTCACTATAGTATATGACTGGGCAGTTCCTATGGCTGAGGCTTGGAGGATATTGTCACTCCAACCTCAGACCACACCAGCAAGAGCTAAGATCTGTCTCAATCAAAGCTCTGCCCAAGACTGAGAATCTTTCTGCCAAGATCCCTCCTTTAGTCAGCTCTGCTCCACCCCTCTGGCATTCAGCCAATCACAGGGCACTCCTATCTCTGAGCAGGATTGACTCTAAGGCCACGCCCCCTCTCTGGCTATGACCTCCCCCTTCTGGCTGTTAGCTGCAAATCCCTTTGCCAAAATGGATGCCAGCTTTCCTCCAGCAGAAAGGAAAAACCTCCAAGCAGGCTTTCCACCCACTTAGGACAGGTGAGTCCTTACAGCTGGAATGCTGTAGACCAGGGCTGTCCAACTTCTACTGGCCCAAGTGCCGGAATTCCGGTCACTGATCACCTGGGGGGCCAAAGGGTCTGCCTCCACCCCTGGCTCCGCCCCCTCCCCAGCTCCGCCCCCTCCCTGGCTCTGCCCCCTCCCCTGGCTCCACCCCTCCCTGCCCCCGCCCCTCCCCTGGCTCCAGGGAGGGAATATACATACATTAATAAAATATAATAATATCAGAAAGGGATTTAGATAGAGGGAGGGAATATATATATACATTAATAAAATATAATAATATCAGAAAGGGATATGGATGGAGGGAGGGAATATACATACATTAATAAAACATAATAATATCAGAAAGGGATATGGATAGAGGGAGGGAATATACATACATTAATAAAATATAATAATATCAGAAAGGGATATGGATGGAGGGAGGGAATATACATACGTTAATAAAATATAATAATATCAGAAAGGGATATGGATGGAGGGAGGGAATATACATACATTAATAAAATATAATAATATCAGAAAGGGATATGGATAGAGGGAGGGAATATACATACATTAATAACATATAATAATAACAGAAAGGGATATGGATGGAGGGAGGGAATATACATACATTAATAACATATAATAATATCAGAAAGGGATATGGATGGAGGGAGGGAATATACATATGTTAATAAAATATAATAATATCAGAAAGGGATATGGATGGAGGGAGGGAATATACATACATTAATAAAATATAATAATATCAGAAAGGGATATGGATGGAGGGAGAGAATATACATACATTAATAAAATATAATAATAACAGAAAGGGGTTGAACTAGCACTAGCACCCTCCCAACCCCTGAGGCTGTGGGTTCATCACCTGGGGAGGCGCGGGTGGAGGCAGCGATGGCGTTGCAGGCTCTGTGCGGGTGGGAAGGGGTCCCGGAGGCCGGTGCGGAAGGCGGCGGAGGCCTCGGGCAGGAAGGGAACCAGGGCTGGGCCCTCACTGGCGCCAAGCAGGGTGGCCAGGAGCTGGAGCAGGCCCAGGCGGAGCTCCTCGCAGGCCTCGCCTTGGCCTTGTACGGCCTCTCCCTGGCACAGCTGTGGAGTCCCGAGATTTCGGCAACGGTATTAACTATCGCGAGACTACGCCAGGTACACGGGATTTCGCTCTCAACGCGAGATCACGCCTGCGTTGAGATCGAAATCCCGTGTGGCTGGCGTAGTCTCGTGATATTTCCTCCGGAACCCGGAAGTGGGTAATTTTTTTATTATTATTTAATTTTATTTTCTATTTTTATTTTTTATTAAAAAGCTGAGCGGGCCGCAGGCAAGGGGCTGGCGGGCCGTGTACGGACCGCGGGCCGTCTGTTGGACAGGCAGCTTTAGACTGAAGAAATTCATTTAAATGCTGAAATGCTGAAGCCTGGAGAAATGGATTCCTATACTGCTGTAATGCTGTAATGCTGTAATGCTGTATACTGGAGAAATTCATTTAAATGCTGAAATGCTGTAATCTGGAGAAATGGATTCCTAAACTGCTGCAATGCTGAAATTGTAACAGGGATGCTGGGAGTTGCAATACTGTGTGAGTTAACACAGAAGCCTGTTACTGAAGAATGTGTGGACTGTTTATTGAAAGAGCATGTTGCTGTTTTTTTGTTTGTTTGAAGCTATATTCGAAAATTTTTAACATGAAGACAAACTTTGTTCTTTTTGCTTCTGTTTGCTCAAATACCCATCAACCACCTTCTTCTGTTTTCTCTGCAACTGTGGATATAGAGGATTACATGTCCCATTATCCCATCTCCAACCGACAGAAGGTTCCCTCTATTTCTCCACATTTCCAACAATTTGAATTTACATTTTTATAAAATTTGCCTAAATTATGTGGTGTCAAATGTCATCTCTAGAACATTTTTAACAATTTTCCTTTAGGTCGGATGCACATATGTATTTCAATTTTATCTTCCAGATTGTTTCCCATTCTTCCCTAGTTATGGTCCTACCAATATTTTTCGCCCAATTAATCATACATTCCTTTCCTCTTTCCTCTTCTGTGCTCCACTCCAGTAGTTTTTGATATATTATTGATATTGGGTTTTTTTTCTGATTTCATTATATTATCCCAATCATTTCATTCATTATAAAACCTATTTCTTTACCTTTAATAAAATGTTCTTTAATTTGTCTGTATTGAAACCAAGATATGTTGGGGTATGATATCATTAGGCCAACTACCTGCTCCCTCGATCCGTGCCCCTCCTGGCTTGTTAGATCTTGCCGGGAGGGGTTACGAGACCCCCTGGGAAAGATTATCAACAGTTCCCTTGAGCAAGGAGTGTTCCCAGGGGGTTTGAAAGAGGCTATGGTAAGACCGCTGCTGAAGAAGCCAAATCTAGATCCTTCGGCTCCCTCCAATTACCGACCTGTGTCTAATTTGCCTTTTTTATTTATTTATTTATTTATTTATTTATTATTGAGGCTTCTCAACCGCCGACTCCCGGGGGCTCGCGGCGGCTCACAAGAGCCAATGGCACAGCGCCAAAGGTTAAAACATAACACTTAAAGCACAATTAAAACGCAGCAACAGTTAAAACAGTTAAAACATTAAGCAGTGGCAAATATAGCAGCGGAGTAGATATACACACGGGCCTACTCACCGAAGGCCTGCCTAAACAAATAAGTTTTGCAGGCCCGTCTGAATGGGAGTAGATCCATCAGGGCCCTGGCTTTTTTAGGCAAGGTAATTGAGAGGGCAGCAGCGGATCAGCTGCAGCGGTACTTAGAAGACACAGCTGGACTTGATCCCTTCCAGTCCGGCTTCCGTATTGGGCATGGGACGGAGACCGTGCTTGTCGCCATTACAGACCAACTTCGCCGCCAGCTGGACCAGGGCGGGTCAGCTCTGCTTGTCTTGTTAGATCTGACAGCAGCGTTTGATACCGTAGACCATGCGTTGTTAGCCCACCGCCTAGCCGTGACTGGAGTCAGGGGGACTGCCCTTAAGTGGGTGGCCTCCTTGCTCCAGGACCGGGGAAAGCGTGTGGAGAGGGGAGAGGAGGTCTCCGGGAGGCTCCCATTAAGTTGTGGGGTCCCCCAGGGGGCCATCCTCTCGCCCTTATTATTCAACATCTACATGCGCCCCCTGGCCCAGCTGGCCCGCGACTTTGGTCTGGAGTGTTATCAGTACGCTGATGACACCCAGCTTCTGCTGAGAATGGACGGCAGGCCAGATACCGTACCCGATTGTTTCCATCTATGCCTGGAAGCCGTGACTGGATGGCTGCACGCCAGCCGGCTGAAGGTGAACCCGTCGAAGACGGAGATCCTGTGGCCTGGTCGACCTGGGCTGGATGAGTGCCGGTTGCCTACCCTGGATGGCGAGCCACTTAGCCCGTCACCCTTGGTTAAGAGCTTAGGTGTCAGGTTGGACTCCTTGCTGACCATGGAGGCCCAGGTCTCCATGGTCAGCAGGACGTCATTCCTCCACCTACGACAGGCTAGGCGACTGGCCCCCTACCTGTCCAGGGACGATCTGGCCACGGTGATCCAAGCGACGGTCATCTCGAGGCTGGACTACTGTAACGCCCTCTACGTTGGCCTTCCCTTGGCGACAATCCGGAAACTCAAGCTGGTGCAGAACGCCGCGGCTCGCTTGCTGGTGGGAACACCAGTAAGGAAGCACATTACTCCCACCCTCCGGCAACTGCACTGGCTTCCCATTGAGTACCGGATTGCCTTCAAGGTGCTGGTTTTAACCTTCAAGGCCTTGCACGGTCTAGGGCCTGTGTACCTGAGGGACCGTCTTACCCCGTATGTTCCCCCGAGATCACTGCGCTCGGAAGAGCAAAATTTATTGGTTGTACCATCGTCCCGCGCCTGCCATCTGTCCAGTACAAGACAGAGAGCTTTCTCTGCGGCGGCCCCAGTACTCTGGAATTTGCTCCCTGACCATGTCCGAATGGTCTCTGAACTCCTCCCTTTTCGAAGGGAATGTAAGACGGCCCTCTTCAGGCTAGCGTTTGGGTAAATCCAAACTCAATTGGTTCGTCTCGTCGTAGTTAAGGAACTGTAACTGTGAGAACGCTTCAATTCTCCGTAAAGATCATGCTCAGGCAGGGCTCGATCCAACCAGATTTATTGCAGGTATAACACCTATAAAGCCAAAGCAGTGTCCCATCACCCAAACACACCTTATATGCCCTGACCCCCTCCTTCCCTTCCCTTGCAACATCCTGGGAAGGTTGCATCATGTCCTGCTGACTCAGCAATCCCACTGTCCAAGGGATATGACCTCATCCCCCTCTGAGTCAGCATATTCCCATTCAGTGTCCAGTGTCCAGAGGAGGTTACGTCACTTCCGTTCTGATCCAGCACTTTCCCCAGAGGATTGCATCATCCTGGGGATTCCCCAATGTCCAGTGTCAAAGCAGGTCAAGGCAGACTGGGGCTCTGAGCCTCTTCCAGGCTAAGAGTTCCCAGCTCTGACAGAATGGCCTCCTCCACTCCGTCCTCCCCCTGCAGGAATAAACAGCATTCAATCCATAGGTGGGAGGGGACCAACGCACGCTTTAACAAACTACAATGAAAGGTAGGGTGAATCTTGTTCATCCCTTTGGGTAAAACCAGCCTGTATGAAACCTTGTTCACTACCTGGCTTATACAAAATGGGCCAATATATTTTGGGCTTAACTTCCGGGAGGGCAATCCCAACTTAATGTTTTGAGTGGACAACCAGACCAGGTCCCCCTCCTGGTACTCTTCCCCTTCCTGTCTCCGTGTGTCCCCATATTTCTTATAGGAGCCCTGGGCTTTCCTTAAAGCTTCGGTGACTTCTCTCCATTCTTCCTGAGCTCGCACCGCCCAGTCCTCCCCCCCCCCTCATCGGCAAGGCCGAACAGCTGGGGCATAGGAGCCACTTCCTGCCCATAGACTATAGCAAAGGGAGATTTCCCGGTTGATGAATGCACCGATCCATTATACGCCATTTCAGCATATGGCAATAGGTCTGCCCAATTGTTCTGCTCCCTGTTGCTAAAGATCCGTAGATAACTTTCCAAAGATTTCTGCGTTCTTACCACGCCCCCATTGCAGCAAGGATGATAAGCTGTCGTAAGCCGTCTCTCCGCCCCCAAACAGTCTAAAAACTTCTCCCAGAATCGTGCAGTGAACTGGACACCACGATCACTAAGGACTTGTTCCGGACAACCATGCAACCTATATACATGACGAACATATAACTCAGCCAACTTCTCGGCTGATGGCAACCCCTTCAGCGGAACAAAGTGAGCCTGTTTGGAGAACAGATCTAACACCGTCCAAATATACTTATATCCTCGACTAGATGGCAGTTCCCCCACAAAATCTGTACTCACATGGCTCCATGGTCGAACCGGCGTAGCCACCACTTGTATTAATCCTTGTGGCTTAGCCGTAGGAGCCTTTCCCCTAGCACACGCCTCAAAACTACGGACATACTCCCGTACTTCCGCCCGTACGCCAGGCCACCAATAACGCCTCATCACCCCTAGGAGGGTCTTGGTAAATCCCCAATGACCAGCAGTCTTATGGTCATGGCCCAATTCCAACACCTTCCTGTAGCACAGCAGTTCTCGTTTGTGCCTGGGGGCCAGGGAACAGCACCGGGGGTTCCATTAGCATTAGGGCCTGCACCTGCAGAGATAGATTCTGAAGAGGATTTGGAAGGGTTACCTGAAGGAGCGTTTCCCATCACTGGGCCTCTTTCTCCCACTGAAAGCTTGACTTGGGATGAAAGTTGGCTTGACCCTTATGCAGACATAGAAGATAACCAGGTGCAAATGGAAAGCAGTGATAGCGAAAGTTATGAACACCCGGGTGGGAGAGGCTCACAGGAGCTTGTGAGTGAAAACATGGAAGAAAGCGGCTGGGAAGATTCTAGGGAGGAGAGCTCTCATGAAGATAGTGACCCAGGTGCTGGGAGACAAGGCCGAACCTTTGATAGGAGAAGTAGCATTGAGTCCAGCAGAAGCGGATGGTACTGCAGCCTAGACAGGCCGAGGTCCGTCAGCAAAGATTGGAGACGACGAAGCCTAGAGCGTTGGGGACCTCGGCCGAAAGATTAAGTATAGGATCCGTGGGAACGAATCCCCAGTGCTTCGGCCACGTCTCTTCTGAGTAGACGTGTAGCGAAGTGGGTCCACGGAGCTAAGCTGGCTAGTGGCCACCAAGTCTTGCCTTGTATTTCGTACCTTGTTTGTTCCTGAATCCGCATTGCTGTGCGGAGCCTTGCTAAGCCTTTTGGATTACTCATCAAGCTGCTTTTGGACAATTGATTGCTTACAGCCTTTGGATTGCTTTTGCTATTTTTATGGACAATATTCCGTTTGAACTGTTCTTATATTCAATAAAGTAGTTAGCCTTCAGTCCGTCTCTGTGTGTGTGATTAAGGGGCCGGTCAAGTCCGTGCATCGTGACACTTCCTCCTTAACCCACGAGGAATATATACCTTGGTTCCTACAAACCACACACCATTCAACCACCGGCATTCTTTTTCATGACTTCCTAACCAATTATTCCTCTTTGTAATGCCCTTGCAACTCGGAATACCATTCTTCAACTTCTACCTTTTCCTCCTTCTTAATCTCCTTAACCTGAGACCGGGTCTGCACCCCAGACCCCACTGTTTCTTGGTAAACACACTCTCCAACTCCGCAGGAGGATTAGGATTTCCTAAGGGATATCGAGACAGGGCATCCGCCACAACATTCTCCTTACCCTTAATATGCTGCAACGAAAAATTAAATCGGGCAAAGTACTGAGTCCATCTCACCAACTTCGGGGACAACTTCTGAGGGGCTTTCAAGTATTGCAAGTTCCGGTGATCCGTCAACACCACAAATGGGTGGACTGCCCCCTCCAAGAAATGTCGCCAGGTCTGTAATGCACACTTAACAGCGAAAGCCTCCTTCTCCCAGACCGGCCATCCTCTCTCATGTTCTCCAAACTTCTTAGAGAAATATGCACAAGGTCTTAATCGTCCCAATTCATCTTTCTGCAGTAGGGCTCCTCCGTATGCCCACGCCGAAGCGTCACACTGTACTACAAATGGCTTATCAGTGTCCGGATGTACCAACAAATGGCCGCTAGTGAAAGCTTCTTTCAACCTCTCGAATGCCCCCTGGCATTCTTCCGTCCAAGCCAACTTGGCTCCCGGAGACTTAGCCTTCTTAGTCTCTCCTTCCCTTTAGTCTTCAAAAGATCTGTCAGAGGAAGTGTGACGCTTGCAAAATCAGCAATGAAGGTACGATAAAAAGTGGCTAATCCCAAAAACGCCTGCAGCTGCCTCCGCGTCTGCGGAGCCTCCCAACTCAACACATCTTCGACCTTTGCAGGGTCCATGGCAACTCCTTGCTCACTAATGCGATAGCCTAGAAAATCGATCTGATTCTTGCTAAACTCGCATTTACTTAGCTTCGCATACAGCTTTGCTTGCCTCAGCCGCTCCAGCACTTCCCGAACCAAACGATCATGCTCCTCCTTCGTCCGCGTCACCACTACTATATCATCCAGATACACAAATACCCCCTTATATAAAAGGGGGTGCAGCACCTCATTAATTAATTGCATAAATATGCCGGGGGCTCCGGCCAAGCCGAATGGCGTGACGGTCCATTCGTATAATCCGAGAGGACAGGAAAAAGCCGTCTTCCATTTGTCACTCGCCTTCACCCTAACCATATGAAAGGCGTCTATCAGGTCCAGCTTTGTGAAGTACCTACCTCCCCCCAACTGACCCAATAAATCCTTAATCAAAGGCAAAGGATAACAGTTCGTGGTACTCACTGCATTTAATCCCCGGTAATCTATGCATAACCGCAGCTTCCCATCTTTTTTTTTCTCTAAACAGCACGGGAGCAGCTACAGGGGACTCGGACCTCTCAATGAATCCTTTACCTAAATATTCATCAATCTGCTCACGCAGAACCTCCTTCTCTCGTACTGACATGGCATAAATCTTGGGTTTCGGCAATGAAGCCCCTTCTTTAATCTCAACCTTGCATTGCACATTCCTAAGGGGCGGAAGGCTCTTGGCCCGCACAGGATCAAACACATCAGCATAATCCCGATATTCTTCTGGTACTCCTTGTACCTTAACCTTACTTCCTTCTTCCTCCCTAGGGCTACACTGCAAAGTCCCCAACTTCCAATCAACCTTGGGGTTGGCCTGTTCTAACCATGGCATTCCCAACACCACCTCAGGGCCTTTTATAGGGGCTATTACAAAATCAATCTCTCCCTCCCATGGCCCCACCCGGCTGAATGGTCCCCTGCAACGTTGCTGGAGTTGTTTAAGGACGGCTTGCGGAGATAGATCTTGGAGTGGTGCCTTCATCGTGGTGATCCAGGTGATGTCGATGGGTGGATCCTTTAAACATTTGGTGCCCAAAGGGAATGGTCCTCCCTCAATAAATGACCCATCCATTTGCGCAAAATGTACAGGGGCAGGCATAATTTCAGTATTACATTCTAGCTTCTTAACCAAACTTGGTGCCATAATGTTTTCAGAACACCCACAATCTACTAAGGCTTCATGACTTTCATAATTCCCCTTTTTACACAATTCCAAAGGGCACTGTATACATTGGGGATTCCCACTCACCCCAATGTCCTGCACCTTTTCATTGGACCCCACAGCAGCTCTAGCGGCAGCCACTCTATTGGGGTTTGGCACATGCTTCTTTTGGCATTGTGCCGCTAAATGTCCCGGTTGTGAACACACAAAACACAGGCCTCTTCCCAGCACCGGCTTCCGCACAACATTGGGTCTCCCGTCACTGGCACCAACACGGCTAGGCTCTCCTCGGCCTGCACGCCCTTCTCCCGAGCCACGTCCTGGTCCACGAAATCTCCCCGACTGGGACTTCCGTCGCTGCACCTGAGCCAGGATCCCCTCGACGTTACCGGCCAACTGGATCCACCCATCGACATCACCTGGATCACCACGATGAAGGCACCACTCCAAGATCTCTCTCCGCAAGCCGTCCTTAAACAACTCCAGCAACGTTGCAGGGGACCATTCAGCCACCTTCCCCGCCAGGCTCATAAACTCATCTGCATACTCCGTCACCGATCGGGTGCCTTGGGTCAAACTCCGCAATGCCTCTTTGGCCTTCACTCTCTCCAGAGGGTCTCGAAAGCGATTCCTCACTGCCAACAGGAATCCACGCAATGTCCTCAAGCACGGGTCTCTGCGATCGTGACATTGTACATACCACTCAGCCGCCTTTCCTTTAAAGACCGCACCCACGGCTTGCACCCGGCTACCGTCACTCGGGTAGAGGTGACCATAATCCTCCATGTGATCGCTCACGGCCGCTACAAAGAAGGCTACTTTATTGGCCTCTCCTTCAAACTCCACGTGAAGAGGCTCCTTCCTGGGTCTCCTCTCAACATCGCAATAACGGGATTCTCTCCACTGTGGGGCTTCCTCGGGCCTCCGAATCCCTCTTCCTAACCCCGCTGGTTGCGGGCGCTCCGAAGATTGGCTCGTCTCTCGAACTGGAGGCCACCCAACCGTCTTCTTTACCTGGTGGCCCCCTTCGGTCCACACTCCCATGGGAGATCTAGGACGTGCTTCCGACCTTCCGCCATCCATCCAGGACTGCCATGTGAAGTCTCCACCTCCAGGTGCCACCCACATGGATTCCTCCTGCTCCCTCCGCGATATTCTTCGCCTCCACCCGGCATCTTATCATGTCCATCTCCGTCGGGGACGCCGGTTCAGGGGTCTCGCTCCCACTCGCAGGCCCCTTACTCACACTTCTCACTGGGTCCACCTGAGCTGGCATGCCACTCCATACCGCTTCTCTGGTCCCTCCGGTCTTCCGGAAATCCACCTGAATGGGAGCACGGACGGCCCGTGCCCCCATTTCTCTGGATGCACCTTCAACTCCGCCATAGCCCACCTGAGGAGGAAACATACACTGTCTTCCTGCTTCTCTGGGCTGCTCGTCCACCTGAGCCGGGGCGCGCCACGACGCCCCCACTTCTCTGAACTCGTCCGGGAACCCCACATGGTCAATAGCGGTCCATTCCCACTCCATCGTTCGCCGGACCTCATCTGGAGCAAGGTTCCAAGTGTCCAAATAATCTTCTTCCTCCAACCTCTCCATACTGGGAAAGTTGGAATGGGCTTTGGCTTCTGTGAGAACGCTTCAATTCCCCGTAAAGATCACGCTCAGGCAGGGCTCGATCCAACCAGATTTATTGCAGGTATAACACCTATAAAGCCAAAGCAGTGTCCCATCACCCAAACACACCTTATATACCCTGACCCCCTCCTTCCCTTCCCTTGCAACATCCTGGGAAGGTTGCATCATGTCCTGCTGACTCAGCAATCCCACTGTCCAAGGGATATGACCTCATCCCCCTCTGAGTCAGCATATTCCCATTCAGTGTCCAGTGTCCAAAGGAGGTTACGTCACTTCCGTTCTGATCCAGCACTTTCCCCAGAGGATTGCATCATCCTGGGGATTCCCCAATGTCCAGTGTCAAAGCAGGTCAAGGCAGACTGGGGCTCTGAGCCTCTTCCAGGCTAAGAGTTCCCAGCTCTGACAGTAACCTTGTACCATCTTGGTTATGCATTGCGTTTTACTGTTTTTACTGTATGTTTTATTGTATGCTTTTATTGCTTGTTGTGTTTGTGATCCGCCCCGAGCCTGCTCTGAGGAGCGGAATATAAAACTGAATAATAAATAATAAATAAATAAATAAATAAATTAACTCTTGTTGTGTTTTTAAAGCTGGTTTTTTCCATCTTAAAAAAAAATCTTTATAACATGGCCATATTGTGCATATTGTTAAATGAGCTTCTTTTGAATGCTCACTTAATGCAAATAGCCATTTGCAGGTAATTCCAAGCAAAATTAGCAGCACATTATATGTCATAGTGGGGACATGGAAGTCAGTGGAACCTCAGCTACTGGACTTCCTTCTAACAAGTTGTACCCAAACTTGTGTATCAGACAGAGGCTGCACAGCTAGAATCTGCTACTGATCTAGGTTGCCTAGAGAGACCCAGTCAGAAATTTTGAGGTGGGATAACAATGAGGTACAAATAATTATGCAACTGTCTGGAGTGATTAGTAACAAAATTATAAGGAACTACAAAAGGTATCAAGATGTTACATTTTCCAATTGAGTTGCCAAATTTCCAAAACTGAACATAGGACAGGTGACTGGTAGGCATGGTTAGGTGTCAGGAATCGGGATTTCGGGCCAAGAATTTGGCAGCCACAACCCGAATCCAGCCAGTAGGCAGTACAACTGATAAGCAGCACCTGGGTGATTAATGGCCCTTAGCGGCTTGGGAGGGAGAAGCACAGCGGGGAAAGATTAAAGGGAAATGAGGAATGTTATAAATAAGGGAACGCTGGACCGCCCAGTGCTTTCAACTTAGTTCCTGTTTGTAATTCTGAATAAAGCTTTCTTTGTTACACGAACTGGGCTCAGCGTGATACATCGGAGGCGACTACAGTTTAGCTAACAGTAAAGTTGAAAGCCATTTACCCTGCAGGCGATATGGAGTTCCAGTTCGCAGCAGGGGGGGAAGAAGGGGGTGAGGAAGCAGACTACCCCGACGGAGAGGAAAGACAACCACACGATTGGGCGACATCAACAGGCTATGCCCGGCCGAATGGAGTCACCAACCGCCGGAGGCCCAAGGGAAAGGCTGAGGTGACGGGACTGCAGGAGCTTGAAGAATCGCCCCCGGGTGATACATTCCTCAGCGAAAAGGTGGCAGTATTGGAGACAACAGTGCTGCTGATGTCACAGCAAATGGAAACACTATTGGCAGCAAACAGACGGCTGGAAGAGGCTGGTCGGGAGGCGGGTTCATTGTGGAGCTTGCAAACAGCAAGTAGCGGAGGTTATGCAGCTGTTCCAGATCCCAAGCCGGAAAAGAGGCACCGTGAGGAAGGTGCAAAACAGAAGGGAATGGGGACGCGCGAGAGGATGCTGTTACCTCTTCGGGAGGAGAGAAGGGCAGAGGAGGAAGCTCGACCACACAGCGCAGGAAGAGGAATCACCCCTCAGATGATGCAGGGAATAGGGGTAGGAAATACGCCAGGGCGAGGCCGGACCGACCCAATAAGCCCCGACCACAGGTATTTCCAGCAGCGCAGAGAGGAGCTACGGATTGAATTCAACGGAGACGCCGCAGGGGTAGCCTTCTTTACTACTACCATAAGAAACTATATGGAAGACTACGGCCACATGTTTCCAAGTGAAGCAAGTAGGGTACGTACAGTGGGGACTACCCTCCGGAAGGCCACGGCCAACTGGTTGGTACAGTGCCACAGTCGGCATGACCCGTGCCTGCAGTCGGTACTTGGTTCCTAGAAGCCCTAGAAGCAAGATTCAAGGACCCGCTGGAAAAGATCCGGGCCAAAGAGAAACTAAAAGCGATCTCCCAGGGTACTAGAACTGTGTCCGAGTATGCCGAAGAATTCCAGGGGCTGGCCGAAAGTATCCCGGAATGGTCGGAGGCGACCCTGCTTGAATTGTTCAAGGACGGGCTAAGGAGGGAAATCCTGGAATGGGCATACCACCGAGAGGACCCGGAGACACTAACAGGATGGATCCAGCTGGCAGGGAAGGTGGAAACGATCAGGCGCCAGGTGCAGCGGCATCGAGGAGTTACACTGCAGCAACAGAGTCGACAGCGAGTGGGGCTGAGGAGGATCGGCCCGGGGCAGACACCGGTGCAGTTACCTACGGAGGAGAAGCTGAAGGAAAGAAAAGGGGCCTGCTTCGTGTGCGGCAAGTCAGGGCATCGAGCAGTACACTGCTGGCAATGCAAGGGAGGAGGAGAAGGAACCCGGAGCAGACCGGTCATGGCGGCAGGAAAGTGGCGGAGATGCCGGAAACAGGACATGACTGGGGGGAGGCGGTGAGTCAGAAAAAGAATATGTTGACATTCCCTGCCAAACTGCGCAGCCAAAACAAGGAATTGCATTGCCAAGCATTCCTAGACTGCGGTTGCTCCAGGGACATAATTACCCCCGAGGTGGCAAAAACATTAGACTGTGACAAAATCCCATTACAGTGCCCAATGGTATTCGCACAACTAGACGGATCCATAGCGGCTGGAGGGGCAGCCCATTTCCAGACAAAAGGGGTGGTATGTCAAGTAGGTCAACATGAGGGAGAGGTACCATTGGTTATTAGCCCAGCGGCAAAACACCCTTTGATACTAGGGATGCCCTGGTTGAGAGCTAACAATCCTGACATCGATTGGGCTAAACAAACCATGAAGGCCAGAGGGGATAAGGAAACCAGGGTGGAACATGGTGTGGGTAAATTGGGAGAAGCAATACCCCTCATTCCCCATGAGTACAAAGACTATGCGGATGTGTTTAGCGCGGTTGACGCAAACCAACTTCCACCAAAGCGCAGGGTGGAGTGCCGGATCGAGCTAGTTGAAAGGGCCAAACTTCCCAAACCCAAAATATATCCCATGTCCCGGAGGGAAAAGGAAGAATTAAAGAAATACATAGATGTTAATCTAAAAAGGGGTTTCATCGAACCATCTGATTCCCCCCTCGCAGCTCCGGTACTATTCAGACCGAAGAAGGATGGATCCCTTAGACTATGTGTTGATTACCGAGGGCTGAACGCAATAAGTACAGTTAATCCCTTACCCTTAGTTAAGGATTTATTGGCGCACCTCGCAAAAGGGAAAATATTTACTAAGTTGGATCTGGCTGAAGCCTATCACAAGGTGCGGGTTAAGGAATCCGACAAATGGAAAACAGCATTCTCATGTACATTCGGGCAGTACCAATATGCCGTAATGCCTTTTGGCCTGTGTGGGGGGGAGGCATATTCATGCAACTGATTAACGAAGTACTCCACCCGTTATTGTATCAGGGAGTCTTTGTATACCTTGATGATATCCTTATAATGGGGGAGGAGCTGAATCAACATGTGAAATTGGTAAAGCAGGTGCTACAGAGATTGAGGGAGGCTAAATTATATGTGAAATTGGCGAAATGTGAATTCCACAGGGAACAAATAGATTTCTAGGTATCGTATATCGACAGGGGGCAAATGTGTTGAGATTAAAAATGTAAGTGGGCAAATTATATTGTAAAATGTAAGAATAATGTAAAATATGTATTAAGTTTAAATGGGACTACTTGGAGTAAGTTTGTTACAAACTTACTTGAAGCCAGAAGCCTCTAGAAGGTGCTGGTAAAAATCACAGCTGTAGGTGTTTTGCAGCTATTCCTGTATACAATAAGGCAGCTGAGAGACTGACCCTGGGTGAGGAATTTTGATTTGAAGAAGAAGCCAGCAACTTTGCAGAAGACGTCGAAAGGAAGACGGAAGGAAGATTTA
>JARBWK010000011.1:54425893-54513155 GCA_030556195.1 Anolis apletophallus | reverse complement strand
GGGAACAGTTACTAAGAAACAATAAGAAAAACATCACAAAAATATATAACAAATTAATTGATTGGGCAACTGAAACGGAAGAAATAAAAAATTGTATGGTAATCTGGGCTAAAAATATTGGAAGACAAATAAAATTACATGAGTGGCAGGAAATTTGGACTAAGAAAATTAAATACACTTATGCCACAGATTTGAAGGAAAACTGGATCCACAGGTGGTACATCTCTCCCCAAAAATGTACAAAAATAATGTACAAAATAAAAAAAATTGTTGGAAATGCCACTCGGAACAAGGCAGTTTCTACCACATGTGGTGGACCTGCAAAGAAACAACAACTTACTGGATACGCATACAAAAGGAAATACAAAAAATATTAAAAAGAAAAATCCCATCGAAACCTGACTATTATCTTTTGGGTCTGTCTGATAAAGAACTAAATTTGGAAATAAATGAAGATAAACTTTTTTGGTATATGTTGACAGCCGCACGCTTGGTCTTTGCAAGATATTGGAAAACTGATGTTATTCCCACTAATGAACAATGGTTAGAGAAAATCTATGACATCAAGAACATGGACAGATTGACATTCCTTCTGAGTAAAAACACGGGTAATCCAAGAAAAGGAACTGATTGGAGTTTATTAAATGAATACATGGAAAATAACATGTTTAAAGATAAGATAACATAAAGATTTTGTCCTATAGATTATTTCTGTATTAGTAACAAAGCAAAAGGAATTATTTGGGGATAAAAGGTTGGGAGAATATAGTAACTCTCCAGGAAATAAGGACATAAATGGACTAAGTAAATAGAACTATCTTACCCCGCAAAGGAGAAAAGTGGAAGTCACCTATATGTTTTTCTGGGGTTACATTTTTATTCTTTACACACACACACACACACACACACACACACACACATATATATATTGCTGCTTGTTTTATTCCTTTTATTCCCTTTTTTCCCTTTTTCCTGTTCTCCCTTTCCCCCACACTATTCATATCACTTTCTTTGTATTGTATTTCTTTTTTTTCTTATTGGTGAAATGTCTTCTACTATTTGTATCACATATATTCACAAAATAAAAAAACTATTTAAAAAAAAGAATTGTTGCCTACTTGTAAGCCAATCTGAGTCCCCTTCAGGATGAAAAGGGCAGGGTACAAATATAGTAAATAAATAAATAAATAAATAAGATTTGGAAACATACCTTATGGGCTATGGGCACTTCCTCATTGCAGTTGATGTTGGTCACATCAGCCTGCGGACATCTACACAATGCCCACAGATGGCAGCTCCATCTGGTCTTATGAAAAAACTAAACTTTAGGATAGCAACTGTGGGAATGAAATGTAGCCAGTAGAGGGGTTTCATAGAATCAGAGTTGGAAGAGACCTCGTGGGCCATCCAGTCCAACCCCCTGCCAAGAAGCAGGAAAATTGCATTCAAAGCACCCCCGACAGATCGCCATCCAGCCTCTGTTTAAAAGCATCCAAAGAAGGAGCCTCCACCACACTCCGGGGCAGAGAGTTTCACTGCTGAACAGCTCTCACAGTCAGGAAGTTCTTCCTAATGTTCAGATGGAATCTCCTTTCTTGTAGTTTGTAGTTCTGCGTCCTAGTCTCCAGGGCAGCAAAAAAAAACAAGCTTGCTCCCTCCTCCCTATGACTTCCTCTCACATGGCTATCATGCCTACTCTCAGCCTTCTCTTCTTCAGGATAAACACGCCCAGCTCTTTAAGCTGCTCCTCATAGGGCTTGTTCTCCAGACCCTTGATCATTTGGTGGGAAACCTTCAGAACTGTATCCAAGGATTGGCCTTTGTGAGTGTGTTTCTGTTCCAAGAGCTTCCAGGTCCTGACAGTAAGACAGTTCTTCTTTCTACGCTTGTCCCATACTGTCAGTATCTGTATGGTGAGAGAATCATGGGCCTACTGGAAACTGAGGGCTCAATGAGCCCAAAGATGAGCCCCCAAGAGGCTTTGGCTGCAACACTCGAACTAGATCTACCTGGCGTGAAGCTGACAGCGATCTTCTGATGACGGCGATTCCCCTGACCACCCAAATTCCAGCAGGAAGAGGAGTGATGGTGCGATCTGAAAGATCTCTTCAGAGACTAAAAGTTTGGAAGGCCGACTCAATGGAGAGAATGCTGCAAAACTTCTCTTTCCAGCTCAATGAGATGAGGAAAGAGGTGACAGTGTCGTCGATGGCCATCGAAAAACAAAGGGATCAAAAGCAAGGCTGATAGTAGAATGTGACAAGGAATAGATATTGCAATATAGATATTGCAGCAATCAAGAGATGGAGGGCGAGGGCCACACCCAGCAGCAGAGGTTGAGAGGATGGATGAGAGCACAGCACAGATAAGGCCACCTGGTCTTACGAGAAAACGAAACTGTACGATAACAACTGTGAGAATGGAATGTAGCCAGTAGAGGGGGATGGGATGGGTGAATGATATACACAGGGTGGGAACCCTTCGGAACTGTCTTCTTATGACTGTGGTAAGACAGAATAAAACTGTATCCATGGATTGGCCTTTGTGAGTGTGTTTGTATTCCAAGAACTTCCAGGGCCAGACAGATTCCTATGTTTCCCTTAAAACCATTTTGTTGTGTTTTCTCAAGAATTTAGCTTTGTCTTCATTATCCTTATGGCCTTTCTAACATTCAAATCAAAATGAAGGTTTTTTTTAAAAAAAGTAATTACATTTTTCAAAGTTCAGCTTCATGAGAAAATTGTATGCAAAACGCAGTTTAAATCAGGGCAGCATATATTTAAGAAGATTGAGAAGTTGCACAACCTTTGCTGGCATCATTGATATGTAATCAACCTAGATGTATGATTTTGCTCCTTACTTAGGCAAATTTTAATGGCAATATTCAAGTAGATAATTGGTATTTATCACAATGGCTGATATTAAGGAGCTATAATCTTGTTACAAGTGGAACTGGACTGTCATAAATCAACCTGCTGAGAGGTTACTGTAAGGCATCAGAATGTTCCAGATGCTTTTAATCACCTAAGTCTTTCACACATCCTTTAAAAAAATTAATTAACCTTCAGCTCTGAAAGTGTCAGGAATAGAGACTCAGTTAAGTAACTTCTGGATCTTTCATCTTCTTCATCCCTTTAAATACACACACATACACACACACACCCTTTTCCCCGAAAGTAGGACAGTGTCTTCTATTAATTTTTGCTCCCAAAGATGGTCTGTGGTTCTCAACCTGTGGGTCCCCAGATGTTTTGGCCTTCAACTCCCAGTAATCCTTACAGCTGGTAAACTGGCTGGGATTTCTGGGAGTTGTAGGCCAAAACACCTGGGGACCCATAGTCTAAACACCACTGTGCTAGGTCTTATTTTCAGGGGATGTCTTATTTTTCCAAAAAGAAGAATTCACACTTATTGTTGAACAAAAAAATGAACATTTATTATGTACTGAACAGTAGTTGTCATCACAAACCAGCATAACCAGACAAACTGAATCCTATCAAGAATTTCTTGTTATTACAATTTTTTCCATGCACAACAATCTATGGTACTCACACACAGGGCCACAAAAATAAGGGCTGTAAAGTACCTGGCTCTCACAGACTGCCTGGGGACTGTGATGATCTGAAACAAGCAAAGAACCAATACAATATACAGGTTCGCATATACTGATTAGGGTGGAGTCCCAATTACATAACACATGCAGAGAGCAGTTGTAAATTAACACACTGTTATATTGTGAATATCTAGTTTCAAAGCACCTTATATATCAAATCATATAGGGACATACAAATATTCAAAAATCAGACGCCATCGCCTTTTGTGATACACATAAGACAGCAATTCGAAAGCAAACCGTCATAAAGGCAAATAATAGTAGCCTAAATGTTCAGGGTCCGTACAAATAACGTTCATCCCATATAAGCATTGACAAAAAGTCCGTAGCAAGACGAAAGGTCCGGTAGGAGTCCACCGCAACGCTGCACGGCAAGAGAACTCAAGCTGAATTCATTCATGGATGACCACTTGTGATGCTCTTTGATCCTTTTGCCTTGATGCTTTTGAACAGCGACGCGCCCTGAAGAAGCGTCCACGTGACGCAAAAACGGCCTATCAACCTCTCGCGCCGAGGAGAACTTCAGCCGTTCGGCCTTGTCCTGGCTCTCTCCCCTGCATTGGGTTCCATTCATGCTCCTAATGGAGCTCCCAACAGCACGACAGTCGCTGCCGTAATTTGTTATTGCTTTGCGGCTTCTTTCCGGCGTTTCCGGCAGGCTCCCCCCCCCCCCCCGAGCGCGGCTGAAGCTCCCTCGCCTCGCTCTGACACCGCGGCTTGAGTTCTCTCGCCGTGCAGCGTTGCGGTGGACTCCTATTGGACCTTTCATCTTGCCACAGACTTTTTGCCAATGCTTATCTGGGATGAACGTTATTTGTACGGACCCTGAACATCTAGGCTACAGCATACATGTTCCTATATCTAAGGACGAAACGCCTGAGTTAAAAGGAGGGTCTTACAGGCCCTGCGGAAAGTTAACAAGTCAGTCTGGGCTCGGATTGTGGAAGGAAGGGCATTCCACATGACCGGCGCAGCGGCACTGAATGCCCTCCTTCGTGTTGTACTCAGGTGAATGGATTGGTGGCTAGGCACCACCAATAGGTTCTGGGTTTCGGAACGCAGTGGTCGCGAAGGGCTGTAGTGGGAGAGGCGGTCCCTTAAGTACACTGGCCCCAGACCATTCAAGGCCTTGAAGGTCAAAACCAGCACCTTGAAGGTGATCCGGTGCTCTATTAGAAGCCAGTGCAGTTCGCGCAGCACAGGCGTGATGTGGCAGCGAGATGGAAGGCCTGCCACCAGCCGTGCTGCAGCGTTCTGCACCAGCTTCAGCTTCCGGATCATCAACAGGGGAAGGCCGATGTAGAGGGCATTACAGTAGTCCAATCTTGAGATGACCATGGCTTGGACCACTGTGGCTAGGTCATGACGGGACAGGTAGGGAGCCATCCTCCTCACCTGTCGGAGGTGGTAGAAGGCCACTCCGCTGACAATGGAGATATGTTTCTCCATTGACAGCTCCGAGTCAAGAATGACTCCTAAGCTTTTTACGGATGAAGACGGGTGAAGTGTCGCCCCATCCAGGGTTGGAAGCCGGATCTCTCCCGTACCCGAACGACCCAGCCACAGGATCTCCGTCTTAGCCGGATTCACCTTCAACCTACTGGCTCGCAGCCATTCAGTGACGGCTTCAAGGCAACGATGGAAATTATCGGGTACGGAGTCAGACTGGCCTTCCATCCCCAGAATGAGCTGGGTGTCATCCACGTATTGGTGACACTCCAGGCCGAAGCTGCGTGCCAACCGAGCAAGTGGTCGGACGTAGATGTTAAATAACAAAGGGGAGAGAATTGCCCCTGGGGCACCCCACAGGGAAGTGGGGTGCTCCCGGAGACAATCTCGCCCCTTCTCACTTGCTGAGACCGGTTCCGGAGGAAGGAGGACAGCCAACTAAAAGCTGTGATAAAGAAATGAAAAAAGTGATAAAGAAGTGGAGGCTTAATGAAGAGCTCTTGAAAAAAGAAGAACAGACTGTCAGGTACAAAAAAATCCTTAAAGAATATTTTCAAATAAACTCCAATAAGGGTACTGCTGACAGAATAGTCTGGGACGCGAGCAAAGCAGTAATTAGAGGTCATTTTATCCTTCAAAATAACATCAGGAATAAAAATAAGAACAAAGTGGATTCAGAACTGGTAAAAAAAATTAATGATCTTGAAGCGGAATTTATTTATTTATTTATTATTCAATCTTGTATTCCGCTCCTCCCTGCAGGCTCGGGGCGGATCACAATGGACAGTAAAAACATGCTGTTTGTAACAAGCCAAGCAGTCATACAATAAAAACATAAAACATGAAACAATATACAGAGGTAAAACTCCGGGGAGTTACAGGTGTCTTGAGACTCAAGTGCAGACACACCAGGGCAGACCAGGGTTGTTAAAGAAACAACCAAAAAATCAACAGATTAGGAAGGAGTTGAAAGCCAAAAAACCCCAAAAGGAACTCTTAGACTTAGAAAAGATTGAAAGAAACCTAAGATTCCTAAAACAACAAAATTTTCAAAATGCAAACAAACCGGGAAAATGGCTATCCGCAAAAATAAAGCCAAAAAAAGGGAGAAACATCATAACCCAAATTGAAAAGGATAAAATCTACAATGAGGAAAAACAAATTAGGGAACAATTTCACTAATTCTTTAAAAGGCTTTATGCCTCTGAAAATATTAAGAGAGAGGAAGTACAAAAATATATCAATGAGAGGGAAATCCACAAAATCAGTGATGAACAAAGAGAAACCCTAAATAAGGAGATCTCCAAGGAGGAAATAATGAAGGCAATCAAAAATTAAAAAAATAATAAGGCGCCAGGGCCGGACGGCCTCACGGGAAAATATTATAAATCATTTGCGGAAGAGTTAGTGCCACATCTGCAATTAGTGATGAATAATGCCCTGATTAATCAAGAAATTCCGGATTCTTGGAAAGAGGCCAGTATTACATTAATACATAAGGAAGGCCTACCAAAAATAAATATGAAAAATTATAGACCAATTTTGATTCTAAATTTGGATTACAAATTGTTTGCAGCTATAATGGCAGAAAGACTGAAACATCTCCTAAACTGGTGGATCAAGCTGGATCAAACAGGATTTCTTCCGGGGAGAAATGCTAAGGACAATATAAGAGTAAGAATTGATTCCCTAGAATACTATAGGAAGAATATACAAAGGAAGGTAGCTTTCCTATTTATCAACGCGGAAAAAGCCTTCGATATGATTAATTGGGACTTCATAATAATTCTTTTGAGGGAGCTTGACATAGGCTATAATTTCTCTAATGCCATAAAGGCTATCTATACCAATCAGTCTGCTAGAATTAACATTAACGGTGAAGAGACAAAGCCAATCCAAATCCATAAGGGTACTAAACAGGGATGTCCTCTTTCCCCACTTCTATTTATCCTTGCCCTGGAAATCCTGTTGGAAAATATAAGATCAGAGGAAAAACTGAAAGGACTAGAGGTGATGAGAGAATCTTTTAAGGTTCGTGCATTTGCAGACGACCTGGTGTGCATTGTAGAAAATCTGGGGGAGAATTTGGGACTCTGGATGGAGAAGGTTGAAAAATATGGAAGGGTATCTGGTTTTAGAGTAAATAAAAACAAAACAAAGCTTCTTACAAAAAATCTATCCCAGGAAGAGAGAGAAGTCTTGCAGTCCAAGGTGGGCATCAAAGTGGTAAACAAAATTAAATATTTAGGAGTAACGACAACACCAAACAACATAAATCTAATAAAAAACAACTATGAGGTTGTATGGAGAGAGATAAAGAGTAAGCTAGAAAAGTGGAAATATCTAAATTTATCCATGCTTGGGAGAATATCTTTAATAAAGATAAACATTTTTCCCAAGATGGTTTTTTTGTTTAGAAATTTAATAATACTGAAAAATGATAAATTATTTGGAATTTGGAAAAAAGATCTAGCCAACTTCATATGGAGAGGCAAAAAGGCGAGGATCAAGTGGATCCATATGATCGATGACAGCTCCAGAGGAGGATTGAGCGTTCCCGACCTGAAGAGTTTCTACAAGGCTTCTACATTAGATTGGATATGCGCCTGGTCTTCCTTGGACGACGCGAGACTTCTATCTCTAGAGGGCTATGATTTACGGGTGCGTTGGCAAGGGTATATGTATTATGATAAAGAAAAGATTGAAAAAGATTTTAGAGACCATATAATTAGAAGAGCATTACTAAGGGTATGGTTAAGATATAAAGATACAATATACAGGAAAACCCCTCTTTGGTTAGCACCGCAAGAAGCTTTCTACCGGAGACAATTCGGTAAAAAAACATGGCTAAAATACTCAACGTTGTTAAGGAAACAAGACGGGGAGTGAAGGCTGAGAGAATATTCAGAATTACAGGAACTGGATAAATCTATTAATTGGTATCAGTATGTCCAAATTACAAGTTTTTTCCTTAAGAATAAGACAAGGGGGTTCTAATCTAAACCAAATTTCTGGGATCAGCCGATGCAAAATCAAAAACAAAAGAAAATCAGTCTCTTTTATAAACAAATTTTAGAATGGCAAACAGAAAAAGAGCAAATAAAAGAATGCATGGTGAAATGGGCCCAGAATATACTGTAGGTCATCCTATCCCGTTAAATAAATGGGAAAGAATTTGGAAGGTCCATTCAAAATATATTTATGCATACGAACTTAAGGAAAATACTATAAAGATGGTGCATAGATGGTACATAACACCAACCAAGATAGCCAAATACAATAAAAATTACTCCAGTAAATGTTGGAAATGTAAAACAGAAGAAGGAAACTTCTTATATCTGTGGTGGGGGTGCGCTAAGGTAAATAAGTTATGGAAAGCTATACATAAAGAGCTACAAAGGGCTCTGAATTTAAAAGTTATGTGTAAACCTGAATATTATCTACTGGGCCTTCTAGACAGGGACCCTGATATGGATAATAATAAAGAAAAGCTGTTTATCTACTGCTCCACAGCGTCAAGAATGTGCCTGGCAAAAGCTTGGAAAAACGAAGAGGAAAATCCATGGGATAATGAAAATGGACTGTTTGACCCAGGCCCTAGATTATGAAAACAAGGTTAAGAAAACAAATTGGGCTATGATCGTTGATCTCCTGAAAGACTGAAAGACTGAGTGAACCAATAATAAATGAGAGCCAATAGCCCACCTTCTGCGTGCCTTTCTCCGAAGTTCCTGGACAAGACAGTGTAAAAATGGCACGAGGGGTGTAAAAGATAGTTTAGGGGTAACTTACCCCAAAAAGGTTATTAGGTAGTGCCATCCCTCCTGGATCGGGGGGCAGTTGTTTGTCTAAATGTTGGTGGGGACAAGCGAGGGGCAGCTGCGCCTCTCAGGGGGTTGGTGTTGTCTTTGTTTATTCGTGTCAACACTGGTTTGTTATGAATGTTTCATGTTTTTTTAAATGCAAAATCAAATAAAAATTTGTTTTTTTAAAAAGAGCTGACCCCCTCACCCCTCACCACCAATCGGTGGGTCAAGAGATCGTGGTCGACAGTATAGAACGCTGCCGTGAGGTCCAATAACACGAGCAGCACCGATCCACCTTGATCCAGTTGGCAGCGCAGCTTATCTGTGATGGCGACCAGCACTGTCTCCGTCCCATGCCCCGAACGGAAGCCAGACTGGAAGGGGTCAAGCCAAGTTGCATCATCTAGGTAGGACTGCAGCTGCTCCATTGCTGCCCTCTCAACCACCTTGCCCAGGTACGATAAATTCGACACAGGGCGGTATTTGGAAGGGACCAACGGCTCTACATTCGGCTTCTTCAGCAATGGAGTGACCACTGCCTCTTTCAATCCCCCTGGAAACACTCCTTGCTCAAGGGAGGTGTTGACTAGTTTCAACAGGGGATCACGTAACCCCTCCAGGCAAGCGTTCACCAGCCAGGAGGGGCACGGATCGAGGGAGCAAGTGGTCGGCCTAGCTGCAGTGACTATCCTATCAACAGCTTCTGCATCCAGTAGCCGAAACCGGTCGAAGGTGGGCCCGGCAAGAGGCCACGGAGTCTCAAGTTCACTAACTGTATCAAGAGTAGGGGGGAGGTCCCGGCGGAGGGCTGAAATCTTGTCCGCAAAATAGCTCTGAAAAACCTTGGCAGAAAGGGCCTGATCATTATGATTTGGGATGGTAGGGACCATCGTGAACGACCTAATAACTTTAAACAATTGAGCCGGGCGTGAGCTAGCGGACGCTAGCAAGGTTGCATAGTATAAATTTTTCGCAGCCGTGATAGCATGCTCATAAGTCTCCATAACAAGCTTATAAGCTGATTTCGTACCTTCGTCACAGAGTTTCCTCCACTTGCCCTCTAGCCGTCTCTTTTCCCGTTTCATCGATCTTAACTCATTGGTAAACCAAGGAGACCAATTACGGTGGGATCGGAAAGGGCGTCTAGGGGCAATCTCATCGAGAGCATTGGCTAGGCTAGAATTCCAGGTGTTAACTTGCTCATCGATTGAGACGCTGACAGACTCCAGATCCCTCAGAGCATTCAGGAACCTGGTTGGTTCCATAAGTCTCCTTGGGCGAACCCAAATTTGTTCGGCGCCCTTGCAAGGTGGGGGAGCCTGCTCAATTCGGATCTTCGGGGCACAGTGATCCGACCATGGCACCTCGATGGTAGAGGCTAGGGTCACTTGGACACTTGCACTGAAGACAAGGTCCAAGGTATGACCCCCCTGGTGGGTGGGTCCCGAATCACAAAGCGAGAGCCCTAGTGTTGCCATGGTAGACACTAGGTCCGCTGCTGCAGGTGACACTGAGGCTGTGCCGGCATGGACATTGAAGTCCCCCAAAATAATAAGCCTGGGAAACCTCAATGCCCAGTCCGACACAGTCTCAAGCAGCAGGGATAGACTCTCCGCTGGTGCGCTGGGCGGTCGGTACACCAGCAGAAAGACTATACTCTCTCGGGCATCCCACACCAAACCAGCAGATTCAATTCCCGGAGCATTCAGCGCAGGCACCGCCCTGAGGGATAACATATCTCGAGAGAGCAAGGCTACACCCCCCCCCTCTGCTTCCCATTCCTGTTCTGGTGGGTGACAACATAGCCTGGAGGAACTAGCTCTTGCAAAAAGATGTTGTCGCTATCTTGAAGTCAGGTTTCTGTTATGCAGAGTAAGTCCGGTGTTAATTCAGTGAGGAAATCTTTGATGGTCGACGTCTTATTCCTGACTGACCTCACATTCACCAGCACCAGAGAGGAAGGGGAAGAAACTGGATTGTCTGTCATCAGTGTACTTAGGGATAGGCCGCAGGTCAGAACGAGTGGAGGTCATATTGCGACCTCCCCTTGTTCTCGCATTCGGCCTGCGCCTACCGCCATACCTCCCCAGCCCACTGACCACTGGGATATGGAGTTCCAATGTTAAATCACCATCACTAGCTGTTCTGGTGGACTTAGCTTCCGACACCCCCCCCCCCCCCGGGACGACAGGAGGGCCGGTGACAAGGGCCCAGACTCCGGGTGGGGAGGCCTCTTAGCACCCGATTGACACGATTGACATTTGGGCAGGATTAAGAGAAGTTTCTCTAAGGCAATGTACTGTTGCTCGGGATGGTGATTTGGCAACCTTTTGAGGTGCTCCCATGTCCACTTCACAGGTGGCATGGTGAGCCAAGCCTTGGCTGATGAAACTTATTGGGTTGTGGCCCCCCATTAAGTCCTCCGGTTGTGCTTTGGCCTTAGTAGAAGATCTTGTCCACATCCTCGAGCTGAACCAATTGAAACAAATCCATTAAAACCGGACAAGCAGATGCTCGTGTCACACCCTCAGAGACTGCTGTTAAAGTGGTATCGGAACGGATCAGTGCCACTTTATCCACGAAGGCCCAAGCAAATTCTTCACAGCGTACCGCCGATCTATCAGGGATCTCGCACTGTGGCGGTTTTAAAAGTTCCCTAACAACTCGGAACAGTTCCGCTGGACGGTTCTTCGCAGCGGCCATCTTGGCCACAATTGATGTTTTTTGTGGGGCTTTTGTTGCTGCGTTGTAGGTCCTCAGGTCCGCATGGGCTGATCTGCTCCGCTTCCGACGCCACACGCACTCTAGCCTCCTCTTTTTTCGCTTCATTGCTGCTGCCAGCTCCTCAGTAAACCAAGGAGCTGGTTTAGCTTGGTTACTCAAGAGGGTGCGTTCTGGAGCGATCGTGTCAATAGCCCTTGTCATCTCCCTATCCCAGAGAGAAACAAGAGCTTCAACAGGGTCACTTACCGAGGAGGCGGGGAAATCCCCAAGAGCCGTCAGTATCTTCGAACCCCTAGCCAAATTCATAGATGTCTTACTTCAACCCTTTGTACAAAAGTCTCCCTCTTATATAAGAGACACAGCTAACCTTATACAGAAAATTGAAGGATACAACAGATCATACTTACTTAGCAACCTCGGACATTACATCATTATATACCAATGTACCCTTGGAAGAAGCCAGGACAACCATCGAGAATACATTTAACAAACGCAGCAGGCCCTTGCATCCTCCCACTGGGTTCCTTATGGAACTACTCGACTGTATCCTTGACTATAATTATTTTAGATACAAGGATCAATTCTATCTGCAGATTGGGGGTGCGGCCATGGGGTCCCCCATGGCACCCAGTATAGCCAATCTGTTTGTCAGCGAGTTAGAAGAATGCCATCTCTATCATAACTCCTCCAATCTGAATATCATCAACAATATAATACAGTGGTGGAGATACATAAGTGATACCCTATTCCTGATGAATGATGCTATTTCCCCCACAGAGTGCAATAATTGGCTGGCCAAATGGCACCCCAACATAACATTCACTACCACATATACAGTAGTAAAGAAAAAGTTGACTTTCTAGATATCACCATACATAAGGTCAATAACCAACTCAGAGTTCAGAACTATACCAAACCTACCTCCAAAAATCCTGTACTACATTATAAAAGTTTTTTTTCCAACTTAATATACCACTCTCTCTGGCGCCCAGAGTGGTTCACAAGAGCAGTACAAGTAAAAACACATAAAACACATAAAATACTATAAAACAGTTTAAAACACCCGAATTAAAACATATTGCCGGCCAATTGCAATATTTAGCAATGGCATGCTAGCAGCGAACCAGCAGGTACAGATGAGTGGCAGTTGGCTATGGGCCGAATGCTTGCCTGAATAGCCATGTTTTTACTGCTCTGCAGAATGGCAGAAGGACCTGGATAGCCCGAATCTCTTCAGGGAGGCTGTTCCACAGAGTTGGCGCGGTTACAGTAAACGCCCTCCGGCGTGTAGTAGCCAACCTGCAAACCCTAATACTAGTTACCATCCCTTTCAATTAAAAAACAACTTACCATTCTCTCAGTTAATGAGGATTAAACGCAACTCATCTTCCCTGGAACAGTTTGACAATGTTGGCCTACAAGCGTACTGCTAATTTCAAGGACATTCTCACCCACTCAGATGACACATTCAAACCTACCCATAGCTCTTTAAGTGTAGGAACTCGGAGATGTGGTAATTGTTCAGTATGTCATCTAGTATCCACCTCCAATACCATATTGGTACCACACACACAAAAGACATATAGACCTAAAAACTTCTTCACCTGTGCATCTAAGGCCTGTACGTATTTACTTACCTATTCCTGCCCCCTTCATTATGTGGGCCAGACTAAACGTACTTTAAAATTGAGAATATGAGAACATCGGTCTAGAATTACCACTGGTAGTGAAGATTCTGAACTCTATAGACACTTCAAACAGATTCACCACTCTTTGCCTGATTTTAAATACATGGGACTGGAGAAGGTCACTTTAAAACCCCATGGGTGCCTTCAGGATGCACTCCTGCACTGCGAAGTTAAATGGATAATTCAACTGGCCTGCGAGTTTCCAAAAGGGTTAAACGATTCTCTCAGTATCAACCACATCTTGACCTAATTACCCCACCCTCATTACTAGCACTATTTAAGAACATTTATTTATTTATTTATTTATTTATTTATTTATTTGGACTTATATGCCACTAACTCCATACAGCTCGCAGTGGCTTACAAAGTCAAGAAATAACAATACAGAATAAAAAGACAGACAAGACAATACACCAGAAAATACATAAATAGGGTGGAACATCACAGGGTGAACAACAACAGATAGGGGAGGGGAAGACCAGGCTCATGCCAGGGGGCAGAGCCACCCGGTGGAGCTATCGAGGGCGACCGTCAAATGGGGGGAGCCGGGGGGGTCCCACAAATCGAGGAACATCCTCAGAGACTCCAAGTCTAAGTGGTGACAGTCACTGTGGTGTCGGTTGTTGCCAGCCTGTAGACCATGCCTCGTCATCGGCGGCTTGTCCACCCTCCTAGGTTGGGGGTTCGCCGGTGAAGGCGCCCCGAACCTGCGGGCAGTGTTCCGGAACGTCCTGGGACGGGGCCCTCCGGGGGGCACCTTCTGGACGACAGCCACCGTGGGGGGGGGGAGGTATAACAGAGCAGGGGAGAGACATCCTCCGGCCCCGCCCCCTACCCCGTCCTCGACCCCGTCTCCGCCTCATCGGGTGTCCATCGAACTTGGGTGACCCACCGGGGCCCGGGCTAGCCACAGTCAGGGGGACTGCCGACAGCCGCCCCGCAACATGCCTTGCTCCATTAAGATACCGTATACCCGGTCTATACTTCTTGATGATGCTCCTAGTTATTTGACCCTTGGTAAGTTGCACACCTTCCCCCTACCCTAATTCCTATCCTTGTGTTGTTGCCCTGAATTTATGATATATTATTGCATTATAGATCTGAATGTGTATGGATTACCTTGTATATTTCTGAGAAGCTATATGTAACCAAGAACCCCTCCCTGAGGAAGTGTAACACGAAACGGGATTGAGTCCATTCATGCTTACCTGTTGGCAGTTTGGAGCCTTCTCCCTGTCTTCTCTGGGCTCTCCCTTGGCTTCACCCTTTTGCACCTAACAGTCTACCCTGCACCTCCTGCTTCCAGCATATTATCCTGTCTACTTGCCCTTGAAATCCACTCCTGTCTTGGTATTTTTGAAAAACGCCGCCAAAACAGCCTCAACCTCGCAAAAGTTTTCCTACGCGACCGAAAAACCTGATTTACGGCGCGCGGTATCAACCGCTGTTTAAACGAGGTGTAGCAAAAGTTTTGCTGTTTGGCCACTCGAATTCAGCCTTGGAAGCCCTCAGCGCGACAGCGCTTTACATCTCTTCCGCTTTTTCCATGTGTGGATTTACAAGTGCCTCATTGGAGGACACACAGACTCCAGGACAGTGAGTACTGCCTTCAGACAAAGTGAACGTTACAGGACAGTTTGAAAACACGAACGTAGAACTTTATTGTGCACCCTGTATTGTGAAGCTGTGATTGCTATTGTGTTGACCTTTTGTGAAGCTGCGATACTTCCATCTATTGTGGGGCTGCTCCTGTGTAGTACTGTTCATTTGAATAACTGCATATTTTATTGTGAAGCTGCTTATATATATTTCATTGTGATATTTACTATAGGGTTGACACCATAGAGGTTGAACCCTCTATTGAGTATTACATACTTAAAGATTGATTCACAGATTCTCTTGTGGTTTAATTCAAAGGCTTGTGTTTACAGTGTACTGTAGCACTAGATAGGTATATCCATTACTGTTTTGCTTTACAGGCCCATGGTTGCCATGGCGGCCATGAAGTCCTGAGCTGCTCCTGATACAGTGGTCTCGGCATGGACGTTGAAGTCCCCCACCACAATGACTCCATGGCCAGGCCCGAGACCACTCCGGCTAGCTCAGGTAGGGAGACTGTAGTGTAGCAGGGTGGTCGGTACACCAACAGAATCCCTATCCTGTCCTGGTCACCAACCCTTAGGCTGACACATTCTAACGTGGTTGACTGTGGGATGGGGCACCTGGTAAAGGGGATGGAATCCTTATAGACCACTGCGACTCCCCCTCCCCGCCCTCCCAGTCTCGATTGGTGCTGTACGGAATAACCCGGTGGACAGAGCTGAGAGAGATCCCCCCCAGCCTCGTTTTCCATTTATCCTCAGGCTTCACCCGGATTTTATGGTATGTCTCAATTAGATTCAATTTGGTAAATATCTTTTCCTCCGCTAGGTGCACCAGCAAATCTTTAATGAGGGGTAGCGGGTACTTGTTTGATGGCATTCAAACCCCTATAGTCTATACAAAGTCAGAGGGAGCCGTCCTTCTTTCTCCTGAAAAGTATCGGGCTGCCATAGGAGATTCCGAATGCTCAATGAATCCCCTCCTGAGGTTTACATCTATGTACTCTTTGAGTGCCTCCTTCTCTTTAGGGGACATCAGGTACACTTTGGGTTTGGGAAGGGTGGCCCCTTTGACTAACTCTATGCTGCACTCTACACTTCGTTTGGGAGGGAAATGGTTTGCTTCTTTCTGGCTGAATACATCAGCGAAATCGTGGTATTCTGAGGCTTTCTAGCCCCTCAGCTAACCTGCCTTCCTCCTTGCTGCTAGCTAGGATTGCTTCCCCTTGCTTGTCAAGTCTCAGCTTCCATTTCTCCCAGTCTATCTTTGGGTTGTTGGCACCCAACCAGGGCATCCCTAGTATGAGTTTGTACTTCGCTATTGGAGATATTACAAAGGTTGTGTCCCCCTCCCATGCTCCTATTTTGCATATTATCCCCTTTGTTTTGAATTCAGCAATGGATCCTAACGCCATTGACCCGTCCGTTTGTGAAAATGCCAACGGGGGGACCTGCTCGCAGCCCAGGCTTGCTGCTAACTCAGAGGTTATTATGTTTCTTGAACACCCACAATCTAGGAATGCTCTACATGTAGCCCCCTTTTCCCCACTTCTCAGTGTTATTGGAAACACCATCATTCCCCCGTTGCAACTCATACCTCCCCCGAATCGTCTCCTGGATCAGTGGCTTCTTCAGCGCATTTTCCCTCCACCGTCCTTTTGGCCTTCTCCACCTCTCCGCTGCTAGCAGTCGGCCGCTCGATGCCCCACGCAGCCGACTGCTGATGATAAGCCCATTCCAGTATCTCTTTCCACAGCCCGTCCTTAAAGATCTCGAGCAGGGTTGCTTCGGACCATTCTGGGATACTCTCTGCCAATCCCTGGAATTCCTCCGCATATTCAGACACAATTCTGGAGCCCTGCAAGATCAATTTAAGTTTCACCTTGGCTCGAATTTTTTTCTAGCGGATCTCAGAAGCGCGTCTCCATGGCGATTAGGAAATGCGTAGGCATGGATCCCTTCTCGCGTGACACTGCATGAACCAGTTGGCCACGGCATGCCTGAGAGTGGTTCCTACAGTGCGCACCCTGCTCACCTCACTTGGGAACATGTGGCCGTAGTCCTCCATATAATTCTTTACTGTTGTAATGAAGAATGGCACAGTCAATGCTTCCCCTCCGAATTCTATGCGGAGTTCGTCTCTCTGTTGGGGAAGGGGCACCATCGGGAAGAGGCCCCTGTGTTCCATGAGGCCACGACTAGGCAGGGCTCTCATAGTCAACCCCGCTCCGATTCGGAGTGCCGCTCCTCTCCCCATGCCTTGCGGGGGTATCTGCGACCACCGCCGTTCTCCCTGTGCTCCGACCTCTTACTCCCCAACGTAATCCTCCTCCTTTGTCATATCTTCGCGCAGGGATGAGAGGTTTTTGTCACTTGTCCCAAATGCCTTGAGATGGGTGCCTGGATCTTTCGGCACCTTCTCCTCCTTTGGGTCCGGCAGGGCGGCATACCCCAGGCTGCTCCCTGTGTTTAGGCCCTTAGTCCTGCGCCCTCCGCTCCAACGTTCGCTGTCCCCATCCTATCCAGCTTTTGGGACATAATCATCAGGGTGGTCTCCAAGGCTGCCATCAGGGTGGTCTCCAAGCCCGGTTCCTGACAACAGCACTATGAGATTATTTTTACCCCTCTGCCCCCCTTTCTTAGGACTGTCTCCGTTGGGTGAATTTCCCACTAGGTTTGTTTGATCAAGAAAAAAATGGTTCAAAACTCGTTTCTGATATAGGGGGTGCTGGCAATTTGAATCAGAAATGATTTCCAAAGTTTTCCAAAAAAAGTCAGAATTTTCCATAATTTCCGTAATTTCTAAATTGCTTAGTTAATGGCGGGTGCGATTGCGCAATACGTGAAAACCTGCAAACAGGACAGGCAAAACTGCCAGATTATTGCATTTTGAATAGCAATTCATGAGTCAGCACAAGATATATTTTTGCAGTTTGAGATGACCTGCAATGTGACATGTTTGACACCAGATGGCGCTGTCTCAAGACTGCTAAATGGAACCTTGAGGAATTTCTGTTACAAAGTGACAGTTGGGATTTGTCAGTTGGGATTCAATATCTGTGAGGAAAGGATGTTTAGAAAGGTAGCTGTGATGGCTGTTGTTTTTCGATGTTTAGCCAGTTATTGTTAAATACAATTCAATACAAAGTTATATATTTACCTTGTGAATTGAATGAGAGTTTCATTATTCACACGAACAGAGACTGGAGTTTTTGGGCCGATGGGGAATTAAACTTCTATATTTCTGTTGCCTATCCGCTGTGACATAAATACTCAACGCCGAAGAGGTTATGGGCCCAGATCCCAGAACCCAGAACCCAGAATCCAGAATTGCAGAGCCACAGAGATACTACATAATTCATAGAAAAAGTTTTTGAATAACACTGCAAATTGCAGCAGAAGTCGCTGTTTACCTCAGTGTTAGAGAAAAAAAGCTGAAGTGAATTTTTGCCAGGAGCATCTGTAGTGTGAAGAAAGATGGCATTATTTGGAGCACAGCATCATTTAGAAAAACTCAGAGGCAGCTCAAATTATTTAATATGGGCTACCAAAGTGCGAGCAGTTTTGGCAAAGGAGGAGCTGTTATCCTGCTTAACACATCGACCTATTTCTGATGCAGAAAGGTTGAAAGATGGCAAGGCAAGGGCTACCATCATCCTGTCAGTTGACGATAGGCACCTCACATATTTAGCTCTGGAAGAAACAGCCGCTGACTGTTGGAAAAGGCTTGAAAAGCTGTATCAGCAGGCTACTGGAGGCTCAAAAGTTTTATTGAGCAGAGAACTGTTTTCACTGAAGCTTCTGTCAATGGAAGATTGTGCCAGGGAGACTCATTTGAGTAAAATGCTGAGCCTATTTAATGATTTAGCAGCAAGGGGCACCAATTTTACAGAAGATCAGAGAGGCTTAATTCTACTAAGCAGTTTGGGGCAGAGCTACAACTCATTCATTGACCCCATGCAATCTGTGAAAGAAGAGGACATCAACTTCGACTTAGTTTCGACTAGATTGGAGAACTGGGCTTGTTACAGAAGAAATGCCCA
Source organism: Anolis apletophallus (assembly GCA_030556195.1). NCBI lineage: Eukaryota > Metazoa > Chordata > Lepidosauria > Squamata > Anolidae > Anolis > Anolis apletophallus. The sequence continues at coordinate 54,494,231 of JARBWK010000011.1, read as the reverse complement.
GCAACTTTCAACGGAGAAGACGGTCAACAAAGGCTTCAATATGAAGAGGAAAGAGACAATCCAGTGTGACATCATCTGTTACATTTGTAATAAAAAAGGACACAAAGCTAGACAATGTCATCAGAACAAGTTTAAGAAGAGTGAATCAGCACAGAGCAAGAAAGAACAGATCAACAATTCAAGAAAAGACTCTGATTCAGGCTGTCTGTTGATGAGTTTACAATGTAACAATGATTTTATTCCTCAGGTACCCTGGATTATTGACTCTGGGAGTGCAAAGAGTTTTGTTAAGGATAGTAAATTGTTAGCAGAGAAGGAACCTTTATCTGGTTCTATGCAAAGTTGTGTGAGTCTAGCCAATGGTCAAAGGTGCAAGGTTTTAACAAAGGGAGAAGTTGAAATTGGTCAACTTAGTCTAAAGTTAGACAATGTTTATTTAGTTCCTGAGCTAGAACACAATGTTCTAGGGGTGAAACAACTTGCAGACCATGGTTTATCCATTGTGTTTGAAGGGGAGTTATGTAAAATGAGTAATAAAAATACAGGTATGTATAAGGAAGTAAAATTTCAAAATGGTTTCTATAGAATGAATGCTAGTAATAAAATGTCTACAAATAGTATTCAGAGTTTGAAGGGAAACCTCTGCATGGTGACAGATGTCTGCACATGCTACACAGGAAGTTTGGCCACATGAACTATAATATGATTAGAAAGACTGCACAGCTAGTAGGCATTCAAATACCAGAATGCAGAAATTATTTAGAGTGTGCTGTCTGTAACAAAACAAAGTTAAAGGCTTATCCTGTTGCCAAAAGGAGTGATAGAGTAACAACTAAGTTACAGTTAGTGCACATGGATCTAGCTGGACCTTTTCCAAAGAGTGAAAGGTAAATTTCAGGTGTATGAAAAATTTATTGAATGGTACAATTTTGTGAAGAACCAATTTCCTGATTTGACTGTTAAACAAGTTCAATCTGATAGAGGAGGTGAATTTGTGAATGAAAGACTTAAGAATGTTTTTAAGGATAAAGGAATTTGGCATAGGAAAACAAATCCGTGTGTATCAAAAGAAAATGGAATTGCAGAGCGTCGCTTAGGTGTAATTCAAACCATGGTAAAATCAATGCTTGAGGATGCACAAATGTCCAAAGGTTTTTGGGCAGAAGCAGCTAACACTGCCAATTACGTGCTGAATAGGTTATGGACCTCAAGTGTAAATGAAATCCCATTTTATTTGTTTTATGGAAGACATCCAAAGGTGGATCATTTTCAAGTATTTGGTGCGCATGCAAATGTCTTAATTCCTATACAGCAAAGAGACAAAAGAGATCAGCATTGGGTAAAGATGCAATTTATTGGATATGAAGGTGGAACGAAAGGCTATAGATTCTGGAATGGCTCTTCTCTCCAGGGAAGAAGATCACAGTCTCCAGATCTGTAAAGTTCGAAAATAATACTCATTGGGATAGAATTCATGCGAACACTGAAGTGTTCATAACCCCAAGTGTTTCTAGAGTAAAGAATGAATCTGAAGTTGTAGAGGTATTAGATGAGGCAAATGTGAAAGAAAGCAAGGAACAATCTGAAGAAAGTAATTTTCATGATTTTTGTGCCACAAACTCTGACTTAGTGTCCAAATCTGTAACAGAGGTTGATGGACATTGTCAAGAGGAGATTAGGGATGTGGAGGAGACTAAGGATGAGATTCCTAGGAGATCCACATGTATCACTAAAGGAATTCCACCAGCCAAGTACCAAGTCACGCAAATAGGAAGTATAGAGTGGAAAAATCCTAATTCTTACGCTGAAGCATTGCGTAGACCGAAAAATGAACGTGATTGTTGGGTAAAAGCAATGAAGAAGGAATTTGATTCACTTCATTCTTTAAATGTTTTAGAACAAGCAGATGTAACCAAAGATGTAAAGGTAATTGGTTGCAAGTGGGTATTTAAAAGGAAAACACAAGTTGATGGTTCATTATTGTACAAAGCAAGATTGGTTGCACAAGGTTTTGGTCAAATTTACAATCAAAATTATGATGAGGTATATGCTCCAACGATTAGACCTGAAACAATTAGGGTCTGCTTTAGGCATCGGTGTGCAAAGAAAGTATGTTATAAGGCACTTTGACATTGCCACAGCTTATTTAAACACAGAGCTGACTGACAATGTATATATGAGAGCAATACCTGGTTTTGAAAAAGATACTCCAACTGGTGTGTATCGACTACGGAAAGCATTATACGGGCTAAAGCAAGCAGCGAGATGCTGGAACCAGTGTATAGACGAAAAGTTAAAGGGTCTTGGCTTCGAAGAAGCAGTGTAGATACATGTCTATATAAGAAAGGAAAAGAGTCTAAAAAGCAAACATTTGTTTTGGTGTTTGTCGATGATCTCTTAGTACTAGCACCATCCGAAAGGGATGTGGAACAAGTTTTTAAGGGACTAAACTCAAGTATGACTGTAAAAGATCTTGGAGAAGTCCGGAAATACTTAGGCGTAAATGTAACTAGAACTGAAAAAAAGATATTTGTCTAGATCAAAAAACAAAATTTTTGAGTTACTTGAGAGAACAAGATTGACTCTGTGTAAAACAGTAGCAACTCCAATGGTACCAGATTTTTTAAAGCTTGATAGAGGTGAAATGTTTGACAATCAAACATTGTATAGATCAGTGGTTGGGAGCCTCTTGTATTTGGCAAATTGGACTAGGCCTGACATCGCCTATGCCACTAATGTACTAAGCAGGAGAGTGAATGAACCAACGTTGACTGATTGGCAAGCTGTAAAACGAGTGTTAAGATATTTGAAAGGAACATGTGACAAAAAGCTAAAAATGTGTCCAAAAGAAAGCGGTATGAAGGGGTTTGCAGACGCAAGTTTTGGTGACAACGAACAAAACTTGTCATGTTCCGGGTATCTAATTAGTTTTAATGGGATACAAGTGACATGGAAATCTCGTAAACAGTCACACGTTTGTTTATCCACGGCAGAAGCCGAATTTTCTGCTTTGTCTGACTGTTGTACAGAACTAGAGTGGATAAAGGCTCTAGTAAACGAGTTCCAAAGTTTTGAAGATAAGATATCTTTATTTACTGATTCTCAATCTTGTATAGCAATATCAAATGCTGAAGGATTAAAGCAGAGAACAAAATATATTGGGGTAAGGTACCAAAATGTTAGAAAGTTAGTACAGGATGGTTTTATTAATCCTGTGTATGTCCAGTCAGATGAGAATATGGCTGATATGTTTACAAAAGCATTGACTAATTGTAAATTAAATGTATTTTGTAAGAAGATATTGTTATTATAAGTAATGTGTGTACTTGTGTTGCTCATGAAGGAGGAGTGTCAGATTATTGCATTTTGAATAGCAATTCATGAGTCAGCACAAGATATATTTTCGCAGTTTGAGATGACCTGCAGTGTGACATGTTTGACACCAGATGGCGCTGTCTCAAGACTGCTAAATGGAACCTTGAGGAATTTCCGTTACAAAGTGACAGTTGGGATTTGTCAGTTGGGATTCAATATCTGTGAGGAAAGGATGTTTAGAAAGGTAGCTGTGATGGCTGTTGTTTTTCGATGTTTAGCCAGTTATTGTTAAATACAATTCAATACAAAGTTATATATTTACCTTGTGAATTGAATGAGAGTTTCATTATTCACACGAACAGAGACTGGAGTTTTTGGGCCGATGGGGAATTAAACTTCTATATTTCTGTTGCCTATCCGCTGTGACATAAATACTCAACGCCGAAGAAAAACTGGGGGGGGGGGGGTTCCCTCAGTTTTAGACAGCAACTGACAAATTGCCACAGTGGTAGAAAAGATTCTCCTCTGTCAGCACATTAACTTTCAACATGTATGAAGATTCCTGGGGTTTTTGACAATTTTAATAGTAATTTCAGTAATTTAATGAGGAATATTACAAGAAGAAATGTGCTATCTCCAGGATTCTCTTGGAAAATTTAAATTTATCTGTTTTGCATATTTGTCTAGAGCACACTTTTCTGAATATGAGAAAATTGAATTTCTCTCATAACATTAAATTAATTTACTACATTTGCTTGTTTCCAAGATAAGCGGAGGCCAAGCTACTGTTCAACATTGCCTCATCCTCCCAGATCAGGAGGGAGGAATCCCCAGAGTACCAATTGCTTGACCGCCGTGTGGACGGCAGCGTCCCACCCCGGCCCTCCAAATTGTGGCTGCCCACCTTGGCCAGCGTTCCACCCCACCAACCCAACCATCAAAGAGCAGGAGGAATGAATTCCCCCAAGGACTGACCATTTGCCTGCCCTGTGGATGCCAAAAGGCCTCCCCGAACACCCGCTCTAGCAACTGGGGATGCACAAAATCCCTCGAGGAATGTCCGTTTGCCTGCCCTGTAGATTTATTTATTTATGTATTGTTTCGGCTTCTAGACCGCTCCCTCTAGAAGCTCAGAGCGGTTTACAGCAGTGTAAGCAAGCAATATAAAACATACAGTATAAAACAAGCGAATAGACACCAACTAATCTAAAATTGTTACAATACTAAAATATTCCTAAACTAGACTAGGCAATAAGCAAAGCAATTACTCGACTGGGAAAGCCAAGCGGAAAAGAGCCGTCTTGCAGGCTCGATGAAAAGAAGACAGTTCTCCAATTCCTCTGACTTCCTCAGGTAGGGCATTCCACAACATTGGTGCCACCACCGAGAATGCCTTTTGCCTTGTTGAGGAAAGATGATATTGACGGATGGAAGGGACATTAAGGTGATTTTGTTCACCGGAGCGTAAGGATCTCTGGGGGCAGTATGGGGAGAGGCGGTCCCTTAGGTACACTGGCCCAAGACCATGCAAGGCCTTAAAGGTTAACACCAATACCTTGAAGGAGATCCGGTGCTCAACAGGCAGCCAGTGCAGTTGTCGCAATATTGGTGTAATATGGCATCTCGCCGGAGCCCCGGCGAGAAGACGTGCCACGGCATTTGCACTAGCTTGAGCTTCCGGATCAACCCCAAGGGTAGGCCGATGTACAGGGCGTTACAGTAATCCAGTCTCGAGATGACCATCGCCTGGATCACCGTGGCCAGGTCGTTCATGGAGAGGTAGGGTGCCAGTCGCCTCGCTAGCAGCTAGATGCTAGCAGTCCTTCCCAACCACCTCCTCCAACATCTCGAGGGTGGAGGAATCCCCCAAGGAATGGCTGCTCGCCTGCCCTGTGGATGCCAGCGGTTCTCCCCGACCAACTCCTCCAACACATCGAGGGGGGACGGATTCCCTCAAGGATTTCCCACTTGTCTGCCCAGTGGATGCCAGTGTTCCACCACGATCACTCCCTCTAAAAACTGGTGGACGCACGAAATCCCCCAAGGAATGTCCATTTGCCTGCCCTGTGGATGCCAGCAGTCCTCCCCGACCACCTCCTCAAACACCTCAGGGGGGGGGGGGAGAGAATCCCTCAAGGAATGTCAGTTCGCCTGCCCTGTGGATGGATGCCAACTGTCCTCTGTGACCACCTTCCCTTACACCTCGAGGGGGGACGAATCCCCCCAAGGAATGTCAGTTTGCCTGCCCTGTGGATGGATGCCAGCGGTCCTCCCCAACCACCCCCTCTAGCAATTGGTGGACACACGAAATACCCCGAGGAATGACCATTTGCCTGCACAGTGGATGCCAGTGTTCCACCACAACCACCCCCTTTAGCAACTGGAGGATGGATGAATCCCCCCGAGGAATGACCATTTGCCTGCACAGTGGATGGATGCCAGCTGTCTTCCCCAACCATTTCCTCCAAAGCCTGGAGGAGGGAAAAAATTCCACCAAGGACTGACCGCTTGTCTGTCCAGTGCATGATGGCAACATTGTGCCCCGACCACCTCCTCCAACACCTGCATGAGGGACAAATCCCACCAAGGACTGACCGCTTGTCTGTCCAGTGGATGCCAGCATGCCGCCCCGACCACCCCTCTAACAACTGTGCCGTCATACAGGGAGCATCCCACCCCCGTTACTGGCAGTTCATCCAATTCCGAGTACAATTCAAAGTACTGGTTATGACCTCTAAAAACCTATATGGCAGCCAAAAAACCACCCCTCAAAGAGACTTCCCCTTGTTTCCAAAGGGGGAAGTCAGAAGACGAAAATGCAGCAACAAGCCATCCCGGAGAACCACAGGCAGGCACTGGACAGCCAAATAGTAGCACCACCCAAACAGAGGAAGAATATTGATCCAGAAGAAACTGGGTTGATGCAAGTGGGTTATGCTGTCTCATTAAAATGTACCAATTATGGATGCATTATACACCACAAGGAACCCCCAGATGGAGGATAAGTTCTCGCATTAAAAAGGAAGGAAGCCACCCACACCTGATCAGTCTGAAAGTGTGCTGTAGAAAATTTCCCTCACCGCTGCAGAGATAGGGCAGAAGGAAGAGCTCATTATGCGGGTCCACACAGGGCAGCCAGATGGGCACTCCCCGGAGAGATAGCACAGCGGTAAGAACAACTGTGCTTGCAATCTGAAGGTTGCAAGTTCGATTCCCGAGCTGGCTTGGACACCCAGCTGTGAGCCCTGTCCACTGTTTACCCAGCAGTTCGAAAACAACTGTGATTAGATGAACTGGGAACCTGCCAAAAGCGGGGGAGGATTCTTTTCAATAAGGACTTTACAACACTTGAATAAATAAAGATCGGCTGTCGGAAGGTGGAATGCGGAACAAAGGAACAGAGGAACAGAGGCCCTCCGTCATGAGGATGAAGCAACAGCACCCCCTTGTGTCGTAATGACTCACGCTGTGACAGCCAGAAGAAATCCTTCAAAAATTGTATGTGTTGTATTGTAACTGTACGTCTTCCGGCAGGGATTGTCTGCCGTATGTGTGATGTAATCCGCTCTGAGTCCCCTTCAGGGTGAGAAGAGCAGAATATAAATAAAGTGTATTATTATTATTATTATTATTATTATTAAAAGGAAGGAAGCCACCCTGACTCGGGCTGATCTGTCAGAAAGTGTGCTGTAGTACACTGTCCCAACAGATGCTGGAGAATGAAAGGATGACCTTGTAATGCTGGTGAGGGACCGCTGTCTTCCAGCCGACGGGATCACAAAGATGTATTAGGATCCTCCCATTTCGGTCATGGCTGACCTTTATCAAGGCTGTAGTTGCAATCAAAAGCATGTGGCAAATTATAGGCTGTCATCCAATGTTCAAATATTTAAGATTCCATCCAAATATATATCACTGTGAATTAAAAATACATGAGTAATGCACAAGCTCCTTATACAGCACTATAATTACAATGCATAATAACATATTAAGGTTACTTTATACTCTTATAATTGTAACAGCTGATGCTTTTTAAGGTATCGAAACAATGTATATAGTAAGTATATTTATGACATGGAAATGGCAGGTAGGTACTTACAATTCTCAGCAAACCACTGTTCGTGTAAAGTAAGGGGATGGCTGTGGCCAAAGCAACCTAAAGAAAGTTCCAGTGTAAATTATATAGTCAGTATCCCTGCCTAGTTACAGGTGTTTCTATGCTAATAAGGTGGATAAACTGATTACCTCATTGAGTCCTGAGGGAGTTTCAGAGCCTAGTAGAGTAATCCAACAGATTTCAGCTTTAATTAACTCTTTACTTACATCCATATGAAGGGAAGGAGTGATTTTCTCAAGTCCAAAGAACTTTAGATCCTTGGAAGTGTGTGAGCATTTTTTTAAATGCTCATACATGGGTGATTCGGTGGATAATGTATGAATACGAGATCTACAGTAAGTTCCCCTATTCTCACTCTCAGAGTTCTTTTGCTTTGACCCACATAAAGGAGACCACATATGCAGATGATCCCATACACGCAGCAGGTAGATGCACAAGTTGTAAAAACATTGATCCTGAAATAGCGTGATTTGCGTGGGCTATAGATCTCTTTGTGAGTATAAACCAATTCACATTGTGTACAGTGACCACATTTGTGTGTGCCAGGCGTTAAAGCACTGCGTGGGCCTCTGGGTACGTGGTTGGTGTGAATGAGGACATCCTTTATGTTACAGGTCCATTTGTGCGCTATGGATGGTACCTGTTCTAGGCCTGCAATGGATTGTACAATGGACCAGTATTTCTTAACTATTTTTACAATATGGCCACTTTGTGGTGTTAGTGTTAAAGGCCAAATTAGTCTCTTTTCTGTGGTGTTTTCTGTGTTGGTCTAAGTAAACTGACTCTCTCCACTGTATCCGCTTTAGATAGAACCCAGTGTGGATAACCTCTATTCATTAGTTTAGATGTAAACTCAGATGCTTCAGTCTTGTAGTGTTCATCAAATGATGAATTGCGCTTTAAACGTAGTAGCTGAAAATATGGCAAATTCTGCTTCAAGGCATGGGAGTGATAACTCTTATAATGCAGTATAGAATTTCTATTTATTTATTTATTTATTTATTTATTTAGATTTATCCATTGCCACTCCCATCCAGCTCGGGGCAACTTACACATAGTGAAATATGGTTAAAACCGCATATATAAAATACATTAAAAGATACATTAAAAATCCTAAAACAATACAACAATCCGAACACACATAACAGCAGGTGTCAGACAGCCTGCAGTTTCCAATAGCAGAGGGCCTGCAATTTAAAGGCCGAACGCCTGTTGGAATAACAAAGTCTTGCAGGCCTTCCAAAAGGCCAGCAAGCTAGGAAGAGCACAGACTTCTGGAGGGAGTGCATTCCAAAGTGTTGGTGCAATAATACGGAAAGCTCTCCTCCATGTTGAAGTCAAGTGGAAGGACTTACAGCTTGGGATTACCAGAAGGTTATGTGACTCTGAACATTGTGACTCTGAACAACCTCCCTTAGGTACACTGGCCCCAGACCATTCAAGGCCTTAAAGGTCAATACCAGCACTTTGAAGGTAATCCGGAATTCAACTGGGAGCCAGTGCAGTTCGCGTAAGATGGGAGTAATGTGGCAGCATGTTGGAACGCCTGCCAGCAGCCAAGCTGCAGCGTTCTACACCAGCTTGAGTTTCCGGATCACCGACAAAGGAAGGCCAATGTAGTGAGCATTACAGTAGTCCAGCCTTGAGATAACCGCGGCTTCGACCACTGTGAGTAGATCGTGGCGGGACAGATAGGGGGCCAGGTTCCTTGCCTGGTGGAGATGGAAAAACGCTACTCTATTGACGATGGAGATGTGTTTCTATCGACAGTTGAGAGTCTAGAATGACACCAAGACTTTTAACAGATGACGACAGACTTAGTGTCTCGCCGTCCAGGGTTGGAAGCCGAAGCTCTCCCGTGCCCAGACAACCCAGCCACAGGATCTCCGTCTTAGCCGGATTCACCTTCAACCTACTGGCTCGCAGCCATCCAGTAACGGCTTCAAGGCAACGATGGAAATTATCGGGTACGGATTCGGGTCGGCCCTCCATTTCCAGAATGAGCTGGGTGTCATCGCATATTGGTGGCACTCCAGCCCGAAGCTACGTACCAGCCGAGCAAGTGGTTGTACATAGATGTTAAACAATAGAGGGGAGAGGATTGCCCCCTGGGGCAGCCCGCAGAGTAGGGGGGCACCCTTGGAGGCAACCTCACCCCTCCTCACTCGCTGGATCCGGTTCCGGAGGAAGGAAGACAACCATTTCAGGACTGTCGACCTCACCCCAGCAAGGCGGTGGGTCAAAAGATCATAATCGACAGTATCAAATGCTGCTGTGAGATCCAATAGCACAAGCAGGGCCGATCCGCCCTGATCGAGCTGGCAACGTAGCTTATCTGTGATGGCTACCAAAACCGTCTCTGTCCCATGCCCTGAACGGAAGCCGGACTGGAAAGGGTCTAACCAAGCTGCGTCATCTAGGAAGGACTGCAGCTGCTCCATTACTGCCCTCTCAACCACCTTGCCCAGGAACAATAAATTCGACACTGGGCGGTAGTTGGAAGGGACCGTAGGGTCTAAACCCGGCTTCTTCACCAATGAAGTGACCGCAGCCTCTTTCAAACCCTCTGGAAACACTCCTTGCTCAAGGGAGGTGTTAATTAGTCTGATCAGAGGGTCTCGGAACCCCTCCAGGCAAGCTTTCACAAGCCAGGAGGGGCACAGATCGAGGGAGCAAGTGGGCCGTCTAGCTGCAGCTAATAACCTATCGACAGCTTCTGCGTCTAGTGGCCGAAACCGGTCGAAGCTGGGCCCGACAAGAGGCCACAGAGTCTCAAGTTCACTCACTGTATCAACTGTGGCTGAGAGGTCCCGGTGGAGGGTCGAGATCTTGTCCGCAAAGAAACTCTGAAAAGCCTTGGCAGAAGGGGCCTGATCATCGTTGTTTGGTATGGTAGGGACCATCGTCAAAGACCTAATTACTTTGAATATTTGTGCTGGGTGTGAGTTGGCGGACGCTATCAAGGTCGCATAATGTGAATTTTTCGCAGCCTTGACAGCTTGCTCATAAGCATCCATAAAAAGTTTATAAGCTGATTTCGAGCCTCCGTCTCGGAGGCTCCTCCACACGCTCTCTAGCCGTCTCTTCTCCCACTTCATTGATCGGAGCTCCTCGGTAAACCAAGGTGAACGATTTCGGCGGGGTTGGAGAGGGCGTATACGGGCAATCTCATTGAGAGCGTTGGACAGTCGAGTGTTCCAGATGTTAACTTGCTCATTGATAGAGATGCTGACAGACTCCAGATCCCTCAGAGCATTCAGGAACCTGGTTGGTTCCATAAGTCTCTTTGGGTGAACCCAAATCTGTTCGACACCCTTGCAGGGCGGAGGAGCCAGCTCAATCCGGATTCTCAGGGCACAGTGATCTGACCATGGCACCTCAATACTAGAGGTTAGGGTCACTTGGACACCTGCACTGAAGACAAGATCCAAGGTATGCCCCGCCTGATGGGTGGACCTCGAATCACAAAGTGAGAGCCCTAATGTTGCCATGGTGGACACTAGGTCTGCTGCTGCATGTGACAGCGTGGACATTGAAGTCTCCCAGGACTATAAGCCTAGGGAACCTCAATGCCCAGTCCGACACAGTCTCAAGCTGCTGGTGCGCAAGGCGCTCGGTACACCAGGAGAAAGGCTATACTCTCTTGGGAATCCCACACCAATCCAACGGATTCAATCCCTAGTGCGTTCAGTGCAGGCACCGCCCTGAGAGATAACATGTCTCGGGAAAGCATGGCTTACCCCCCCACCCCCGCTTCCCGTTTCTACTCTGGTGGGTGACGACGTAGCCTGGAGGTGTTAATTCGTGGAGAAAGATGTCATCACCATCCTGTAGCCAGGTTTCCATAATGCAAAGCAGGTCAGGTATTAACTCAGATAAGAAGCAATTGATTGTGGCTGTTTTGTTTCTGACAGACCTAGCGTTTACCAACACCAGAGAGTAAGGGGAGGAAGCTGGAAGTCTGTCAACAGTGTGCCTTGGGATAGGTCGCAGGTCAAAATGAGTCAAAGTCTTGTCATGACTTCTGCTCTTTCTCACATTCGGCCTGTGCCTACCGCCGTACTTCCCGATCCCACTGACCACCGGAATAGTCTCCCTAGTTGTTACATCCTTACAGTCAAGTTCCTTGGCAAGTTCAATTTGTGGCAGACCCCTTGAAAAGGGGAAGGCAAAGAGTCTGGTAGTAAGTGGCCAGTCCCAGAAAGGGGCAGGCTCTTACTTCTGGGTTGTAGTCCGGGTGGTGCAGGCGTAAAGGCGACTATTCCAGGGTATCGGATTTGTGGAGCAGGCAATGAATTGGTGACTGTCGGGGAGACCCCAGTACCAATTCCCAGAACTGGTTGCTGTGGAGATCCTGGAAGATTAATGGCTGGTGTTGGTTCAGGGCCAGGTACTTGTTTTCTCAGATGGTTTTTTTGCTCTCTCTTGGGGGTTGGCTGGGTTGGAGCTTTTCCCGATGTTAAAACCAGCACCCCAGAATGTCCTGGATTTAAATTTTCTCAGTTGCCTTATGATAACATTTCATTTTCAGTCTACTATCTACCACAAATACGCTGACATCAAGAAAGTTAACCACCTTATGACTGAATTCAGCTGTGAACTTGATATTTGTGTGCCAGGAATCAAGCCACTGTACAAACTGTTCACAATTTGATACCCCGTTTTACCACCATAAACACATCATCAATGTAGCGCCAGTAGCACGCAATTTTGATGGCATTACGTTATCTGTGTCACTATGTAAGTATTTTCACTCTAACCAGGACATAAAAAGATTCACCATGGTGGGGACGATCAGGGACCCCATAGCTACCCCCCCAACCTGTAGATAGAATTCGTTATTAAATGAAAAATAATTGTACTCAAAGACACAGTCTAAGAAGTCAAGGAGAAAATGTGTAGGAGGGTTAAGTTCTGGCCTCAGATCTAGGATGTCTATGATAATCTGCCTTGCCTCCTCCAGTGGTATATTAGTGTATAGTGATTGGACATCCGCTGTGAGCAACAAGTCTCCTTCCTCTATTACAAAATTTTCCACCTTATTTATAAAGTCTGGAGTGTCTTTTAAGTAGTGAGGTGTAGATATTTATTTTTTGTTTGTTTGTTTGTTTTTATATACCGCTCCTTCCAGCAGGCTCGGGGTGGTTTACGTAAAATCACTTACTAAAAACAGCAACATTTCAATTTAATAATAACAACAATATAAAACAGCACATAAAAACAACAATCCACATAGGACTCAGGATTTGAGGAATTTCCTCAGGAGGTTAAAGGCCTGCCTGAAAAGGGTCGTTTACAGGCTCTCCAGAATGGGCCCAATTCCGTAATGGCACGGACTTCTTCAGGCATTGAGTTCCATAGCGACGGCGCCGCTACGGAAAAGGCTCTTGATCTGGTTGTAGACAAGCGGCAGGAGTGCATGGATGGAACTACTAGGAAATTTTGTTCTTCCGAACGTAGTGATCTCGGGGGAACATATGGGGTGAGGCAGTCCCTCAAATATTACGGTAGGTTGGAGTAATGAGTCCAGATACACTGCTAGTGGTTCCAGGACTCCACTGCTACCCGATATAAATATAACACCTGGGACAGGTGTTATATTTTTGTGTATCTTTGGTAAGTGGTAAAAAAGGGGTATATAAGGATGGGGATTTATCAAAAATTCGGCCACCTTATTGTTTATGTACCCTTTGATGACCCCATGGTTGACAATGTCTGTTATGGTCTTCAAAAACCGTGATATGGGGTCATAGCTCAATGGTGTGTAGTAACTGTCATTATTTAATTGGCGGTAAGCCTCTGCAAGGTAATTCTCCCTGTCCATACACATCACTGCACCCCCTTTGTCAGCGGGTTTGAAAATGATCTCAGGATGATTCCCCAACTTGGTAAGAATCTCCATATCTGATTTGGACAAGTTAGCATGAGCCATATGGTGTTGATGATTAATTTCACAGACTTCTTTCAATACCAATTCCTCAAACGTTTTAATTTTGTGAGACACATCAAACGGAAAGAATTTACTCTTTACATAAATTCTAGACATAGAGGTGCAAAGTTGGTTATTGGGTTCCATCTCAGAGGCAAAATATTCCTTCAGTCTTACACTCCTAAATAGAACTGCCATATCCTTACAAATAGTTATATCGGAGCAATGTGGTGTTATGACAAAGGAAAGACCACGATTCAAGATATTAATCTCCCTGGGGGAGAAGGGATATTTGGACAGATTAACAATGAAGTCTTCCCTTTTCCTCTGCTGGCCCCCTGAAAAAAAAACCAGTGACCAGTGGTGTTAGATTTATTTTGACTTCTCAGTGAATAGCACCTATGTGAGGTGCTTCATCCGCGGATTCACCCGCGGTATCTAAATCCTCACGGAAGGATGCTGACTATTGAGATTCAGAGGAAAAATTCACTTTCCTATTTCTATTTCTGGGATTTGAATTACGGGACCACTTTTATACACGATTATTTTTCTAGTCCTCCTTGTCCCTTTGAAATTTAGAAACCGTTATCATTTTGATTTCCTCGTATAAGGAGTCACACTGCTCTTTACTTTGGTCTATGTCTATTCTATTTATTTATTTATTTATTTATTCATTCGGTCTTGTATACCGCTCCTTCTGGCAGGCTCGGGGCGGTTCACATACAACCAAGCAACACACAGTGTACAACAATAGCAAAAAACATGAACAATAGATAAAATTGCATAAGATGTTATAATCCGGGCCTGTCCAACAAGCGGGCTCCAGCCCCTTTCCTACGACCTGCTAATCTTTTTAATAAAAAATTTAAAAAGAAAAACAAATTAAATAATAAAAATAAAAAATTACCCACTTCCGGGTTTCGGAGAAAGTCTCGCGAGACTATGCCAGCCACGCGGGATTTCGATATCAACGCAGGCGTGATCTCGCGTTGAGATCGAAATCCAGTTTGTAGTTGGCGTAGTCTCTCGAGTCTACGCCAGCTACACACGGGATTTCGATCTCAACGCGAGATCACGCCTGCGTTGATATCGAAATCCCGCGTGGCTGGCGTAGTCTCGCGAGACTCCTCCTGTTGCCGGAATCTCGGCAACTGAAGCCCTGCGGCCCACTTGGACGCGATCTCTCCATCCTTCTTCGGCTCCTGGCTCGGTCGGTCGTCGCCTCTCTCGTGGTCCGGCTACTCCTGGATCCGTTTGGGAAGATAGGCTGAAGCAGGGGGCTCCCTTTGTTATTAGTAATATATATTTTTTATTATTATTTATTTATTGTTGGGCTTCTATGCCGCCACTCCCGGGAGGCTCGGGGCGGCTCACAAGCGCCGGATAAAACAGCATATTAAAACAAATTAAAACACGGCAAAATACAATACAATATAAAACAAACAAGGTTAAAAGCCTGATGTGAAGGAGACACAGCACAACAGGCAAAGAACATGATGGGCTGTGCATAGGCAAGACCTACGGGCCGAAGGCCTGTTGGAATAGGTAGGTCTTGCAAGCTCGCCTGAAAGGCAACAGACCCTGGATGGCGCGTGTTTCAGCGGGGAGGGCATTCCACAGAGTGGGCGCAATCACAGAAAATGCCCTCCTACGGGTTGCTGTTAATTTGGCAGACCTCGCAGAGGGGACATCCAAGAGGTTGGTACCTTCCGACCACAGCGATCTCGTAGGGCAGTATGGGGAGAGACGGTCCCTCAGATACGCTGGCCCCAGGCCGTGCAAGGCCTTAAAGGTAAGAACCATCACTTTGAAGGTGATCCGGTGCTCGATTGGAAGCCAGTGCAGATCCTGCAAGGTAGGTGTTATGTGACTACCAGCTGGCGTACCAGACAGGAGTCGGGCGGCAGTGTTCTGCACCAGCTTGAGCTTCCGGGTCACCGACAGAGGAAGGCCAACATAGAGTGCGTTACAGTAGTCCAGTCTCGAGATGACCATGGATTGGATCACCGTGGCCAGGTCGTTCCGGGATAGATAGGGGGCCAGCCGCCTTGCCTGTCTGAGATGGAAAAAAGCAGATTTGCTGACCATGGAGACCTGGGTCTCCGTGGTCAATTGGGAGTCCAGATGAACTCCCAAGCTCTTTACAGAAGGCAATGGGCATAACGCCACACCATCCAGGGTCAGAAGCTGGACATCCCCATCACCCGGGTGACCCAGCCACAAGATCTCCGTCTTCGCTGGATTCACCCTCAACCTACTGGCTTGCAGCCATCCAGTAACGGCTTCGAGGCAATGCTGGAAATTATCGGGGACAGATCCAGGCCTACCCTCCATCCTCAGAATGAGCAGAGTGTCATCAGCATACTGGTGACACTCAAGCCCAAAACTCCGTCCCAGCTGTGCAAGCGGCTGCATATAGATAACAAGGGGGAAAGAATGCCCCCCTGCGGGACTCCACAAACTAATGGGGGGCCCTCGGAGACCACCTCACCCCTCCTCACTTGCTGAGACCGCTGGTGGAGGAAGGAGGTCAGCCATTTCAGGGCTGTCCCCCTCAATCCAGCCATGGCCAGGTGGTGGGTCAAAAGATTGTGGTCAACCGTGTGAAACGCTGCCGTGAGGTCCAATAACACGAGCAGCGCAGACCTGCCTTGGTCGAGCTGGCAACAGAGTTGGTCTGTGATGGAGACCAGGACTGTCTCCGTCCCGTGCACCGAGCGGAAGCCAGACTGGGAGGGGTCTAGCCATGTTGCATCATCTAAGAAGGACTGCAACTGCTCCATTGCTGCCCTCTCAACTACCTTCCCCAGGTACGAAAGATTCGACACTGGTCGGTAGTTGGAGGGAACCGCAGGGTCTAATGACGGTTTTTTCAGCAATGGAGCTTACCACCGCCTCTTTTAAACACTCTAGAAACACTCCTTGCTCAAGGGAGGTATTTACGATGTTCAACAGAGGCCCACGTAACCCCCCCAGGCAAGATCTAACAAGCCAGGAGGGGCACGGGTCGAGGGAGCAGGTGGTAGGCCTGGTTGCAGCCACAATCTTATCAACAGCATCTGCGTCCAGTGGCCGAAACCAGTAGAGGGTGGGCCCAGCGGAGGGCCACGGGGTCTCGAGCTCCTTTACTGTATCAACCGTGGCAGGGAGGTCCTGGTGGAGGCTCAGTATCTTGTCTGCGAAGAAACTCTGAAAAGCACCGGCAGTAAGGGCCTGATCGTTGTTTTTTGGGACGGTAGGGACCGTCGTCAAGGATTGAATTACTTTAAAGAGTTGAGCTGGGCGTGAGTTAGCAGACGCTATCAGGGCGGTAAAATGCGTGTTTTTTGCCGCCTTGACAGCACGCTCATAAGCTTTCTTAAATAACTTATAGGCTGACTAGCTGTACCTGGCACGTGTTGCTGTGCCCTATTTAGGAGATGCGAGAAAGTCTGAGTATGTAAGGCAGTGTTTCCCAACCAGTGTGCCGTGGCACACTAGTGTGCCGTGAGCGATCATCAGGTGTGCCGTGGGAAATTGGCACTCTTTCCCCTCCTAGCAGCTCTTTCTCCCTATTTCCCTCCCCAAAGATCCTCCCCGAGGCAAAGGAAGGGCTCCGCTGAATGCCAGGGCCAGGCCTGCCTTGAGGAAGCCTTCAGGAGCCTTGACTCAGCATGGCTCCAGCTCCTGCTCAGGGCTGCTTCAGCCTCCTGATACGTTTCATAGATCTGTGTGGCCTCTTTCGCTGCCTCCCTCCTCCCTCCGCAAAAGCAGAGCACTGGGCGGAAGTGATTGAGTCGGCGTTTTCGCGTTGGCTTGGATTTCTCGCGAGAACAAAGCCTGAAGCTTCACGTCGGTGAATTGGGCAGTGAGCAAACCTGGGAGCATCGGGAGGCTGAAGCATTCACAGGTTTCCAAGAAACAAATTGAACCTCTCTGCTAGAAAATTTATTTATTTTGTTACTATTTTACTGGATTTTTTGAGAGTTGCCTCCCCCCCCCCCAAGGAACTGTTTATAACAGCTTCATGACATCCATGAAGCTGTTAAGTGGAAGCAAGTTTCACTCAGGGTGAAATTTCACAAGGATCTGGAGAACAAGCCCTATGAGGAGCGGCTTGAAGAGCTGGGCATGTTTAGAATGAAGAAGAGAAGGCTGAGAGAAGACATGATAGCCATGTATAAGTATGTGAGAGGAATATATATATGTTGTGTTCATCGAAACAGGTCCAGGTTTCACACTGAGTGTATAAATACTTTTAAAAACATCTTAACTATATGTATTCCTGTGTTAGAGTGTCATTTTGTGTCATTTTGGTTGGTGGTGTGCCCCAGGATTTTGTCAATGTAAAAAATGTGCCGCGGCTCAAAAAAGGTTGAAAAACCACATGGACGAAGCAGGCGGAAATCTGGAGCCATCACTCGGACAGCGCACCTACCCAACGCGTCTAACCAAGACTACAGTTAAAGGAAGGCCAGCCCTTCACCCAAAGACTGTAATCTCTGGGGACACGAGGACTTCGTGTGCCAAAGGACCTTTGAAGCAACAAGAAACCTGGAACCAAAGAAAGGCACCTTCACTCTGCAAAAGGCAAGTGGACACAATCCCTTTTCTTAAAGGACTTCTCCTAGTAACCAACTGCAAGCTTTTGGGCCATCAGTTTCACTGATTGTAACTAAATAAACTTCTTTTGAGTTCACCTTTTTTGAGTCCTGAACTCATTGCTTAGAGCAGTCTTTCTCAACCAGTGTGCCATGGCACACTAGTGTGCCGTGACGGACCTCCTGCTGTGCCGCGAGAAAAGCTCTCTGCCCCCCTTCCTCCCCCCCTCCTGCTGAACTCCTGCTGCTTGGGGGAGGAAGAAGGGCCAGGCAGTGGCGAAGAAAAAGAAGATGGGATCGGGGCACCGCCTCCTTCGGCCGTTTCCCCAGCCAGCCTCCAATCCGCCATGACTCCCACCATGACTCTCGCCCCTCGCTCGCTGAAGCCGCGTGGAGGAGGAGCCCCGCCCACTGAAGCCCGTCCACCGCTCATGCTCCGCCTCTGTAGGAGAGCTGAAGCTGGGGGGAGGGGGAGGGGCATGGCGCAGCCTGTAGGAGAGGTGAAGCTGGGGGGAGGGGGCGGGGCATGGCTCTGCCCCCTACCCCGGCTTCGGCACTCCCGGCAGCTGCTCCAGCCTTGAGGGGGCAGTGCCAAGCCAGCATTGTGCTGGCTCTGCCACCGCTGGCTTGGCACTGCCCCCTCAAGGCTGGCGCAGCTGCTGGGAGAGCTGATGCCGGGGGTAGGGGGTGGGGCATGGCGCAGCCTGGCTCCGTCCCCTCCCCGGCTTTGGCACTCCCAGCAGCTGCTCCCAGCAGGCCACCAACCCCAGCCATTCTTTACTGTGTTAGAGTGTCATTTTGTGTCATTTTGTTTGGTGGTGTGCCCCCGGATTTTTTTAATGTTAAAAGTGTGCCGCGGCTCAAAAAAGGTTAGGAAACAGTGGCTTAGAGCAGTGTTTCCCAACCTTTTTTGAGCCATGACACACTTTTCTACATTTACAAAATCCTGGGGCACACCATCAACCAAAATGACACAAAATGACACTCTAACACAGTAATACATATAGACAAACCAGGAAAGGGATCTTGGGGTCTTGGTGGACAGCTCAATGAAGATGTCAACCCAGTGCGCAGCAGCAGTGAAAAAAAAAAATTCTATGCTAGGCATGATCAGAAAGGGAATCGAAAATAGGTCAGCAAATGTTGTATTACCTCTCTACAAATCGATGGTAAGGCCACATTTGGAGTACTGTGTACAATTCTGGTCTCCGCACCTTAAGAAGGATATAACGGAACTGGAAAAGGTACAGAAAAGGGCAACAAGAATGATCCAAGGGATGGAGCGGCTCCCTTATGAAACCAGGTTGCAACGCCTTGGTCTTTTCAGCCTTGAAAGACGGCGTCTAAGAGGTGACTTAATCGAAGTGTATAAAATAATGCACGGGATAGAAAAGGTGAATGAAGAAAAACTTTTTCTTTGTCACAAAACACTAGGACTAGGGGGCACTCCCTGAAGCTCCAAGGTAGGAGAGTTAGGACTAATAAAGGGAAATATTTCTTCACCCAGAGGGTCATTGGGTTATGGAACTCACTTCCAGAGGAGGTTGTGACAGCTGTCAGCCTGAACAACTTCAAGGCAGGATTAGACAGATTCATGGATACCAAGTGTATCGGTAGTTACTGAAAAGGACATTCAAGTGCCACCTCGGAGTTGGTTGAGGTAGGCAGGATTTCCCTGGGTACTGGTTGTGGGGGGTCGGGAGCAGGTCAGGGTTTTGCCCTCCCTTCTGCTCGAGATCCCCGTGTACAACTGGTGGGCCACTGTGTGATACAGAATGCTGGACTAGATGGGCTGAGGTCCGATTCAGCATGGCTCTTCTTATGTTCTTATGTTCTTAGTTAATATGTTTTGAAATGTATTTATACACTCAGTGTGAAACATGGGTCTGTTTCGATGAACACAACATAGAGTTATAGTTCACCCGCAATTAAAGAGCACTCTGAACTCCACCAATGATGGAATGGAATCAAACTTCCCACACAGAACTCCCATAACCAAGAGAAAATAAAATAAGAGTTTGGTGCGTTCAGCGCGGGTACCGCCCTGAGGGACAACATATCACTGGAGAGCATGACTACCCCCGCCTCCCATTCCTACATTGGTGGGTGACAACATATCCTGGAGGTGTTGATTCTTGGAGAGAAATTGCACCGCCATCCTGCAACCACGTTTCAGTAATACAGAAGAGTTTGGTGGGCACTGACCTTGAGGTCAGGTGTTAATTCAGAGATAAATTCATTTAAGGTTGCAGTTTTGTTCCTAACGGACCTCGAATCCACCAACACCAAAGAGGAAGGGGAGGAAACTGGAAGTCTGTCAACAGTGTGCCTTGGGATAGGACGCAGGTCAGAACGAGCCGGAGTCTTCATGTGACTCCTGCTCCTTCTCGTATTCGGCCTGCTCCTACCGCCATATTTTCCAGTCCCACTAAGTACCATGATAGGTTCCCCAGTTGTTAGATTTTCAGAGTCACTCTGGACTCAAACAATGTTGGATAAGGACCAAACTTGGCATGAATACTCAATATGCCCAAATGTGAACACAGATGGAGTTTGGTAAAAATAGACCTTGACTTTTGGGAGTTACAGTTTCTGGAATTTATAGTTAACACAAAAACAAAGAGCACCCTGAACTCTTGCAACAATGGAATTGAACCAAACTTGGTGCACAGAATTCCCATGACCAACCAAAAATACTGGAAGGGATTGGTGAGCATTGACCTTGAGTTTTAGAGTTGAGGCCCTTTCTGCCGAGGTTTTGCAGAGCTTTTTCGCGGACAAGATTTCTGCCCTCCGCCGGGACCTTCCTGCCACTCTTGATACAGTCAGTGAACTTGAGACTCCGTTGGCCTCTTGCTGGGCCCACCTTCGACCGGTTTCGGCCACTGGACATAGAAGCCATCGATAGGGTAGTCACTGCAGCTAGATCGACCACATGCTCCCTCGATCCGTGCCCCTTCTGGCTTGTGAAAGCTTGCCTGGAGAGGTTGCGAGACCCTCTGTTGAGACTAATTAACCCCTCCCTTGAGCAAGGAGTGTTTCCAGAGGATTTGAAAGAAACGGTGGTCACTCCATTGCTGAAGAAGCCAGGATTAGATCCTACGGTCCTCTCCAATTACTGCCCAGTTTCGAATTTATCATTTCTGTGCAAGGTGATTGAGAGGGCAGCAATGGGGCGGTTGCAGTCCTTCCTAGATGACGCTACTTGGTTAGACCCCTTCCAGTCTGGCTTCCGTTCGGAGCATGGGACGGAGACGGTCCTGGTCTCCATCACAGACAAGCTACGATGTCAGCTCGATCAGGGCGGATCGGCGCTGCTTGTGTTATTGGACCTCACAGCAGCGTTTGACACAGTCGATTACGATCTTTTGACTCACTGCCTTGCCGGAGCCGGGGTGAGGGGACAGTCCTAGACTGGCTGTCCTCCTTCCTCCGGAACCGATTGCAGCGAGTGAAGAGGGGCAAGGATGTCTCCGGGGGTTCTCCACTTCTTTGTGGGGTTCCCCAGGGGGCAATTCTCTCCCCCCTATTATTTAACATCTATGTCCGACCACTTGCTCGGCTGGTTCGTAGCTTTGAGCTGGTGTGTCACCAATATGCGGATGACACCCAGCTCGTTCTGGGGATGGAGGCTCGGCCTGAATCCGTACCCGATAATTTCTATCAGTGCCTTGAGGCCGTCACTGGCTGCAAGCCAGTAGGTTGAAGGTGAATCCTGCTAAGACGGAGATCCTGTGACTGGGTCGCCCGGGTGGGGTGGAGATCCAGCTTCCTACCCTGGACGGCGCAGCACTATGTCCGTTGTCAACAGTTAAAAGTCTTGGCGTCACACTGGACTCTCAACTGACGATGGAGACACACATCTCCATCGTCAGTAGAGTAGCTTTCTTCCATCTCCGTCAGGCGAGGAAGCTGGCTCCCTACCTTTCTTGTTGCGATCTAGCCACAGTGGTCCAAGTCACGGTCATCTCAAGATTGGACTACTGTAATGCTCTCTACGTTGGCCTTCCTTTGCTGGTGATCACTTTCAAGGTGCTGGTATTGACCTTTAAGGCCTTGAATGGTCTGGTGCCAGTGTACCTTAGGGACCGCCTCATCCCATATTGTCCCACTAGGCCACTACGATCAGAGTCGGGACAACTCCTGGAGGTCCCTAGTTTCAAAATGGAGAGGGAAAGTGTCCTTCCAAAGTGTTATTGTGTGGATTAGATTGGATCAGTTGATTTCTAGTTCCACAAAGTACCACGTGTAACCCCAAGGAGAGGGAAAGGGTACTTCCAAAGTGTTATTGTGTTGAGATTAAATTGGATTAGTTGATTTCTAGTTCCACAAAGTACCAAGTGTAACCCCAAGGAGAGAAAAGGGGCCTTCCAAAGCTTTATAGTGTTGATTCCCAAAAAAAGGATTGGATTAGGGGTCTCCAAACTTAGATTTCTAGTTTCCTAAAGTACAACGTGTAACCACCAGGCAGACAAAGGGACCTCCAAACTTTTGTGTTTTCCCAAGGAATTTATTATCAGCAAAGAGGCATTATGTTTATCCAAAGGACAAAACCCGAACCCCAGGAGAAAATAAACTCTTAATGTATTTTTCCCAGCCACTGCAAGGGAATTTATTATCAGCAAAAGGGAGTTATGGTCTTCCAAAGGACAAAACTCCAACCCCAGGAGAAAATAAATGCTTAAAGTATTTTCCCCAGCCACTGCAAGGGAAATCTTATCAGCAAAGGGGAGTTATGGTTTTCCAAAGGACAAAACTCGAACCCCAGGAGAAAATAAATGCTTAAAGTATTTTTCCCAGCTCACAGAAGAATAAAATAAATGCTTAAAAGTTCTATTCCCTGCTTCAGAAAGGGAATTAACAGCAAAGGAGAAATTGTTCCCAACCCAGTCCTTCCCTTGCAAAGTGTTCCCACCCAGGCAGCCTGCCCTTGTCCCTAGTCCCTCTCCCATTGCGTTCCCGGCTTGCAATGAGACCACGAGGCACGTGCAGCCCTTTTTAAAGGGCTATGGCCGCTGTGCTATGGCCCGCACCTCTCAAGGTGATTTCTCCTCATTAGCTGGAGGCAAGCAATCGGGTGGGTCTGTCGGGCCCACCCTTGACCGGTTTGTTCTACTAGATATAGCAGCCGTTGATAAGATTCTGGCTGCGGCAAAATCAACCACTTTCTCCTTTGAGTCGTGCCCCTCCTGGCTAATTAAGGACTGCCTGGAAGGTCTACAAGGCCCTTTGAGGAATATAATTAATGGCTCCCTTGAACAAGGAGTCTTTCCAGACAGCCTAAAAGAGGTAGTAGTTTGCCCTCTACTGAAGAAACTGAGCCTAGATCCCATGACTCCTGCCAACTACCGCCCAGTCTCGAATCTTCCATTCCTAGGCAAAGTGATTGAGCGTGCAGTAGATGATACAGCCAGCCTGGACCCCTTGCAGTCCAGCATTCGCCCTAGCCATGGGACTGAGACTGTCCTAGTTGCCATCACAGATGAACTCCATCGCCAGCTTGACCGAGGTGGATCAGCACTGTTAGTACTTCTTGACCTCACTGCAGCGTTTGACACCGTTGACTATGATTTGCTGACACACCGTCTTGCCATATTCAGAGTTCGTGGCCTGGCCCTCAAATGGTTCAGCTCATTTCTCTGAAATCAGGGGCAGTGTGTGGAGTGGATGGGTCAAGTCTCTGAGAGGTCCCCCCTCCATTGTGGGGTACCTCGGGGTGCTATTCTTTAATAATAATAATAATAATACTTTAATATTTGTGAGTCGCCCTCCACCGGCGGTGCTCCGGGCGACTTACAACAGTTAAAACCCTAGGGTGAACAATGTACAACAGTTTAAAAACATGGAATATAAACAGGAGGGGTGGCTCAAGTAGTCCAGGGTACCGAGCCAGTCCCGAACGCTAGGCGGAAGAGCCAGGTCTTCAGGGCTGGGCGGAATCCAGATAGAGTCGGAGAGGCTCTGAGGGCGGGCGGCAGTGAGTTCCAAGTCGAAGGGGCCGCGACGGAGAAGGCTCTCCGCCGAGTTTCCGCCAGTCTAGCCTCCCGCACTCCAGGAGTAGTCAGGCGGTCACCGTTGATGGAGCGTGCTGGCCTCTCGCTGCATTGGGTCGTCAGCCGGTCACTCAGATAGGAAGGCCCAATGTTGTGCCGGGCTTTAAAGGTGAGCACCAGGAGTTTGTAAAGGGCTCTGAACTCTAGGGGCAGCCAGTGGAGTTCTTTAAGAATGGGGAGATGTGATCCTCACTGATGACCCAGTAATGAGTCTGGCTGCGGCGTTATGGATGCGTTCAGCCTCTTAGTTGTTGTCTGGGGAGGCCCACATATAGGGCGTTGCAGTAGTCGAGGCGTGAGACGACGGTGGCATGGACCACTGTTCTCAAGGCCTCTGGTGGAAGGTAGGGAGCCAGCCGACGGGCCCTACGGAGATGGAAAAAGGCGCCCTTAGCTGCAGCCTGGATCTGGGCCTCCATCGTGAGATTTTCGTCTAGGATCACTCCCAGGCTTTTCACCGCCGGGCTGGAGCCAGGGACTCGCCCTCGAAGAGTGGAAGTGGTGGGCGGGGGTCGGGACGGCCAGGCCAGAGGATCTCCGTTTTAGCCGGGTTGATCTTGAGTCTATATGCTCTGAGCCAGCTCGTCACCGCCCTCAATCCTAGGCTGAAACTGTCCGGTACTGATGATGACCCTGGGTCAAGCTTCAAGAGCAGCTGCGTGTCGTCTGCGTATTGGTAGCAGGAGAACCCGTGGCTCCTAGCAATATTAGCCAGGGGCTGGATGTAAATATTAAAGAGGGTGGGAGATAGAATGGCACCCTGAGGAACTCCACACTCCAGTTCGTTTTTCAAAGAGACTTGACCCTGCCACTCGACCCGCTGCGAGCGGCCTCGTAGGAACGATTCCAGCCAGGCCAGAGCTCTGTCTTGGATCCCAGAGGCCGCCAGGCGATGGAGAAGCAGGTCGTGGTCGACGGTATCAAAGGCCGCCGTAAGGTCCAAGAGGACTAGGATTGCCGAGCCTCCCCGATCCAGTTGCCGACGGATGTCATCAGTGATTGCCACGAGAACGGACTCCACTCCGTGGCCCGCGCGGAGCCCGACTGGGACGGGTCCAAGCCCCCCCCGGATTGATCTAAGAAGACCCGAATTTGGCTTTCTACTGCTCGTTCAAGAAGCTTGCCCAGGAAGGGTAGGTTGGCAACCGGGCGGTAGTTAGCAGGAACCTCGGGGTCAAGCGATGTCTTTTTCAAGAGGGGGGGTGAATCTCGCCTCTTTCAGGGAGTCCGAAAGGCACTTGTTTCAAGAGAGAGATTCACCAGGTCCTCAGAGCACCGGACAAGATGTCAGTATTGGACTTGATTAGATGTGATGGGCAGGGATCCGTTGGGCAGGTCGTCGCTCTCGCCCGGTCACCAGCTTTCTCACCTCCTCCGTTGTTAGGGGCTGAACTCTGAGAGACGCTGTCCGGTTGCCCGGATGGGGAGCTGGGACCTCAGGCCGTCTACCTCGGGGATCGATGGTAAGTCCTTCCGAAGGGCCGCGATTTTTCCAATGAAGTGTCTTTGGAAGTCGTCAGCTGTTAACGCCGAGTTGTTAGGTTCCCTTTGTGGGGGGCGAGGAGACTCGGACAACTTTGAAAATCTGCGCCGAGTGGGAGCCCGCAGCAGAAATCTGGGCTGCGTTATGGGATCTCTTCGCCTTTTTGATCTCGAGTTCGTATAGCCTGTGCTGGGCTCTATAAGCGGCTCTGGTTTCCACGCTCGGCTTTCGGCGCCAGGAACACTCAAGTTGCTTCCTCCGATGTTTTATCTGCTTCAGGTGTGTTGTAAACCATGGAGAGCAGGTTTTCCTTGGGCGAAGGGGGCGCCTTGGGGCTATCTGATCAATGGCCCTAGAGAGCACACTATCCCATCTGGCGACCAGATCTGGCAGAGATCCTCCGGGACTTCCAAGGGTTCCAGCGCCGCTGCAAAAGCCTTTGGGGTCATCGCGCTCTTTGGCGGGCTAGGATAGGCCTAGGCTCTGGTAGTGTTGCGAGGGGGATGTTGACATCTATCCTCACGGTCAGGTGGTCCGACCAAGGCACTGCTCTGGTATCACGGTGTTGTATTGCGAGACCCTGACTGAAGATCAAATCCAGTGCATGGCCAGCTTGGTGGGTGGGACCAGTGGCTGTCCTGGAGAGGTCGAGGCATCCATATGCATAAGGAATTCTCGTGCAGCGGGTGAAAGGGGGACTGTGTCCGGTGGATGTTGAAGTCGCCCAGTATGAGAAGCGGGGAAACTTCAAGGCCCAGTCCACGATCAGATCCTGTAAGGCGGAAGTGGCATCTTTGTGGGCCCCGGGGGCCCGGTAGACGACCAGGAGCCCCGTCTTTACTTCCTCTCCAAGGGTTGCCCCCAGGCATTCTATGCCGGTCAGCTCCGGTGTTTGGAGAACGGAAATGTTAACCGCGTCCTTCACAACCAGTCCTACTCCACCACCTCGACCTGTTGGTCTTGGGCGGTGGAAAGCTCGAAAGCCTGGGGGGGCTATTTCCTGGAGGAGGACACAGTCACCGTCCTGAGTCCACGTCTCTGTGATGCAGATAGCATCCGCGTTCTGTTCTACAATAAAGTCCCGCAGGGTGGCCCGCTTGTTGCAGATCGACCTCGCGTTGAGAAGTAGCAGTGAGGACCCGGGTGAAATAGGTGTTTGCTGGCGGGCATGGCAGGTGATGGGACGGAGCCAGAATGAAGGGGATTTGCGGCTCTGATTGGAGGAGGGTGGGTTGGTGTTCCTTGCCCTCCTCTGCCCACTGATTACTGGGATGGGGCAGGTGGGCGCCTGGTACTGATGGTTGTAGCCGGGGCGCTGAGTTTGCGGCACGTCCCCCGAAAAGGGGACGTTGGGGAGGCCTGATTTTGATTGCAGGCTTGTGGAGGCGAGTAGGACGGTGGTTGTGTCGCGGAAGGGCCGGCGGGAACTCTGAACCTTCGAGCCCAGAAGGTTCTGGTCCTGAAGGGACCGGGATTGTCAGCTGGGGTGCCCTGGAGTTGTTATGACCCCTCTGAGTGGCGATGTTGAGTTTGCACTGCTTGGATGGATCTGAGCATGGTGCTTTGGGTCTTTCTTGCGGGGCCCTACTCGCCGCGGGGGCCAGTGGGTCGGGGTCTGTAGGTTGGGGCGGGGTCGACGCTTCAGTGCCTAAACTGGAGGCCGCTCGCTTCCGCCGGCGCCTCAGGGCCTTCCTTGCCCCCCTTTTAGCCCGCCTGGTCCCTCCGTTGTTATTAATATCCCAGTCATCCCCCAATTCTTGAGGGGATGCGCGACTGTGGGCGGTATCACGGATATGACCTTTAGAGTGTCTCCGTCTCAGTTTACGTCTGCGCCTCCCCTTTGCTCCGTTTGCAGGTGGAAGAGGGGCCGGTGGCTGGGGTGTCAGGCCCTCCTCGGGGGGGGGGGGACTTAGACGGGTGCAGGAAGTCTCAGTTGCTGATGGGTCAAAGGGGACAGTGGGGACAGTGGGGGCAGGGGCCTTCTGCTCCTCTATGTCTTTAGGTGGACTCACCTGCCCCACCCGGGGTGGGAATCGGTGATCTCATTCGTCCGTTGATTCGGGCTGCTTCCCTCATATCTGGGCTGCCACTCTGTCTGCAGCGCTGGCGCCGCCCATCGCTCCTTCCAGTGTGGCTGGAAGCCGCCTCCCACACAGCTGATGGGGAAGGAGGGGGGCGGCGACGAAGGCGGAGCTGCGAGTGCCGGCTCGGCGTCTTGGGGGGCCGGCGCCATCTTAGATCGGCCAGCCCAAACCCCAGGTGGCGAGGGGGGAAAACCGGTGGCCCTGCGGCGGGCCGCTCATCTGGAACCTTTGCCAGAATGTCCGTGATGTTGGGAGGCTCCTCCGGCTCCTCCGGCTCCGGCTGCTCGGGCGGGGCCGGCGGCCAGCCGCGCGCCTGGGGGAGAGGGGCCTCTGGCCGCGTCCTCGGCAACTTCCACGGCGATCCCGGCGGCACCGATGTCTCTTGGGGGCCCAGGGGCAGCTCAGTAGCTGCGCTGGTCTCCCAGACCGCCGCCGCCGCCGGTGTTTTTCCCGGCTGCTGCTGTTGCTCCGAGCCGCCCCGGGACCACAGGCAACTACCACGGCCCAGGGACGCCAACGGGCAGGCCTCACCCAAGATGCAGTACCTCGGCGGGTGAGCTTCTGCTGGCTTCATGGGTAGGTTGACGGGGGCGGGAGAGGGGGAGACCTGGAAAGCCGCCATCATCCTCCCCAGTATGGCGAACTGGGTAGCCGCCAGTCGGAATTGAGCCTGGAGGGCCTGAAGGCCTGGGGGGTGAAGGCCTGCTTTGCTAGGCACCCCAATAGTCCAGCGTCTCCTTTCGCCGGGGGGACCTTCCACGACCCTTCCAGGTCGGAGGTCTGAACCCCCGGGTGCTGACAGGGGTGAGAGCCCTGTGAGATTAGTGGCCTGGCGAGGTAAAGACGGCGCTTTGCGGGGATGCGGTAGGAGCTCGCTCTCCCAGCGACCGAACGCTTCCGCCATCTTCCTGATCCCCTTTACTATTCAACATCTATGTTCGACCACTTGCTAGACTGTTTCGGAGTTTTGGTCTGAAATGTTACCAATACGCTAATGACACCCAGCTCCTACTGCAGCTGGAGCCTGGGGCAACCTCAGTACCTGACAATTTCACCCTGTGCCTTGAGGCCGTGATGAGATGGTTACGGGCTAGCAGACTGAAGGTGAATCCGACGAAGACTGAAATCCTATGGCCCAGTCGCCCGGCAGGAGTGGTGCATTCGCTGCCAACTTTTGATGGTGAACCGTTATCTCCATCTGCCACCGTTAAAAGCCTGGGTGTTGTTTTGGACTCAATGCTGACGATGGAGGCTCAGGTCGCTGCTGTCAGCAAACAGGCATTTTTCCACCTTCGCCAGGCAAGGCAGCTGATACCCTACCTCTCGGGAGAGGCCTTGGCAACAGTAATTCATACTACGGTCACCTCCAGGCTGGACTATTATAACGCACTTTACATTGGCCTTCCTCTGTCAGTGACCTGGAAGATTTGCACTGTTTGAAATGTGGCCGCCAGGCTACTTACGAGAACTCCTATGAGATGCCACATAACTCCAATCTACAGCATTTACATTGGCTGCCAATTGAATACCAGGAGGGGCGGGAATCTAAGCTGATTCCTTTCCGATCCACTTCCTGGATCGGAAAAAAGATGGCAGCAGTGGCTTCAAAATGGCAAATTCAGTTCCAGATTGCTTATATTGTGTCGAAATCGCTTCAAAAGTGGATTTAATCCGACTTCATTCCGATTTACGAGCATTCCGACCGAACCTACCCAGGCCTGATAGATAGATAGATAGATAGATAGATGAGTTTCTCAATAGACAGACTTATGTCATGCAAAAGCTATCCTTCCTAACTATCTGTTGCACACACTTTACTTCTTCCCTGTACTTGAAGGCTTCCTTCCTATGCAATTTAGCAACAGATTTTGTAAAGTGCTCTTGCTGTTGCAAACACTTGGTAATATTCTGTTAACTTGCTATTTGAACATTCCATCACTATTTACTTAGGGCAGCATCTGGAATTTAGCAACAAGATAGCTGATGAAATAAAATTGGATAGGTTGACATGATGAATCACACTAATAGGTTAGAACTATGGTAAGAGCTATGGTAAGACCGCTGCTGAAGAAGCCGAATTTAGACCCTTTGGCTCCCTCCAATTACCGACGGGTTTCCAACTTGCCTTTCCTAGGCAAGGTGATTGAAAGAGCAGCAGCGGATCAGCTGCAGCGGTTCTTAGACGACACAGCTGGACTTGATCCCTTCCAGTCCGGCTTCCGTATTGGGCATGGGACGGAGACCGTGCTTGTCGCCATTACAGACCAACTTCGCCGCCAGCTGGACTAG
This sequence comes from Anolis apletophallus, assembly GCA_030556195.1. Taxonomy (NCBI): domain Eukaryota; kingdom Metazoa; phylum Chordata; class Lepidosauria; order Squamata; family Anolidae; genus Anolis; species Anolis apletophallus. The sequence continues at coordinate 54,464,381 of JARBWK010000011.1, read as the reverse complement.
GGTGGATCAGCCCTGCTTGTTTTGTTAGATCTAACAGCAGCGTTTGACACTGTAGATTACGCATTGTTGACCCACTGTTTAGCCGTGACTGGGGTTAGGGGGACTGCCCTTAAATGGGTGGCCTCCTTCCTCCAAGATCGGGGACAACGTGTGGAGGGGGCTGAGGGGGTCTCTGGGAGACTCCCACTAAGTTGTGGGGTCCCCCAGGGAGCCATCCTCTCCGCCTTATTATTCAACATTTACATGCGCCCCCTGGCCCAGCTGGCCCGCGACTTTGGTCTGGAGTGTTATCAGTACGCTGATGACACCCAGCTTCTGGTGAGAATGGACGGCAGGCCGGACACCGTACCCGATTGTTTCCATCTATGGCTTGAAGCCGTGACTGGTTGGCTGCGTGCCAGCCGGCTGAAGGTGAATCCGTTGAAGACTGAGATCTTGTGGCCCGGTTGACCTGGGCTGGGTGGGTGCCGGTTGCCTACCCTGGATGGCGAGCGACTTAGCCCGTCATCCCTTGATAAGAGCTTGGGTGTCCAACTAGACCCGTTGCTGTCCATGGAGACCCAGGTTTCCATGGTCAGTAAAACGTCGTTTTTCCACCTACGACAGGCTAGGCGACTGGCACCCTACCTGTCCAGGGATGACCTGGCCACGGTGATCCAAGCAACGGTCATCTCGAGGTTGGACTACTGTAACGCCCTCTACGTTGGCCTTCCCTTGTCGACAATCCGGAAACTCAAGCTGGTGCAGAATGCCGCTGCTCGCTTGCTGGCGGAAGCACCAGCGAGGGAGCACATTACTCCCATCCTTCGGCAACTGCACTGGCTTCCCATCGAGTACCGAATTGCCTTCAAGGTGCTGGTTTTAACCTTTAAGGCCCTATACGGCCTAGGGCCTGCGTACCTGAGGGACCGCCTTGCCCCGTATGTTCCCCCAAGATCACTATGTTCAGAGGAACAGAATCTGTTACTGGTGCCATCAATCCGCTCCTGCCATCTGTCCGTAACCAGGCAACGAGCAGCTCTGTGGCAGCTCTGGTGTTGTGGAACTCCTTCCCAGATGACACCCGAGCGATCACAGAGCTCATACCCTTTCGAAGGGCTTGTAAGACCGCCCTCTTTAGACTGGCCTTCAATTAGATATGGCTGCCCAGTATACCTTGTACCTCGGGTCTCAAGGAAATGCCTCTGCATTTTATCATGTATCTTCTGATGCGATGTGTTTTATGTTTTTATTGTATGGCTGCATGGTTGGTACATGCCGCCTATTTTATTTGCTGTGATCCGCCCCGAGCCTGCAGGGAGGAGCGGAATATAAGACTGAATAAATAAATAAATAAATAAATAAATAAACTAAGACTAACCGTTTGAAGAAACTCTGATTTTTTTAGTCAAGGCTGAGCCATTCTGCTGGCATTCTGCTAGCCTATTAGTAATATGGACTGACTGAAAGCTCTGTCTTTTCAGGCTGTTGCTTTGCAGTGAATGGACTTTCATTTTCCTACTTGAGGTACTGAAGGACAAGTCATCGAACCATGCAATTGGAAGAGACCATGAGACTCACTTGGTACAATCCTTTACACTACGGAATGTACAGCTGAAGTATTCCTGGGAGTTGGATATGCAGCTTCTGAGCCAAGTTATCCTCTGTTGTCCAGAGCATTTTTCTGCCCGAGATGTGGCCAAGATGGCATTCTCAACCTTCCATTGTACATGGAGGAGCTGATCAGACTAACACATCATTTCCCAAAACCGTTGGGGGAGCTATCACCCTTCATCATATTGAGGGGCAAGCAGGCTGATTTGGGAGTTGTTGCTATGTTCTGTTATCATCTATTCTCTCCTTTTGTACCCATCAGAACCTGCTCCATGAAGCAGGTGTGCCCTTCTACTATTGGAATAGCTATTTGCCCAGCAAAAGGGATGGGTATTATTATTTTTATCAAAAGCATTGCATAAATTAGTATAAAACTGATAAAATAAAGGCGCGCAGGTGGATAAATATCTTTTGACCAAAAACAGGTAACAGCAATGGCATTGTCTGTAGCCTCCAACAATTCTTCCTCTGTACATGAGACAGGACATAGTGGACAAGCAGACAGATGCAGAGCTGTCTATTCTGCTCCACAGTCACACAATCAGGGACAGATTTTTTTAGGTAGTGCCATTTTGGCAGATTGTCTTTTGATCTGCCCACTCCACTGCTGAGTCAATCAATTGCCTTTATTTCAGTTAACAAACCTTAGGCAGATACAGAAAAATATAATACAGATAAAAGTCACATATAAAACACAATACAGGTTATCAAATGTACGCATATTTAAATCGCTGGCCTTAAAATTTATATCTCTTAGAAGCTAATAATACGTATCTAGGGCTGTGTAGTTTTCTACTATTTAGTGTACTACAGTTATAATCGCATAAAGACTGTAGTTACATTTCTCAGTTTCTCTGTGATTACTTTTCTTTAGATAAAATGCTGTTTCGGGTCTTTGAGGCATGAGCAAAAAAATTTGCTATCTCCTCGGTAACTTTTTTATTTGAGTTCCACAAAAGATACTTTAAATACCATTGTAAAGATCTTCCTGGCCAATGACAGATAAGAGGCATTATTACCTTCCTTCTTTCATCCCTATAAAAGGAACATTCAAACATGACATGCAGTAGAGATTCTACTACGCCCGCCCCACCACTGTTGAGTCTGTTCAGGGGCTTCCAAGTTGCCCATTCTTGGTTTCCCCTTGGATGAAGATGGGGGGCCATCCAATTGGGATTTCCTGGTATAGCTGCCCAGAGGGATACCCTTGCTGTTGCTGGGGGGGACACCTAGAGGACTGGTAGTTCTCATAAACTTTTCCTTGATTTGAGTCTCCTTTGCACATCAAGGGGGCAATGCCAGCTAGCTTGTAGAGTTTATCAACAGGTGTAGGTTTAAGATATCCTGTGATTATTCTGCATGTTTCATTCAATGCTATGTTCACCTGCTTTGCGTGGGCAGACTTATGGCAAACAGGGCAGGCAAACTCAGCAGTTGAGTAAGACAAAGCTAGGGCTGATGTTCTTATTAATTTTGGGTCTGCACCCCATGTGCTGCCAGTAAGTTTCCGCAGGATGTTATTGCATGCAGCTACTTTGTGCTTGGTGTTTTTGATCTAAGGTGACACTGAAATATTTAGGATGGAAACAGTGTTCAGGAAAGGTCAAGGGATGGGTAACAGGAAAGCTTAAAATAAGCAAACTTTGAATAGATGGATGCAGCCAATCAGGGACAGACCTTGACACACAGAGAGGTCTCTAGACTGTCAGCTAGACAGAGAAATCTCATGCAGGTCTTGGAGGTGACCATTAAATTACGCAGATTTAATTCAGATTCAGATTATTCATTAGCCCCCCCCTTTTCTTCTTCTACCGTTGTATTGTTTGTTTTGTTGTTGATTGTGTTGTTTTTGCCTGATTTGTGAACCGCCCCGAGCCCTCGGGGAGTGGCGGTGATAGAAGTCCGAATATACTGTAAATAAATAAATAAATAAATAAAAGTTGAATGATTTCAGCTAATAGAATTGCTGGTTCATGGCCCAGACTGTCAAGCTGCTATGCTGGCTTCTGATTGGTCCAAAATGGTACTGGCTAGGATCCATTCTGATAGGTTCAGGAGCTCCACTCGTCATTATTGCTGATTGGCTCCAGTTATGGTGGGAAATTTAATAAACTGTCATTGGACTATTTGAAGGCTTGTTTGTGCCTGTTTATTGATTCGCCCAGGTGATGGGTGCATGCAGACAGAAATGCAGCTAGGCAAGTGATAATGGGTTTGAATGGGCCTTGCTGTCTCTAATTCGGCCAATACAATGGGTATCATCAGGAAGACAAAGCAGTGCTCAGGGTGTTGGCAATTCAATAAAGGTGAGGAAATATTCCCAGGAATAAAACTGGATTATATCAGGAATACTTTGTGGCTCTTGCTAAAGCCTATTATGTGTTCCGTGTGTTTTCTTGGGGTATTGTGAAGGGATTATGTTAACTACTGTATGGCCATTCCCTGAGGTGTGTTGTGCTTGTGCAACATTCTAGAGAAGAAAAGGCCAATGTGGTCTCCCCTGTGAGTCCCTATGGAGCTGCAGACTCCGGGGTTCGGGTTTCAGTAACACATATATCCTCCATCTGACCTGAGTTCTGCATAGACAGAAGGCAATGGAGACAGAAACAACACTTGAAGTCTATTTGAGACTGGAGGAATATTTTTAAAAAGAAAAGAAGTTGTACTACACATAATATTTCTGCAGCCAACTACCTAGAAGTAAGTACTTTCCATTGCAAATAATGTGACCCCCCCCCCGCCACCTCATCTTGCTTAACAAGCAGTTCCATAATACATTTAGTCAACATTTTGTCTGCTTTGTTTCCATTTCCGAGCACGAGATGTGAATCCGCTAAAAGACTAATGTTTTTCTAACTTGGCTTCTGGATTGGGTTTTTGGTTGTCTATTCACCTATCTGTGTAAGTATATTATTATGTTTTTTCCTCTTGGTGAATTATGTCTGCCTGGCAATAAAATGTTATGTATTCACAAGCCCCATAATCTTTAAAAGCATAGTGATGCATGCCTCAGATGAGAAAAGAGCTTCCATCCAGTATGTTAATATACAACATTAGGGCAATAATGAAAAGTACTTGAGACAAGTAAATCCCTATCAAACACTGAGTAATAGGGCTGCAAAGAATGAATCATAATGCACCTCTTTTACCAGGGATATTAAGACGTCTAGATTAGCACAGAGTCTATTTGATATAATAGCCGCCTCATTTCTCTGATTAAAATGGGAGCAGAGATGTGTTTTTCTCTTACATCCCTCCCGTCAATCGACTTACATCTCTCCACACATATGCCCTCCAATACACGGCAGCAAATGGAATAAGCATGAGACACGTTTCCTCCAATTCCCTACAGTTCTGCTTTAGTGACTGGGATCCCAATTGCTGCAAGTAACATTCCATGCATCTACTGAAGTCTTTGTGTTTCTCTCATGTCTTCTCAAAAATGGAAAAGGATTGGATATTGTGATAGCTGGCCACTTAGAGAAATTCTCTTTTTTGGGAATATGACAAACTATTAAGGCAAAACTTCAATTCCTGTAAGACATGTTCTATGGCCTGAATCTTATTACTGTCAACCCAATAAGGCAGAAGTTGAATATCCTTATACAGCAAACAAAAAAGTTGGTGCCAAGGTGGACAGAAGCTAATTAAGATCCTGCAGCAGGCAGTTCCGCAGTTCCCTGATGTCCTTTTTGTCTCTTTGTTTGGCCCAGTCGCATGGTAGTGTTACCTAATGCAATTTAGGGGGTTCTGTCCAGATGGGGCCAGAACCCAGAGTACCTCTAAACGTGAGGATTTTTAAATAAATCTAGGTGAGCCTTTTCTTTAAAGTGCTAAAATTCCCACTAAAAAGCCCCACTAACAATCCCAATGCAATCTCACCCAGATCGAAAGCACGCCAACCGAGAGAAGGTCTTTACCAGCTGGAAAGGATGTGAGCCAAAGTCCCGAGATTCCAAGGGGCTAACATGTTTTATTGAGGCAATACAGGCATATATATAGCAGAAAATCCATTCACATTCAAAATTGGCGCTCGCTTGCTACGTGCGCTACAGCTGATAGGCCGTGACGTCAGTCACAGCTGAGCGGGAAGCCGGCCAGCATTTCTGGCCACTCACAGACTAGCGCTACCTATGAATCAGCCAATCAGAGCCGGGGCATCACGAAGCAGCGAGGCACAAAGAAACAGTTGGGAGGGGTGAAATTCCTGTGATTCTGAGGGACCCTAGGGGGAAATCGAGCTTCCCTGGAAACTCAAGTCTATCCCAGCTACTGTTTGTGTTTGCATTCTTAACGGTTCTTTTTGTCCTAGGCCGAAACTCTTTGTGTGGGGGAGTTTCGGCCAAGCGGAGGGCATGGTTTCTTTGTTTCAAATGTCTGGTTTGGACTAGTTTTTATTACAATCATGTACGGGGGTCCGAATCCTATAGTAGTGATTATTTTTATGAAAACAACGGGGCCATATGTCCGATCATATGGCCCCGTTGACGGACAAGCTCCAAGGTCAACGGAACCATATGCAGGCAGACCCAGGTATTAGTTGCAGGGGGAAATTGTCCCTACGAAGGACCCCGGCATCTTGCCTATATTGGTTGTGCAAGGGAAGGTGAAAGGGTTGGTAAAATGTAGCGGCATGTTAACATCAGGAACTTCCTGCTGGGAGTTTTTTCTTGGACATAAGAGTAGCCATAAAGGGGAACACAAAAAGGAAAAAACGTAAACAAACAGTTGGATACAGGAATGACCCCCAATCATCACACACGTTCCCCAAGGCAGCCCCCCTACAGAGAGAAAAAGATCACATGAGGCAAACAAGACAATTGCTGCATCTCTCTGGGAGTCATAGTTCCACAAGGCCTTGGGGGGGGGGGGGGACACCAGAGCCCTGGCTTCTTGTAAGGGTCCTTACAGAGTCCATGAAAAAGGGTCCATAGCCATGTCTTTGGTGCGAGGCTGACTTTGCAGGAGAAAAAGGACCTTTGCAAACTATAGGTCCCCATGGAGAGTGAGTGTCCATTGGCAGCCCCCCTCAGTGCAGGGCAGGCGGAGGCAGGGAGGGTTTTGTGGAGAAAGATCCATAGAAATAGAGAGTTCAAGTCTGTGTCCTTGGTGAACTGCTCATCCCAAGCCAAAGGGATCTGGTAGCCAGGCTGGGTTCCCCTGCACGGCCTGGTCACTGTGGGACTTCTTCACAGCAGATCCGCCGAGGCGGGAACCTTCCTGGTCCTGGATTCCTATAGATGGAACATGGCTTTTGGCTGCAATCAACAGTCAAACTAAACAATGGGCAGGTACCTAAGGCACAAGAAAACTAACACAAGTTGGTGTCTTGGTAAGATCATACAGTATTTATAACATAGACACAGAGTCTTAATTATGAATAAAGCCCCAAGAGAGCTGCAGCAGAATGAAGCGTTCCACGTTCGAAGTCAACTAGTGTTAAATGAAGCAAATTAATCACTTACAGGAGAGTACAATGTAACCAGATATCCCCTCGGTAGTTCTGTGGGATAGCGGGATCTCCTGTAGTGAAGGTGAGTCGTAAAGGTCGCGAAATGCCGCTCAGAATAGCTGGCGAACGCGGAAGCGAAAAAAAGCCGCGGAATGCGGTGCCGTTTGAAATCTTGGGGCTTTCTTCATTGCGAGCTCTGAGGGTTACCATTAGTGTACCGGGACTGTATATATGGGAATTCCCATTACGATTCTACCTTTTGTTCCCGTGAGTGCTCTTTCTTACCTTAACCAAGCCGCGAGCGGAAGAGACGTCAACATCGCCGCCGGAAGAGGAAGTCGCTGTCGGCCCTGCCCACGGCCTCACTTCCTCTTGGTGCGCCGGAAGTCCATCCCCCGTCTCCAGGCCGACCTGAGGGAGAGCATCAGCGCCACCATCAGGACGGAGGTCAAATACCATCCTCAACAATTCCATCAGCTGGCGCCCTGCGGAAGAGCCTGACAGCTCTGTCTGCCCAGACATCGAAGCAGATCCAGATGCCATCGGATTCAGTTCTAAGGGACCAGAGGAACTGTGCCCCTTCTAGGAGGGTTGGCAGTCCATCTCCACCAGGGCTGAACTTCCTCGGGGAGGGACGACCCCCAGGACTGAAACTCTCTGGGGAAATGAAGCCTGGCCCCAAATCGAACTGCTCTTTTAAGAACCAAGAGGAACTTAGAGGACCCCGCTACAGACCCAGGACCTTTTGGGGTCTGGGGTTCAATAGCTGGGGCCGTAGACATTCCACTGGTTCCACTTTGGAGACTGGGACTGTACCTTTAGGTGCAGGGCCAGATGTTGGCTTTAATCAGTTATCAACCCCAGATCTGGGAGGATCAGCATCAGGGACAATGCGAATGCGTAAGGGGAAGGAGGAGGAGTATTATGCTGACCTTGCTGGCACACTCCCCCCTCCGACCCCGCACAGCCAGGGTTGTTCTGGAACTAGCCAAAAAACACTGCCCCCTTTTCAAAAGGTGGGCAGAAGACCAGACACCTAGATCGGCTGGTGGACAATGTCAGGGGGCAGGAGATATCAGTGATCTCGGGGAGGGGTAAATGGGACGGTAGACGTAGGCCTTATGAGAGAAGGAGGCCGAGTCGAGGGAAGACTCGCCCTCCTTCTGACCTACGAGCTATCCCTAGGCACACAGATGGTGAGTTTCCAACTATCTCCTCTCCGACTCTGGTGCTAGCAAACGCCAGGTCCGTGCGAAATAAGATAGGGACTCTTAGAGACTTCCTCCTTGAGAAGAATGTAGACCTAGCCTGTTTCACAGAAACATGGCTGCAGGAGGGAGATAATGTCCTCCTGCACGAGTTGACATCCCCAGGGTTCGTGGCTAGCTACCAGACGAGGACAGGGGGGGGGGGCGGAGTAGCCATTCTCAGCCGAGACAAATTTAATTCCAAGTCGATTCCGACTGCGAACATTCCAGGAATAGAGTGTGCGGGTCTCGTGTGGGATTCCAGTGAGAGTGTAGCCTTTCTGTTGGTGTACCGAGCACCCAACGCACCAACGGAGAGCCTACCTAAGCTGCTGGAGGTGGTCTCGGAGTGGGCATCGAGGTTCCCTAAACTTATTGTATTGGGGGACTTCAATGTCCACGCCGACACCACCTCCCCTTCAACAGCAGCCATGGAGATGCTAGGACTCTCACTCTGTAAGACCGGTCCCACACATCAGGCCGGGCACACCCTGGATTTGATCTTCGCGGCCGGAATTAAAGTGATCCCAACCTCTACTATAGAGGTTCCATGGTCGGATCACAGTGTCTTGGAAGTCCGTCTTGAAATGGCCTCTCCACCCGGTAAGGGTGCCGAACCCATTCTGGTTCGCCCGAAGAGACTTATGGAACCCACTAGGTTCCTGAATGCTCTGAGGGATTTGGAGCTCACCAGCGACTCAGTCGATAGGCAAGTGGAATGTTGGAACACCTGTCTTTCCACGGCCTTAGACGAGATCACCCCCAGACGCTCTCTCATCCCCCGTAGGAATCGCTCGCCTTGGTTTACTGAGGAATTACGAGCGATGAAACGGAGGAAGAGACAGCTAGAGGACGTGTGGCGGGGTCGCCGTGACGGAGCATCGAGATTGGCTTATAAACAGTTTAAAGAGGTTTATGAGCATGCTATCAGGGAAGCCAAAAAAGTCCATTACTCTTCCTTGATAGAGTCGGCTAGTTCACGCCCAGCTCAACTTTTTAAGATAATTCGGTCCTTGACAGAAATCCCAACTGTCCCAAACGATAGGGGTTTGGCTCCTACAGCTGAGGTTTTTCAGAACTATTTTACCGACAAAATCTTGACCCTCCGCCAGGACATCCCGGCCACCCTTGATACAGTATGTGAACTCGAGACTCCGGCACCACTCGACGGGCCCACCTTCACCCGCTTCCAACTGCTGGACACAGCAGCTGTCGATAAGCTTCTCGCTGCAGCTAGACCAACTACCTGCTCCCTTGATCCGTGCCCCTCCTGGCTTGTTAGATCCTGCCGGGAGGGGTTACGAGACCCCCTGGGAAAGATTATCAACAGCTCCCTTGAGCAAGGAGTGTTCCCAGGGGGTTTGAAAGAGGCAATGGTACGACCGCTGCTGAAGAAGCCGAACCTAGACCCTTCGGCTCCCTCCAATTACCGGCCTGTTTCCAACTTGCCTTTTTTAGGCAAGGTGATTGAGAGGGCAGCAGCGGATCAGCTGCAGCGGTTCTTAGACGACACAGCTGGACTTGTTCCCTTCCAGTCCGGCTTCCGTATTGGGCATGGGACGGAGACCGTGCTTGTCGCCATTACAGACCAACTTTGCCGCCAGCTGGACCAGGGTGGATCAGCACTGCTGGTTTTGTTAGATCTAACAGCAGCGTTTGATACAGTAGATCACGCATTGTTGACCCACCGTTTAGCCGTGACTGGGGTGAGGGGGAACGCCCTTAACTGGGTGACCTCCTTCCTCCAGGGGACAACGTGTGGAGAGGGGAGAGGAGGTCTCTGGGAGGCACCCATTAAGTTGTGGGGTCCCCCAGGGGGCCATCCTCTCTCCTTTATTATTCAACATTTACATGCGCCCCCTGACCCAGCTGGCCCGCGACTTTGGTCTGGAGTGTTATCAGTACGCTGATGACACCCAGCTTCTGCTGAGAATGGCCGGCTGGCCGGATACCGTCCCCGATTGTTTCCATCTCTGCCTAGAAGCCGTGACTGGATGGCTGCATTCCAGCCGGCTGAAGGTGAATCCGTCGAAGACGGAGATCTTGTGGCCTGGTCGCCCTGGACTGGATGAGTGCCGGTTGCCTACCCTGGATGGTGAGCAACTAAGCTGTTAAGAGCCTGGGTGTCCATCTGGACCCTTTGCTCTCCATGGAGACCCAGGTCTCCATGGTCAGCAAAGCATCATTCTTCCACCTTCGACAGGCTAGGCTACTGGCACCCTGGCCACGGTGATCCAAGCGACGGTCATCTCGAGGCTGGACTACTGTAACGCCCTCTACGTTGGCCTTCCCTTGGCGACAATTCAGAAACTCAAGCTAGTGCAGAATGCTGCTGCTCGCTTACTGGTGGGAGCACCGGTGAGAGAGCACATTACTCCCATTCTGCAGCAACTGCACTGGCTCCCTGTCGAGTATCGAATTGCTTTCAAGGTGCTGGTTCTAGCCTTTAAGGCCTTACACGGTCTAGGGCCTGTGTACCTGAGGGACCGCCTTACCCCGTATGTTCCCCCAAGATCACTGCGTTCTGAGGAGCAGAACCTGTTAGAAATTCCATCAGTCCGCTCCTGCCACTTGTCCACAACTAGGCAGCGTGCCTTTTCTGTTGCAGCCCCTGTGCTGTGGAATGCTCTTCCGCTTGAGACCCGCGCAATCCGAGAGCTTGTTCCTTTCCGGAGAGCGTGCAAGACTGCCCTTTTTAAACTCGCTTTTGGTTAAGTCGTATTGTATTGTATGACCATGTCCATGAGTCCTAAGAATTTGTAACCACTGTGGTTTTTAATACTGTTGTTTGATGTTTTTATCGATCATTGTTGTGATCCGCCCCGAGCCTGCAGGGAGGAGCGGAATATAAAACTGAATAATAAATAAATAAATAAATGTACTTATTAGCCTTGCACCCTCTATAACTGGAATGTATTTTGTGTGTATAAGGCGTCTTTGAGATATATATATATATATATATATATATATATATATATATATATATGTTACTTTTGACTGTCCTTTAAACAGTTGGGTTTGCCTATGCTCTACTTATATACTGCATTACTGGTGATTTATTCGTTGCATCTGGTGAGACTGCTCACTTAGATCTCTGTGTTATTGTTTGTATTGACTGACTTTATTCACATTGCTTATTGAATTAGAGCATTGAGCATCCCATTACCCACCACATGGGATTTCAATTATAATTTGAATTTTGATAATTAAGACTCTGTGTTTATGTTATAAATACTGTATGATCTTACCAAGACACCAACTTGTGTTAGTTTACTTTTGGCTGCAATCAGCCAGGAAGAGTTAGAAACAGGCTGAAAAATGATGGACAAACAGGGTAAATACTGTAAGTTCAGGGTGCTTGGGAAAACTAGGTCTTCCGATAGTGCCTTGTGAATGCCACACATCCCCCCTGACTAAATTCCTCTGGGCCATACAGCCCGCAACACTGCCGAATTTGAGCTCGGCTTTGCTGGAGTTTTGATGGAACTGCGGCGAAATTGCTCCTGCCCCCCACCTTCGCATCAGCTGAGAGTAGTTGTCCTGAGATGAACTCCAGAGCGGGGAGCGAGTGAGTTAATATGCCAGTGCGGCTTGCCTCCCCAGGCCAGAAGAAGGTTAGAATGGGAAAAATCAAGATAATGGGAATAGATGGGAGAGTGCGAGAGTGCTTATGGAACAGAGACGGGGTTTCTAGATGGAACTTTCCTTTGGCGGATACTGGTTACATTGAAGTCTATGGGATCTCCACAACCGCGGATCTCTCGAGCTTGGCCCCCTCCCTTGAGAAAACCAAAATGGCGGATGGAGCAGGCTGGCTGGGCATGCTGCCGGCCTGCTGGGCCCTCGTTAGTGGCGGACGAGGCGAGGAGGGACGGAAGACAAGGTAAGAGGAAGTGGTGGCCTTTATTGTTATGTTAATGTGTTTGTGTATTGTGTATTTTGGAAAAAAAGGTTTTGGGCGGTGGTGAAAAAGGGGGAGTGCGGCGGGGCCTATACTCCTGTGTGCCTTTTGCTGGGTTTTGGCACTTAGCGGCCTGACCTAATAAGCAGAGGGGAATGTTGGGAACTCCCTGCCCCGTGATTCAGAATCAAACCCTGTTTGGCTCGACTCCAGTAGAGATATGTTGTTTTTAGTATTTTTCAGGTCCTTATACCAGCTGAACGCCACGTTCCACCTTGGATTCTGGGCTCTGGAATGTCCCCTCATTGGCAGGCCGGCTATGTGGGCATCCCTAGAGGCTCTGCTAAGCCTGGGGACCTGAACAGTCGAGGATCCATCTGGTTGGGATGTATAGTTCCCCAAAGCACCAGGGACTTTGCAAGGCACTGGGCCCGGGCTCTGTTTGCCTTATTGGATTGCCATGGACTCGTCATGTAGATTTTCCGTTGAAATAACTATATGGACTTTTCTGGCTTCTCCAAGCCTCCCTGGACTGTTGGCCCCCGCAAAAGGAATGATTATGGACTTTTTGCCCCAAAAGGCCTTTCTCCTTCAATCCTATGGACTTTTCCCCCTCCTGAACTCAAGGACCCTTTCCACTCCTTTCTGTTGTTTACCTGGACTGTTGGATTTCCCCGAGAAAGAAGCAACGCCGAATTGTTTGCTTCCAAAAGGACCTTTTCTTATTTGGGCTACAGTGGAACAATGCATAAGATGGTGCCCTCTTGTCCCAAATGTTTTTATGCTTTTCCCTTTTACCATTTTCCTATTGTTGTTGTTTTTTGTTATTTAAAAAAACCTCACTGGGCACCTTGTGCTGGGGATCAGGAGGACCGCAGTCTGAACAGTCGTTACATTACAAACCAGCCACTATTTCACTATTGCATGACCATAATAGATAGATGCCAGGTCTTTCTCAGTGTCTTTCCTCCCTGAAACCCCACTGGGTCTACCTACCTGTGTTTTTATTAATTTCTGAGGTTTGTCTGTTAATAGAATCATAGGTATTGGCACAAAATAACCATATTTCATAACAAGGTTATTTTAATGAGGGATCGAATCCTCATAAATGGCCAAAATAAAACTTGTTCAAACTGGCCATTCCACAAAGAAACCAAACTTAATCAATGCTTTCCACACAAAAAAACCAAAACAGGAAAGTATCGATCTAGGGCAAAACTGTTTATTTTCAAACCAAGACAATAGCCAGGCTAGCTAGAAGGACAAGCCAAAGTCCTCGCTTGCCCCAAAGGCATATTAACAGTTCTTAATCCCATCATCATGCTCAGTTTAATTGTTTTTGCCATTTTGTCCTGCCTCCCTGGTCTTCTCATTGGTTGGATCGCAAGAGGCGCTAGCTTGCGATTGGCTGAGGGTTGCCAGCCGGCTTCCTGATACTCAGCTGTTTACAACATTCTAACCAACCAGCTGGGAACGCACATAGCCAGGGCGGGCACCAAATTTGAATCTGTATGGACTCTGAAAGTATAAATGCTTTGTATTTTGCCAAATAAAGTATGTCAGCATTGTGGAAAACTCAGGACTTTGCGGTTGTCATTCTTTCCAGCTGGAATAGACGTTCTCTTGGTGAGCACGCTCCCAGATCTTGATGAGACAAATTAATTGGAATTTGGGGAGAACTAATGCTTCCAAAAGGTCCACCGAGGTTTTTCCTGGGATCCTCGCTTTTATGGGTGTTTTGGGCTCTTGGCCCTATCTGGGCAGGCCCCCCTAAATTTGGTTTGACTACAAAGTGAGAAGGAAAAACATAAATAAGCTGCCACAGGGGACAGCCTATTGCAGTGGTTCTCAACCTTCCTAATGCCGTGACCCCTTAATACAGTTCCTCATGTTGTGGTGGTGACCTCCAACCATAAAATTATTTTCATTGCTATTTCATAACTGTAATTTTGCTACTGTTAAGAATCGTCATGTAAGTATCTGATATACAGGATGTATTTTCATTCGCTGGTTCAAATTTGGCACAAATACCTGATACACCGAAATTTGAATACTGGTGGGTGGTGGGGTGGGCAGGATTTATTTTGTCATTTTGGAGTTGTAGTTGCTGGGATTTATAGTTCACCTACAATCAAAGAGCATTCTGAGCTCCACCAAGGATGGAATTGAACCAAACTTGGCACAAAGAACTCCCATAACCAACAAAAAATACTGGAAGGGTTCGGTGGGCATTAGGTTTTTGAGAGAGCACTGGACTCAAACATTTTATTTTATTTATTAGACTTGTACACCGCCACTCCCAGAGGCTCGGGGCGGTTTACAGATTTCAAAACAGTAATAAACAATAAAACAATACACATTAAAATATCATTAGAACTCGAAGGCTTGTCTAAACAAGAAGGTCTTACAAGCTCTGTGAAAAGTTACCAAGTTTTGCAAAGCCCGAGTGGGATCTGGACCAAATATGGCACGAATATTCAATATGCCCAGATATAAACAATGGTGGAGTTTGAGGGAAATAAACCTTGACATTTGGGAGTTGTAATTGCTGGGATTTATAGTTCACCTACAATCAAAGAGCATTCTGAACCCAGCCCACAATGGATCTGCACCAAACTTGGCACACTACCTACATGTATAACACACAAAGCTATACCATAGAATATAATAGGGCAGAACTGAGGGAGAAGTCAATAACCAGTCATGGTGTCATAGAAAAACACTTGTAGTGTATTAATAAACAACATATGTGCTCAATGGCTTAACAATATCACAAAAGGTGCAATGTCATGCAATTCACACAGAGTACAGCGAATACATGTCGCAATAATAACAATGACACAAAGAGCCCTTACAATCTAACGGGCAAGAACGACGCTCGCACTCAATCTGTATAACCCTGCAAATACTCGGAGTCTAATAACCCACGGACTATGATCTGAGTCAATGGGGGAGCCTTGAAGAATGGAAGAGCTGGCAATTTGCCGAGTGAGCAGGCGCCTACGGCTGGAGGTAAGCTGACGCCAAGATGGCCGTTTCATGTAAAACCGCTTCCTCAGGGCGCTTGAAACTTCTGGCCGCTCCTCTCCAGGATGGTAGTGTAGCAATTAAGACTCAGAGTTGAAACGGGAGATTTCTAGACAGGAATAGCATTAAGTGAGCATATGGCCATCATAGCCTAGTGCATACAATAATAATGAACCTAAAAGACAGCAGCAGAAACAATACCTACCGCGTTTCCGCGTTCTAATACATATCGGTCCTGTGAGTGATCTCCCGGGCTGCAATCAGCACCGGGCTTCTAAACTGGCTGGTTTAAATACCCAACTCGGACTCAGGTGTGTTTACAGTAGTAAGGTTTGCACAGAAAGAGTTTCGTTGAGCCCGAACGGGGACTCGCAAGATAGCAGCAAAATCCATTTCCTTTCAGCTTTTAATAATATAGTTTGCTTGTCGAAATGTGGAGGGAAACGCACCTTCTCTAAACCAGTGACCTTTAAAGAAACGGGATCAAGTTTATTTTCTACACAGTGCTGATAGAACTCAGAGTCGAGCGACCCACACCTAATTTTAGATAGATGCTCTAAAATGCGGATTTTAAGACAGCGGGAAGTCATCCCGGTGTAGTATCGATTGCAGCCGCAGCTGCATTGGATGGAGTAAATGACTCCCGAGGAGGCACATGTTATTTCGTCTCTAAGATGTAATATCCTGCCTGTGCGATTATTTTTCACTGTGGTGGATGGGGAAATTAGGGGGCACACAGAGCACGTACCGCATCTTTTGGTGCCTGGGCGTAGGTTGGTGATTTTGGGGCGAACCATGTGATTACTGTGTATAAGATATTCCCTTTGATTTTTGGTCCGCTTGTGGGCGATGCGGGGGGGGGGGGGCAGTTCAAGGCCCGGTATAGAGGATACCAGGGGCCAGAATTTAAGTACAATCTCCTGCACTAGTCTAGAGTGGGGGGTCAAGGTTAAGGGCCATACTACTCTGGGCATTACGGGTCTGTCTTCCTTACGGAGCAATCTATCCCTGGGGATAGAGTCCGCTCTTTTTTTGGCTGTGTCAACAACCGATTTAGGATACCTACATGGCCAACATTGACTACTAGTGGGATTGGGGGTGTTTATAAATTCTGGGAGTTGTAGTTCACCAACATTAAAAAAGAAAAGAAGGACTGTTGAAGAGATCTTCAGCCTTCTCTGCCAAAGGGATTCCTAAGACAAATAGAAATATGTGTTTTCTGATGGTATTTGGCAATCTCTCTTTAAAAAACCGTTGTGACCCCCCCAGGGGTCCCGACCCCCAGGTTGAGAAACACTGGTCTATGATCTCTGTCTCTACACTAAGGCACAAAGCATGGTAAATAAACAAGAAGAACTAGAATTCTTAATACAGGCAGTCCCCAAGTTACAAACATTTGACTGAAACCTGGTGGGATGGCTCCTGCAACGCTCTCTACGTGGGGTTGCCTTTGAAGAGTGTTCGGAAGCTGCAACTGGTCCAACGGACAGCAACCAGGTTGATAACAGGAGCGGCATTCGGAGAGCGTACAACTCCTCTGTTGTGTCATCTCCACTGGATGCCAGTTTGCACAATTCAAAGTGCTGGCTTTAGCCTTTAAAGCCCTAAACGGTTCTGGTCCAACATACCTGTCTGAACGCATCTCTCCCTATGAACCATTGAGATTCATAGGATTATCCAGAGAGGCCCTGCTCTTGGTCTCGCCTTCTTCGCAGGCGCGATTGGCGGGGATGAGAGACAGAGCCTTTTCAGTGGTGGCTCCTCAGCTTTGGAACACCCTCCCTAGTGACATCAGATCAGCCCCCTCCCTCCTGACATTTCATAAGAAAGTCAAGACCTGGCTGTTTGAGCAGGCATTTGCTGATGAAATATAAAGGTTTAATTAGATCTATGGAATGACGGCGATGTGATGGAAAGTGATTTCAACGTGACGCTGAGAACTGTAATTGTATGTTTTTAATTGCTATGGTTATTGTTTTGATTGTTTTGGTCATGTTTTGATTGGAGGACAGAGATTGCCTTGTGTAAACCGTCTCAAGTCGCCTTCGGGCTGAGAGGGGCGGTATAGAAATGTGGCAAATAAATAAATAAATGTGCTTGAAGAGGAGATCAAGGATTAAGGGCAGGGATAGGGCTCAGGAGCCAGAAGTGGCTATTTTCATGATTGCATCTGGCTCTCCAGAGCAGCCCGGGCCTCGGTTTCCCAGCATGCAGCGGGGCAGAGTGACGCAAATGCGCCACAACTGCCGCTTTCGCGCCATCATCGCGACCTCTTCCTCATCCTCTGCTGCTCTCTTGGGCCCTGCACCATCTTCGCCGGGGATGGCGGAGCCCAGCGGCAGCTCCTCGTCTTCCTCTTCGTCCTCCGCCACGGGCCTCGAGGGAGGCAGCGGAGGTGAGCCTGGCCCTGGTGTTACGGACCCAGCCTCGCTGCCCTCGGTGGACACCCAGCTCATCACCCTCATCTTCGGGCAGCTCAAGCGCATTTGCCTCTTCAACGCCTTCCGGAGGGACTGCCTCGCTGATGTCGACACCAAGGTCCGCCTTGGCCTCGCACCCTCCTCCCCCTTCCTTCCTTCCTTCCTTCCTTCCTTCCTTCCTTCCTTTCTTTTCCTTTCTTTTCCCCTCTCTTTTTCTTTCATTCTTTTTCCTCCCTCTCTCCCTGCCTTCTTTAATCCATTATCCCTCTTCCTTCCTTCCTTCTCTCCTTCCTTTTCCCTCCCTTTTCCTTCCTTCCTCTTCCTTCCTTTCTTTCTCCCCTTCACCCTTTCCTTCTCCTTCTCTCCTTCCTTTTCCCTCCCTCTCTCCCCTTCCTTCTTTCCCCCTTCCTTCCTCTTCCTTCCTCTTCCTTTTTTCTCCCCTTCACCCTTTCCTTCTCTTTTTCTTTTTTCTCCCTCTCTCCCCTTCCTTCTTTCCTCCATTCTCTCATACTAAAAGAAAAGAGAGCTACAGGTGGATGGGAGTTTTTCAAGAGTAAAATACTCAAGGCACAATTGCAAACAGTGCCAACAAAGAGAAAAAATCAGACAAGTGCAAAGAAACCAGAATGGATGTCCAAAGAATGTCTAACTGGGCTAAGACTCAAAAGAGACAAGGGGAAAGGAAAAGGGGAGAAATCGCCAAAGAAGAATTCAAGCGTATAACCAACTCCTGTAGGGAAAAGGTTCGCAAGGCTAAAGCACAAAACGAGCTCAGGCTTGCCAGGGCTTATTTGCTTAAGTCAGTAGAAAAAGGAAGAATGAGGCCTCTGCAAGGAGAAAATGGGGCAATGCTGACAGGGGATAGGGGAAAGGCGGAACTACTTAATACCTTCTTTGCCTCAGTCTTCCCACAAAAAGCAAGTCATCCTAAACCTTAGCAAGATGGAGTGAATGAGGGATTAGAGGACATCCAACTCCAAATAGGGTAACAAGTTGTCCAGGAATACCTGGCCGCTTTAAATGAGTTCAAATCCCCAGGGCCAGATCAACTACACCCAAGAGTATTGAAGGAACTAGCGGAAGTCATTTCGGAACCATTGGCAATAATCTTTGAGAGTTCTTGAAGAACAGAAGAAGTCCCAGCATATTGAAGGAGGGCAAATGTGGTCCGTATCTTCAAGAAGGGAAAAAAGGACGGCCCAAACAATTACAGTCTGGGCCAGCCTCAGGTCAATACCAGGCAAGATTCTGAAAAAGATCATTAAGGAAGTGATATGCAAACACTTAGAAACGAATGCGGTCATCACTAATAGTTAACACGTATTTATCAAAAACAAGTCATGCCAAACTAATCCAATCTCTTTTTTCGATAGCGTTCCAAGCTGGGTAGATGCGGGGAATGCAGTGGATGTAGCATATCTGGATTTCAGTAAGACCTTCTACAAGACCCCCATGACCTTCTGGCAAGGAAACTAGTCCAATGTGGGATAGGCAAAACTACGATTAGGTGGATCTGTAATAGATTAAATGAACGAAACCAGTAGGTGCTCACCAATGCTTCCCCTTCATCCTGGAAATAAGTGACAAGTGGAGTGCAGCAGAGTCCCATCCTGCTTCTTGGCAGGGGGTTGGACTGGGTGGCCTCTTCCAACTATGATTCTATGATTCTAAGACTCAAAAGAGACATGCACAAGAAGTGGAAAAGGGGGAAATCAACAAAGAAGAATTCAAATAAATAACCAACACCTGTAGGGTTCACTAGGCTAAAGCACAAAATGAGAGGCTTGCCAGGGACATTCAAAACAATAAAAAGGACTTTCTTGTTAGAAAAAGGAAGAACAAGGATGCGATGGGCCCTCTGTGAGGAGAAGATGGGGAAATGCTGACAGGGAATAGGAAAAAGGCAGAACTAATTACCGTATTTTTCGCACCATAAGACGCAGTTTTTTTCCTCCCAAAGTAGGAGGAAAAATCAGCTGCGTCTTATGGAGCGAAGGGGGGGGGGAGGCGATAGAAAGCCTTTCCCTTGGCCGCCTCCTCCTCGGTCCCGCCTCCTCCTCCGCCTCCTCTGCCTCCGCCACCGCCCGCCGACCGCCCCCCCGCCACCTCCGCCGCTTACCGCCGCCTCCGCCGCTTTCCGCCGCCTCCCTTGCCCCTTTCCGCCGCTTTCCGCCGCTTTCTGCCCCTTTCCGCCGCCTCCGCCACTTACCGCCGCCTCCTCCTCGCATGCGCGCATGCGCAGTAGGTCCCAAGCGCGTCTGGCACGTCTGACGTCTGACGCAGGTGCGCCAGGCGTGCCTGCGTCAGCGCCCAGCATCAGACGTCAGACGCGTGAGGCGCAGGGGACCTACTGCGCATGCGGCGGCGAGGAGGGAGGCGGTAAGCGGCGGGAGGCGGCGAAAGGGGCGGGAGGCGGCTTGCTGCTTTTCGCCCCTTTCCGCCGCTTTCCGCCGCCTCCGCCACTTACCGCCGCCTCCCTCGCCGCCGCCGCGCATGCGCAGTAGGTCCCAAGCGCGCCTCACGCGTCTGACGTCTGACGCTGGCGCGCTGACGCAGGCACGCCTGGCGCACCTGCGTCAGACGTCAGACGCGCCTCGCGCCACGCATGCGCAGTAGGCCCCAAGCGCGCCTGACGCGCCTGACGTCTGACGCTGGCGCGCTGACGCAGGCACGCCTGGCGCACCTGCGTCAGACGTCAGACGCGCCAGACGCGCTTGGGACCTACTGCGCATGCGCGGCGGCGGCGAGGGAGGCGGCGGTAAGTGGCGGAGGCGGCGGAAAGGGGCGAAAAGCGGCGAAAAGCGGCGGAAAGGGGCGGAAAGCGGCGGAAAGGGGCGGCGGAGGCGGCCCGGCGGAGGGGGCGGGGGTGGCGGCGGTGGCGGAGGCAGAGGAGGCGGAGGAGGAGGTGGGACCGAGGAGGAGGCAGCCAAGGGAAAGGCTTAGGGATGGCGGAGGGCGCCGAGGAGGGTCCACCCTTCCAGAAGAAAATTGGAAAAAAATATTTTGGGCCAAAAAGTGGGCCCCGGCGCTTGAAGCACTTTTTGGCCCAAAATATTTTTTTCCAATTTTCTTCTTCTAAAATCTAGGTGCGTCTTATCATCCGGTGCGCCTTATGGTGCGAAAAATACGGTAATGCCTTCTTTTCCTCAGTCTTCTCACAAAAAGAAAGTAATGCTCAACCTCAGCAAGATGGAGTAGATGAAGAATTAGGGAAAGTCCAATCCCAAATAGGAAAGCAAGTCATCCAGAAATACCTGGCCACATTTGGCCTTGGGAAACACCCCTCTGGATGAGCCAATGCCTGCTGCATGCTATGTGGAAAAGGGGCTGCCAGAATTGCCATCACAGATGAATGGTACAAAGTCCTACACTGAGCAACCTAACAGATGGAGCACTTGAATGCAGGACACCCTTGTTATGGAAAAGATGAACAATTATGGGAGATATACTTATGCCAGCTTTCAGAACACTTGGCTTGCTTTAAGAATCCAAGAACCTGGAGTACTGCCTGGCACAGGATGGCATCTTAATCAGCAGTGCCATCCCACACACCATAAGACTAAGAACAGGGAGAATCTTGCTGGGGCGGGGGGATTAAAAAAGGGACCATGTTCCAACCAGAAAGTGACAAGTTTCCCATAGGTTAAAATCCAGAACTGGTATGAAGATTTTGTGTCTGAACAGCACCTAAAGGCTTTATCGCATAAACAAAAAGGGGTCCTGGGCAACAGAGAGAAAAGCTTGGAGATCTGATGCCATAAGCGATACCTGTTGCTGTCATTCCAGTGATGCCCCATTCTTGCCCCAAACCCAGGAGAGAATGGCCAGTCCTGTGGATCAGCACTCACATTATCCTTGTGGTCATCAACATGGGTGACGTCCTCCAGATTCATTTAGACTATAACCCCGGCCTCTGCTGGCCAGGGACTGATGGGCTGGAGCTTCTGGAGGTCATCTGGCTCCCCATTTCACTCCCAAAGGACATGATTCAGGATGGTCAGAGGCCAGTTAATGCTTGGATGGGAGACTGGAAAGGGGAGCGCCAAATCCAAACCCAGTGGTTCTCTGTCGCAGACATGGACCACACTCCAGGATTGTGTTTGCAGAAACCCATCCTTTCAGTTACTGCAGTCCTCCTGTGCAAGAAGCCTCTTGGCACCTCCAAGTGTCCTTAAGACCATTTAGTGGCCAAAACAGGGCCAGTGATATTCGGGCAGTGCCTAGCTACAGTTCTGCACCCTTGAGAAAAATGCAGAAGTTGCCCTTCTAGATCACCAGTGAACACAGAGGAGATCCACGAAGACAATGGCTGCTCTTTCCTCACAGCTACTGTAATCCGGAATTGTAACCGGATGCATCCCAGTCATTCCTTTCCTTCCCTGGCCACCAAATAACATGCTGGTGCTGTGATGCTGTCTTTTGAGCGGAGGCATCACTCCAGGTGACACTAAAGGCCTCCTTTCACAAAGAAATGAAATGCATGCGTGCTTCCATAACCCAGGAAATGGGGCTATATACCATCAATAGGATTCTAGATGTGAAGAGCAGCCGAAAGCATTTTCTGCTTCAGATAAAGCACCAGATGGAATTCCCTCCCGTTCTACCCTGGCGGCAGGGTAGTTTCCATCACTAAGCCTAAAGGTGGGAAAAGAAAAGCACAACGTTCTCTCTCTCCCTCCCCCTGAAATAAACTTGGTGATGCTTGCCAATGTTTGCCATCAGAGGCACCCTTCTCACTTCACCTAATGGCAGTGGCAGTAGGATGATGGCAAAAGCTCTGCACTAACCCTTCAAACTGGGGCTGATCTGCAAACTGGGGCTGTGGAATCCAAGAATCCAAGATTGCCCTCCTGAGTGAGGGACCCCAAAGTGAGGGAAGAGGGGGATGCAAAGGGGCTGGAGGGGCTGGAGGGGCTGGAGGGGCATAGAATGATAGAATCCTAGAGTTGAATGAGACCTCGTGGGCCAACCCCATTCTGCCAAGAAGCAGGAAAATTCAAAGCACCCCCGACAGATGGCCACCCAGCCTTTGTTTAAAACCCTTCAAAGGAGGATCCTCCATCACACTCCAAGGCAGAGGGGGGGGACCAGGAGAACCTCTGTCTTGTCTGGATTAAGTTTCAATTTGCTAGCCCTCATCCAGTCCGACACAGCAGCCAAACACCGATTCAAAGTCTGGACAGCCTCCTTGGTGACAGGTGGAAAGGAGTGACAGATCTGGACGTCATCTGCGTACAGATAACACCTTACTCCGAAACTCCGAATGATCTCTCCCAGCGGTTTCATGTACTGTAGATGTTAAATAACATTGGGGACAGTACTGAACCCTAAGGGACTCCACATGACAACGGTTGCGGAGCCGAACAGGTGTCACCCAGTAACACCTTCTGGGTACGACCCTCCAGGAAGGATTGGAGCCACTGCAAAGCAGTACCCCCAAGCCCCATATCTGCAAGGCGACCCAGAAGGATACTGTGGTCAACGGTATCAAAAGCCGCTGAGAGGTCCAGCAGAACCAACAGGGACACACTCCCCCTGTCGAGTTCCCGGCGTAGATCATCTACCAAGGTGACCAAGGGTGTTTCAGTACCATGTCCCGGCCTAAAGCCAGACTGTGCCGGATCAAGATAATCAGTTTCTACCAAGAACCCCTGGAGTTGCGAGGCCACCACACGTTCCATGACTTTGCCCAAATAGGGGAGATTGGAAATTGGCCGATAGTTCACTAATTGAGTGGGGTCTAGTGATGGTTTTTTCAACAGCGGTTTTATAACAGCTTGCTTTAAGCTGGCTGGAATTTGGCCCTCCTGTAAGGAGCCATTAACCACCACCTTAACCCACTCTGCCAAACCCCCTCTGGCTTCTTTAATCAGCCAGGATGGGCAGGGGTCTAGGATGCATGTGGTAGGCCTCGCCTCTACAAGGATCCTGTCCACATCCTCGAGCTGAACCAATGGAAACAAATCCATTAAAACTGGACAAGCAGATGCTCGTGTCACATCCTCAGAGACTGCCGTTAAAGTGGTATCGAAATCATAACGGATCAGCGCCACTTTATCCGCGAAGGCCCGAGCAAATTCTTCACAGTGTACCGCCGAGCTGTCAGGGATCTCGCACTGTGGTGAGTTTAAAAGTCCTCTAACAACTCGGAACAGTTCCGCTGGACGGTTCTTCGCAGCGGCCACCTTGGCCGCAATTGATGTATTTTGTGCGGCTTTTGTTTCTGCGTCGTAGGTCCTCAGATAAGAGACCAGGCGCGCATGGGCTGATCTGCTCCGCTTCCGACGCCACACGCACTCTAGCCTCCTCTTTTTCGCTTCATCGCTGCCAGCTCCTCAGTAAACCAAGGAGCTGGTTTAGCTCAGTTACTCAAGAGGGGGTGTTCTGGAGCGATCGTGTCAATAGCCCTTGTCATCTCCCTGTCCCAGAGAGAAACAAGAGCCTCAACAGGGTCACTTACCGAGGAGACGGGAAAGTCCCCAAGAGCAGTCAGGAATCCATTCTAATGGGTCCACCACCCCTGTGGAGGTGGAAAGGCACAGTAAGTCTAAACCTGATCAGGTGGTGGTCAGTCCATGGCAAAGGAATAATGGTCAATTCCTCCACTCCGCCACCTTCATCCCATCTCTGGCAGAAAACAAGATCTAACGTGTGTCCTGCACTATGGGTGGGACCCGATATTAGCTGGGACAGGCCCATGGTTGCCATGGCGGCCATGAAGTCCTGAGCCACTCCTAATAGAGTGGTCTCGGCATGGACGTTGAAGTCCCCCAGCACAATGAGCCGTTGGGACTCCACGACCAGGCCCGAGACCACTCCGGCTAGCTCAGGTAGGGAGACTGTAGTGCAGCGGGTCGGTCGGTACACTAGCAGAATCCCTATCCTGTCCCAGTCACCAACCCTTAGGCCGACACATTTGAACGTGGTTGACTGCGGGATGGGGCACCTGGTCAAGGGGATGGAATCCTTATAGACCACTGCGACTCCCCCTCCCCGCCCTCCCGGTCTCGATTGGTGCTGTGCGGAATAACCCAGTGGGCAGAGCTGAGAGGGATTAACCCCCCCCCCCCCAGCCTCGTCCAACCAGGTCTCCGTTATACAAGCCAGGTCCGCTTGTATAGACCTTGTATTATTGATGTTTTGCCATTGACTGACCTGGCATTAAAAAGCACCACTTTCAACCGGGAGGGACCGCCTTCCTGGGTACTCAGCTTAACTTTGTCAGGAGCCTGGTTTAAATTTATTAAGGTTCTTGCACAATTTTTTGGCCGAATTGGAAATTTAGAGCGCTTGCTCTAAATTCTTTGCCTCAGTCTTCCCACAAAAAGAGAGTCATTCTCAATCTCAGCAACATGGATTAGGAGAAATCAAACCCCAAATAGGGAAGTGAGTCATCCAGCTAGATCAACTACACCCAAGAGTATTGAAGGAACTAGCTGAAGTTATTTCAGAACCACTGGCAATCATGTTTGAGAGTTCTTGGAGAATGGGAGAAGTCCCAGCACATTGGAGGAGGGCAGATTTGGTCCCTATCTATCTTCAGGAAGGGGAAAATGGATAACCCAAACAATTACTGTCCAGTCAGCCTCACATTGACTCACAAGATTCTGGAAAAGATAATTAAGGGTCTGCAAACACTTAGAAACGAAGGCAGTCATTACTAATAGTCAACATGGATTGATCAAAAACAAGTCATGCCAGACTAATCTGATCCCTTTTTTCGATAGAATTCCAAGCTGGGTAGATGCAGGGAATGCTATGGATGGAGCGTATCTGGATTTCAGAAAGGCCTTCCTTCAACAAGGAAACTAGTCCAATGTGGGCTAGGCAAAACTACTGTTAGGTGGATCTGGAATTGGTTAAGCGAACGAACCCAGTGGGTGATTCTCCCCAATACTTCCTCTTCATCCTGGAAAGAAGAGATGAGTGGAGTGCCACAAACAGGTTCCGTCTTGGGCCCAGTCCTGTTCAGGGTCTTCATTAATGACTTAGATGAAGGTTTCTGACATTAATGACTTAGATGAAGGCATGATCATCAAGTTTGCAGACACGTTCAAACTGAGAGTGAGAGCCAATACCCCAGAAGACAGGAGCAGAATTCAAAACGATCTTGACAGATTAGAGAGATGATTGGCCAAAACCAACAAAATGAAGTTCAACAGGGACAAATGTAAGCGACTCCGCTTAGGCAGAAAATGCAAAGATACAGAATGGGAAACAAAGCGTGGCTCGACAGCAGGACGTGTGAAAAAGATCTTGGAGTCCTCATAGGGAGGAATGGGAACATGAGCCAACAATGTCATGCGGTGGCAAAAAAGTCAATGGGATTTTGACCTGCATCAATAGAAGCCTAGTGTCTCGTGCCTAAGTCATGCTACCCCTTTATTATCTTCTGCCTTGGTCACACCTCACTTGGAATCCCACTGTGTCCAATTCTGGGCATCACAATTAAAGGGAGATGTTGACCCCAAGTTGGAATGTTTCCAGAGGAAGAAGGTAACTCAAAGGATCAGGGGTCTGGAGAACAAACCCTGTACGGAATGGCTTCAAGAGGTGGGTATGTTTAGCCTGCAGAAGCGAAGGGTGAGAGGAGACATGTTGAAGGCCATGGATCAAGAGGTGAGGGGAAGTCATAGGGAGGAGGGAGCAGGCTTGTTTTCTGCTGCCCTGGAAACTAGGACGCAATGGAACTATGGCTTCAAAGAAAGGAGATTCCGCCTGAACATGAGGAAGAATTTCCTGATGATGAGAGAGAGCTGTTGATCAGTGGAACTCCCCCCCCCCCCCAGGGAGTGTAGTGGAGGCTCCTTCTTTGAAGGCTTTTAAATAGAGGCTGTATGGCCATCTGTCAGGAGTGCTTTGAAAGTGATTTTCCTGCTTCTTGGCAGAATGGTGTTGGACTGGATGGCACACGAGGTCTTTTCCAACTCTGCGAAGTTTGTCTAATGCGGCATCTAGTAAGCTCATACGAGTGTTGGGGGTAAGAGTTTGCCCACCATGCTAATTCCTCACAGTGCTCGTGCCATAACAATGCTCTGGGGTATTGTGAGAAAGCATTGACTCCAAATTGAACCATCTGTTTCTTGTTGGATGAATAGGGCAGTGAAACAAGGCAGCCGCCAATGACAGTTCCTGACTGGGCATTGGCTTCCTGGCAAGTTTCAGACTCAAGAGTGCAGTTAATGGCAGCCCTATCAGATGTTGGTGAGGATTCCACCTCGGACAGTGTGCTATGAAAGGGCAGCAAGCAATTGGTTTAATTTGTTGTTATTGGGGTTCCTTTAATGTTTCTACTGTCAAGCGTGGATGGCTTTGGGTGGTCTGTGTATCAGGGGCCTCAGAGAGCAAATATTTATTTATTTATTTATTTATTTATTTATTTATTTATTTATTTGGATTTATCCGTCGCTACTCCCATCCGGCTCAGGGCAACTTACACACAATAAAACACATTTCAAACAGCATATACAAAATACATACAAATCATAAAAGCAATACAAACAACTCGATACACATGGTAGCAGGCATCAAAGAGCCTGCAGCTTTAGCTGTCAGAGGGCCTGTAGTTTTAAGGGCCGAACGCCTGCTTGAACAACAATATTGCTTCGAGTGCTACATAAGCACAGCAAGGCAGGCCACCATATCATTCTATATACAGTGCAAAGAGGAAGGGGAGGCTGGGAAAATAATGGCTCAACCAACACCTCCGCAACCTAACACCTTCATGCACTTGTTTCAAATTCACTCAGAGCTTCAGAGCTTCAGCGACTGTGAGGCAGAAGAGTGAGGGGAAATGGGGAGACCAGGTTCACCCTAAACCGTCAGAGTCTGTCTGCTTTCTATCCAAACACTGTGCTTCAGAGCCAGGCATTTCAGGAAACCTGACAACAGTGAGGCTGTCCCCAATCAGGCTTCCAACAGAGACATGCTGTAACAGCAATGGGATGCCATCAGTTGCCACCAGTATGCCATGACATTCCAATTCATATGGTAACGGAGACACTGAGTGCCAGGATGATGAGAAAGCTCAGCAGCGTGGGTGCAAAGCGGTGCATTGAGTTTGATGGAAAATCTGGGCCACAGTTTTTCTTCCAAAATCAGTGGTGGCACTGGTTTCCCTTGAAGTTTGTGTGTGTGTGTATTACAGACGAAGAAAGGCTCTTAAAGGAGAAAAACAAAAAATGTAGTATGTGAAGTATCAAATAAAAATGATTTTGATTTTGACTTCCCACATTCCTTTCTCTCTCATAATCACTGAAACAGAGCAAGCAGAGGGGGAGAGTGATTCCTTTCCCACATAGCTGAACCCTGTCTAAAGGGTCAAATCAACAGGTTCATTACATTGATGGGTGCATTTCATGTGTTTTGAAGTGTGTACACAAAAGAGAGAGATCGCAATGGCAGCCGTGACATAAAACACATCTCCCCATTTCATTATAACATAGGAATCGTTGAGAGGTTTGTACTATTCCCCACAGAGCAATCACTAAGCTGCAGGCAGCAGCAACATTCCCAAAGGAAGAGGCATCCATTCCTGAACAGATTCCATTCACCCAGGCTGATCAGTGTAAAACACTTCTCATTACAGCTAAACATTTCCTGAGCTACTTGGATTTCCAGGACTCTGGAATGTTCCTTTGAACAAAATTCCATCATAGAATCTTGGGCCCTAAATCTGATCTTGGGTGGCCCCAAACCCTGCCTTGAAGGAAGGCATTACATCCCCACAAAGGACATCAAAACTATACTCACTGAGAATAGTCTTTGGTGCAACTCGACACTGTTGCGGATCTCCATATTTACAGCCCATCACCATTCTTGTCCATTTATTTTTGGTTCTGCCTCTTGTTTGGTCTTCTGGTTTAAATTATTCTGCCTGATTTACTTCTTATTCCTGCTTTCTCTACAACCTCATCACACTATGAATCCACTTCAAAACTGTTTGTTGCCTCCTACAGAATTCTGGGGTTTGTAGTTAAGGGAAGAGTCTTAATTCTGCAGGACTTGAATTCTGCAGGAGGCAGAAACCAGATTGAAAGTGGATTCTCTAGTGTGATGAGTCCCCTTTAGTGCTGACTTGTTCATTGGTGTTCGCTCTTGGCTTGTTCCGTCGCTTTTGTTGAGGCTCAGTGCCCCCCAAACCTCTAGTAACTATCTATATTCCAATCAGACATTAAAGACAAAGAGATTAAAATACAATACTTTAATCTGCAGAGCACACTACCTGGTACAAGTGCTGTTAGGGAAAACTACTCGAAACAGGATTTTAATAGTTGAGCATCAGCTTACAGCAAGCAGGGCATGATATGCCATTGGTTGTGGCTGAAAAAGAATCTAGACCTTAGACAGGCAAGGATGCAGAGTCCAATCTTAAAAATCACAAAATAATAGCTACATTTCTTAAAGGTAATTAATAGGATTGGTTGATTTTTTAAAAAAGGTTCAAAACCCATTTCGGATGTAGGGAGCACTGGTGGTTCAATTCAGAATTCAATTCCTTATTTTTTCTGAAAAATTCAGGGGATTCTCTCTCCCTCAATTTAGACCAATCCTGATGAAACTTGCTGCAGTGGTAGAAAACACCCTCCTCTGTCAGCAAACCAAATTTCAACATATTCAGACGAGATGACGGATCAAAGGAGAGACTTGAAAGAGGACATAACATCAATAAAAAGCGATCTCTCGGGTATGAAAGAAGAGATGAAAGAAGTTAAACAGAGGGAAGTAAAATTGGAGACCAAACAGGAAATGTTAGAGGAGAATCTGAAGGAAAAGATAGGAGCATTAAATGCAATAACAAAAAAATTAGAAGAACAACATGAAGCAATGGAATGTAAGGAGAAAGAATTCCAATTGAGACTACGCAATGTGGAGGAGCCGGAGCAGGAAGATATTAGAGATGTGATAAAGGAGATACTGGCGGGAGTCTTACAAATACAATATCAGGAAATGGAAAGGGAGCTGGACAGGACCTATAGGCTGACAACGAATTATTCAAGACGTCATAAAGCGATACGGGATGTCTTAGTCCACTTCAATAAAAGATCAACGAGAGATGCAGTACTGAAGGAAAGTCTAAAAACCCCGATTATTTACAATAGAAGGAAAGTAACAATTTTTAAGGAATTCCCAGCGTCCATTCTAGAGAAGCGGAGAAAATACTTTTTTTTGACTGATGAATTGAAAAAAAGAAATATAAAATACAGATGGGAGAAAAGGGAAGGACTGATAGCGACAATAAAAGAGGAAAGATGTTGGATTACCTTGGTGGAAAAGGCTAGATACTACCTAAAGAAAATAATTGATGGAGACATACCATATCCCAAGAGGAGAGAGAAGAAAGGGATAGAGGGGAAGAAGAAGGTGAAATAGAGGACGAGGAAGAAGGGAGAACAGAAGCAGGATGCACAGCGGATAGAAGACAACCGAGATACCAACATAACAACGAACAAGAAATAGAGGGAAGGCAGACGAGAGCGCAGAAGAAGCGGGAGATGGAACAAAGAAGGTTCTACTATGGAAATTAAGATTTTGGTTAATAATGTTAATGGGCTAAATGTACCAGAAAGGAGAAGGAGAATTTTTATTTATTTATTTATTTATTTATTTATTTATTTCCTTAGGGCTAATATGTACCAGAAAATCAGGAAACAACAATACAAAATATAAAAAGACAGACTAGAGAATTTCAGGGGTTAATCATCTAATCAGGCCAAAAAAGCACCCCCGCTGGCCAAGGAGAGAGAATTTAGTGGCTCTGCAAGCCTGAGGGACAAGTAATTAATTATCTAAACTCAAAAAAGGCGGATCTAGTGGCATTGCAGGAGACACACATTAGAGGGAGAGATGTTGCATATTTGAATCAGAAAAGATTGGGGAAAATGTATTATTCGGCTGATACTAAGAAAAGGAGTGGTGACATATGTTAAGGAAACGTTAGATAGTAAAATGGTATTCAGAGATATGGAGGGAAGATATGTTGGGGTGAAAATAGAATGGGAGAGCAAAACAATACTTTTTTGCAATATATACGCCCCTAATGGGCCAAAAACGAAATTCTTTAAGAAACTGAAGAAATGTATAGAAGGAGACTCATGCTACAGTATAGAGAAGGAAACATATGACGAATTAGTAATAGCAGGGGATTTCAATGGTGTAGTAGAGAAAAGGTTGGATAGATTGGGAAAACAATAGGGCGATAAAGGAAGTGGACAAATACCCAAAAGGGGACAGGAAATGTTAGAGGAACTTAATGTGATAGACAGCTGGAAAGAACAAAATCCTAGAACTAGAGATTATACCTTTTTTTCAGGTAAATACAAATCATGGTCTAGGATCGATATGATCTGGACTTCTAGGGAGACCATGACTAAATTAGGGAAAATAAAAATACAACCTCAAATATTGTCTGATCACAATATACTAGAATTCCAAATAGGGAAGAACATAACGAGGAGGAGTTGGAGACTGAAGGAGAACCTGCTGAATAAGGAAGAACAAAATGTAAGATACAAAAAGATATTGAAAGATTATTTCGAACTAAACTGTGATAAAGGAACTACAGAAGAGGTGGTGTGGGACGCCAGCAAGGCGGTAATAAGGGGCCACTTCATTCAGCAAGCCGCAATTGAAAAAAGAAAGAAAGAAAAAGTAGAAAAAGAACTGATGGAGAAAATAAAAGAAGCAGATAAAAAGCTAAAGGAAAATCCAAAGGATAGGAAAAGTAAATTAAGATTAGAAGCATATATTAAACAAAAGGAAATAATAGATTTGGATAAGATGGAAAAAAATCTCAAATTTTTGAGACAAAGGAACTTTCAATACGCTAATAAGCCTGGGAAATGGCTGGCAAATAAAATAAAGAAAAGAAAGCAGGAAAACCATGTGACGAGGATAATAAATAAAGGAATTACATATAATAAAGACAAACAAATAATAGAGAAGTTTCAAACTTTTTATGGGAATCTTTATGCAAAAGATATAATCCCAAATGAAGGAGTACAGAAATATATAAATACATTAAAACTTGAAAAAATAACGGAAACACAGAGGATGAAGTTAAATAGGATGATAGATAAAGAAGAATTACAGGATGAAATAAAGAATTTAAAAAATAATAAGGCTCCAGGGCTTCAGGAAGTAATAAAGAACTAAAAAAACAAGGCACCAGGGCCTGATGGCCTTTCGGCCAGATATTATAAATTATTCATAGAAGAAGTGACCCCACATTTACTAAAAACAATGAATAAAGTATTAACAGAGGAGAGAATGCTGAAATCATGGGCAGAAGCGAATATAATAGTAATCCATAAAGAAGGCTCGGAAAAATCAGAGATGAAAAATTATAGGCCCATATCGTTGTTAAACGTGGACTATAAAATATTTACGGGTATCCTAGCAAAGAGAATGAAGGAATTTCAAAACGAATGGGTACACGCAGATCAAGTGGGCTTCCTTCCCGGAAGACAACTCAAAGATAACATCAGAGTAGCTGTTGATGCACTAGAATTTTATAGGAAAAATCCACAAAGAAAAGCAGCATTCTTATTTTTAGACGCAGAAAAAGCGTTTGACCGCATGAATTGGAATTTTATAAAACACCTTATGAAAGAATTAGATCTGGGACACCAAATATATAATGCAATTCAAACAATATATTCAACACAGACTGCAAATCTAATAATAAACAATACCAGCTCCAACAAAATACAGATACAGAAAGGTTTTCGGCAAGGATGCCCTCTCTCGCCCTTAGTATTCATTCTCACATTAGAAATATTATTAGAAACCATCAAGAGAGATGCAGAACTGAAAGGCCTTCCAAAGAAACAGGGAAATTTTAAAATAAGAGCATACGCGGATGACATGGTGTGTATGATAGAAGATCCTTTAGAAAACATAGAGAAATGGATAGCAAAAATAGAAGAGTTTGGGAAGGTAATGGGATTAAAAATAAATAAAGACAATATAAATAAAAAAGAAAGAACAGAAATAGAAAAGATAACAGGAATCTCGACAACTAATAAAGTAAGGTATTTAGGGATTACTGTCACAACGCAGGCCCTGTCTCCGCCCCGTAATCACACACACACAGATGATGTCAATTAACTATTTATTAAGCAGCAATTAAAAGCAGGTGTAGAAGATAAAATGTCCAAAAAGTAGAGTTCAAATAGTCCAAGGTAAAAAGCAATAATGTTCAAAAGTATTCAAAGGCAAGGATCAAAACAAGGTCCATAAAAACAAAGCAAATCAAGCAAGGCAATAGGATCCGTGGTTAGCAAGGTAAAATCCAAGGTTCATGGAATCAACAAGGTTTCAAGGCAGTACTTGGCAAAGCAAGCCAGTCTATAGCTTCCAGGAGGACAGCAAGCTGCTACGTCTCTCCAGCTCAGACGTGGCCGGCAATCTGAAGAAGTTTCCCACGAAGTGTATATTTAATTCCTTCCTTTGTGAGACCAGCACTTTTCCAAGCCTCGTCTCCAATCTCTCCTTGTAGCCTCGATACATTCCTTTCGGTCAAATCTCCGCTCAGGAATGGCCCCATCTGCGCCGTTATCTTCCTGGGAACTTGATTCGACCTCGGCTTCCATGTCCTCCTCAACATCTGGCGTAAACACCCTTTCCTGTGACCCGAAACCTCCCGGTCTTTCATATTCCGTATCTGATCCGGAATCATGAAAAGCATCGTCATCAGAATAAGCCTCCGGCCAGGTGTCATCCCATAACAAACTGTTGGTGATGAGGGCCCTTCATCCCCGCCATCCTCTTCATCGGGGTCTAAAGCCAACGGAACCCCTGGGGCCGCAGCCTGCCCTCCTGGTGGGGGTGGGGGCAGATTAGCCTCCTGCCCCCCCCAGGTCAGATGGGGGCTGAGTTGCTACACTATCCCCCTCCTCAGGGCCCCTCCGAGGCCTCCCGCGAGGCCGAGGCTTACCCGGGTTGATGCGATGGAAGCGCGCCACAATGTCCGGCGCATGGACGTCACGAGCCGGCGACCAAGAACGCTCTTCCGGCCCGTATCCCTTCCAGTCAATCAGGTACTCCAACTTCCGGCGCCGAATACGCGCGTCCAGAATGTCGTGCACTTCAAACTCCTCCTCTCCGTCCCGCATCACTGGAGGGGGCGGAGGCTGTGCCACGTCTGGCCGCACCCCCTTCGCCGGGCGTAACAGCGACCGATGAAACACCGGATGAATCTTCATGGCCGGAGGCAGCTGCAGTTTGAATGCCACAGGCCCCACTTTTGCCAGTACCTTGTAGGGGCCCACAAACCGTGCATCAAGTTTGCGGCAAGGCCTCTGGGTGGGCAAAAACTTGGTGGAGAGCCAAACTCGATCCCCAACTTGAATCTCAGGTCCTGGCAGGGGTTTTCGATCCGCTGCCCTTTTGTAGTCTGCTTTGGCTTGCTCCAATTGTTCTCGGAGCAAGCTCTGCATGGCATTCAGCTCTTGCAACCAGTCCTCAGCAGCGGGGACATCCCCGGAGGTATCTACCGGGGGGTAGAACCTCGGGTGGTATCCATTGTTTGCAAAGAAAGGAGTCTCTTTGGTAGATTCTTGCGTAGCGTTGTTGTATGCAAACTCTGCGAAGGACAACAACGACGCCCAGTTATTTTGCTGATAGTTGACATAGCATCGCAGGTACTGCTCCAGCATTGCATTAACTCTTTCGGTCTGGCCGTCCGTCTGGGGGTGATGCGCCAAAGACATCCGGGCCTCGATTCCCAGGAGACGCTGGACCGCCTTCCAGAACTGCGATGTGAACTGGCTGCCGCGGTCCGTCACTAAGCTCTGCGGCAGCCCATGGAGTCGAAACAAATGTTGCACAAACATATCAGCAGTCTCTTTGGCTGTAGGAACCCCCCCACACGGAACGAAGTGGCACATCTTTGTAAAACAATCCACAATGACTAGGATCGAGGTAAAACTCCGAGACTTGGGCAAATCGGTGATGAAATCGGCTGAAATCATCTTCCCGGAGGGTGTAGGGAGCGGTTGGAGGAGGCCAGCCGGCTTTCCTCCTTGCTTCTTGGCCCTCTGACAGACCGGACAGGTGTTTACTTAAGTCTCAATGTCCCTCCTCACCTGTGGCCACCAGAACTCCCGCAACACTAGCTGGATGGTTTTGAACAGTCCAAAGTGACCGGCGGCCCGGCTGTCATGGCACAACTTTAGAATGTCTTCTCTTTCCTGCCCAGGCAAAACATAAACCTGTTCCCGGCGGTAGAGCACATCATTCTTAAGTTGAAAGGGGAACGCGAGTCCTTTAGCCTTTAGCTCGCGTATCCACTTGTCTTCTTTCTGGCGAGCCTTGATGCGCTCACTCAAAGTCTTTTTCCCAAGAGGATTGGGCGCCGGGGCGGGTGGAGCTGCCGCCGTCCCGCCAGCCGCTGCAAAGTTTTCGGCCTTTAGGAGCCGGGACTCGGAGGAACCCTCCCCTCCGCGAGTATACTCCGGCTTCCTGGATTCCCCCCTCTGATTCAATTTCTGCCTCTGACTCTACCTCTAGCCGTACGCTGCTGGCAGGCTCTCCATCTGAGGTACTCAGTGTTTCCTATGTTCTATCTAAGGCCCCTGAGGAACGCCCCCGCCGCCGGGCCTGCCAACTAACTCAGATCCCCATCATCTCCACCAATCTCCGAGGCCTCGCTCCACCTGGAAATGGCCGGAGAAGGAAGAACAGGATGGGCCAGGCAAGACGAAAGCGTCGGGAGAGGAACGGCCAGTTAAAAGGCCAGCCACACCATCAGACACCTCCCCCCCAAGTCGCTTCCGCTGGAGTTTCCATCAATGCCAGCAGCCCGGGACCTAGTACCGTCACCACCACCTGAGCCCAATTCTGCCCCCCATCGCTCCGGCCCTCCCCCACCATTGCTGGACCCTCTGGGCTCCCTGAACCGGTGAAGAATGGCCAGGGTCCCTTACTGGCTTCCCTTTTCATGGGGTGTGCCGGAAGTTAAACCCCCTGCCAACCTTTACCACCCAAGTTTGCTAGGTATTTCAGTGATCTCGGGAAGGGGTGTGTACGGTAGGCGCAGGCCAAATGTGAGATTAACTGCGAGATCCGGACTGAGTCATAGAAGGACTCGGCCCGGCTCTGACCTGCGTCCTATCCCTAAGCACGCTGTTGATAGACATCCAGCTATCCCCCTTCCACTCTGGTGCTGGTTAACGCCCAATCCATTCGGAACAAGACCGCCACTATCAGGGAGTTTTGTGAAGACCTCAAAGCGGACCTTTTCTGTATAACGGAGACCTGGCTCCAGGAGAGTGATACCACCTGTCTCCAGGAAGTGGTTCCCGCTGACTACGTTGCCACGCACCAGAACAGGAAAGGGGGACGGGGGGGTGGGGTGGCAATACTCTCCCGTGATGGATTGCACCTTAGGGCGATCCCTGCGCTCACCACCTCGGGGCTTGAAAGTGCCGGCCTGGTGTGGGAGTCTCAGGAGAGCCTGGCGCGGCTGCTGGAGGCTGTGTCGGAGTGGGCATTGAGGTTTCCTAGACTTATTGTTCTGGGGGACTTCAATGTCCACGCCGACGCAGCCTCCGTTCCATCTGCAGCCGCGGACCTAATTTCGACCATGGCGACATTAGGCCTCTCCCTCTGTAACTCGGGGCCCACGCACTCGGCAGGGCACACCCTCGACCTGGTATTTAGCGCGGGAATCCAAGTGGACCTAGCCTCCGTAATAGAGGTTCCATGGTCGGACCACTGTGCCCTAAGGATCCGGGTTGAGCAACCGCCCCCTCCATGCAAGAGCGCCGAACAGATTTTGGTTCACCCGAAGAGACTTATGGAACCCGAAAGGTTCCTGAATGCTCTGAGGGATCTGGAGTCTATCAGTGTCTCTGTCGACGAGCAGGTTCAAGCCTGGAACACCTCGTTAGCCAGAGCTCTCGACGAGATTGCCCCTAGGCGCCCTCTCCGACCCCGCAAACATCATTCCCCCTGGTATACAGAGGACCTCAGGTCGATGAAGCGGGAGAGGAGACGGCTAGAGCGCGTGTGGAGGAACCTCCGTGACGGAGCCTCAGTATCAGCTTATAAGCTATTTAAAGATACTTATGAGCATGCTGTCAAGGCAGCCAAAAATGTGTACTTTTCTGCCTTGATAGCGTCTGCTAGCTCACGCCCGGCTCAATTGTTTAAGGTAATTCGGTCTTTGACGACGGTCCCTACTGTCCCAAAAAGCAGCGATCAGACCCCTACCGCCGGTGCTTTCCAGAGCTATTTCACAGACAAGATTCTGAATCTCCGCCGGGACCTTCCTGCCACAATTGATACAGTAAGAGAACTTGAGACCCCGTGGCCCTCCGCCGGGCCCACCCTCGACCGGTTTCGGCCACTGGACGCAGATGCTGTTGATAAGATTGTGGCTGCAACCAGGCCTACCACCTGCTCCTCGACCCGTGCCCCTCCTGGCTTGTTAGATCCTGCCTGGAGGGGTTACGTGGCCTCTGTTGAACATCGTAAATAGCTCCCTTGAGCAAGGAGTCTTCCCAGAGTGCTTTAAAGAGGCGGTGGTAGCTCCATTACTGAAGAAACCGTCACTAGATCCTGCGGTTCCCTCCAACTACCGACCAGTGTCGAACCTCTCGTACCTGGGCAAGGCAGTTGAGAGGGCAGTAATGGAGCAGTTGCAGTCCTTCTTAGATGATGCAACATGGCTAGACCCCTTCCAGTCCGGCTTCCGTTCGGGGCACGGGACGGAGACGGTCCTGGTCTCCATCACAGATCAACTCCGCTGCCAGCTCGACCAAGGCGGGTCTGCGCTGCTCGTGTTATTGGACCTCACGGCAGCGTTTGACACGGTCGACCACAATCTACTGATCCACCGCCTGGCCATGGCTGGAGTGAGGGGACAGTTCTTAAATGGCTGACCTCCTTCCTCCACCAGCGGTCTCAGCGTGTGAGGAGGGGCAGGTGGTCTCCGAGGCTCCTCATTAGTTTGTGGAGTTCCGCAAGGGGCCATTCTCCCCTCTGTTATTCAATATCTACATGCAGCCGCTTGCACAGCTGGTGCGGAGTTATGGGCTGGAGTGCCACCAGTACGCTGATTTTACACCCAGCTCATTCTGAGGATGGAGGACAGGCCGGGATCCATCCCCGATAAGGTCCAACACTGCCTCGAGGCCGTTACTGGATGGCTGCGTGCCAGTAGGTTGAGGGTGAATCCGGCGAAGACGGAGATCTTGTGGTCGGGCCGCTCGGGTGGTGTAGATGTCCAGCTTCCGACCCTGGGCGGTGTGGCGCTATGCCCATCGCCTTCCGTTAAGAGCCTGGGGGTCCATCTGGACTCCCCAGCTGACCATGGAGGCCCAGGTCTCCGCGGTCAGCAAGGTTGGCCACGGTGATCCAAGCTACGGTCATCTCAAGGCTGGATTACTGTAACGCGCTTTACGTTGGCCTTCCTTTGTCGGCGACCCGGAAGCTCAAGCTGGTGCAGAACACTGCCGCCCGGCTCCTGTCTGGAACCCCAGCAGGCCGCCACATCACACTCTTTGGGGATCTGCACTGGCTCCCAATCGAGCACCGGATCTCCTTCAAGGTGTTGGTTCTTACCTTTAAGGCCTTATGGCCTGGGGCCAGCGTACTTGAGGCACCGACTCACCCCACACTGTCCCCGAGATCACTACGCTCCGAGGATGCTAATTTGTTAGAGATACCCTCGCGAAATCTAAACTGACATCTACTCGCCGGAGCGTTCTCCGTTATAGCTCCTACGCTGTGGAACGCCTCCCGGCTGGAACGCGGGCTATAAAGGACCTGCTCCTGTTTAGACGCGCCTGCAAAACTTATGTTTAAGCAGGCCTTGGTGAGTAGGTCCTGCCCATGTTCCCTT